>NQII01001048.1:440582-562989 GCA_002778355.1 Clitarchus hookeri
GGGGGGGGGGGGCGGCCGTGGAAGGTGGAATATGACGAACATTTTCGCGTTGTGGGTTTTATCTCGGGGCATCGGCGTTTCCTTCCATGCCTTCATTATGCCTCTGCTCCATTCCCATTTCATCCCTTCATGTGTGCCATTATTATGACCAGACGTAACGATTTGCGTGACGCTTGCTTTGGTTTGGGTAACCCATCTCTAGTTGGCACCAGCCTTCTTTCACCCGTGTTGACACTGCCTGACTCTCTCCATTGTCGAAGTTGATTACGCGAAATACAACCAAAGGTAAATCAATTTGTACTTAAAAATGCAATATATATGTATTAAAATGAAAATGTAATATAATGCAAAGTATGTAAACACATTGCAACCACTAAATTCACGAAATATATTCCGCAACAATTATAGAGACGACAAGAACCGTAAAAAAAAAAAAAAACNGGGGGGGGGCGGCCGTGGAAGGTGGAATATGACGAACATTTTCGCGTTGTGGGTTTTATCTCGGGGCATCGGCGTTTCCTTCCATGCCTTCATTATGCCTCTGCTCCATTCCCATTTCATCCCTTCATGTGTGCCATTATTATGACCAGACGTAACGATTTGCGTGACGCTTGCTTTGGTTTGGGTAACCCATCTCTAGTTGGCACCAGCCTTCTTTCACCCGTGTTGACACTGCCTGACTCTCTCCATTGTCGAAGTTGATTACGCGAAATACAACCAAAGGTAAATCAATTTGTACTTAAAAATGCAATATATATGTATTAAAATGAAAATGTAATATAATGCAAAGTATGTAAACACATTGCAACCACTAAATTCACGAAATATATTCCGCAACAATTATAGAGACGACAAGAACCGTAAAAAAAAAAAAAAAAAAAAAAACAGACAGAAAAACACGACCTTTATATGTACAGGAATAACCCAGTTGTCACTTTACAAAAAGCTAAATATAATAAAAATAAACAAAAAATTGACAACACAAAGTACAAAAAAATCAAAAAGCAATTCATTGATCTCAAAATAAAAAATATCCAGTCAAAAAAAAAAAATACTTTGGGGCAGCCACAAATATTTTGTGGCTGTCACCCTGCCAAACTTTTTGTGATAAACACAACATTTTTTGTAGTCACCGCAAAAACAAATTTTTATTGGCCACAAAACATTAGTTGTGGAAACTGAAAAATATTGTGTCCGTCACGAAATAATTTGGCAGGGTGAATACTAAGAAAACATGTTGTGGCCACCACAAAGTTTTTTTTTCTCAGTGCGAAGTCAAACAAGACGCAAGCAAAAAAGACATTTATGCACAACGAAAGAACAACAATATTTTTTTTGGGAATGGTAAAGCTACATTACCTTGTGAAAAATAAACACGGCACAAATAAGACACGAAAACAAAACAACATATGAGAATCAACATAAAGAAGACTACGCAATTCGCATGGGTACAACGTTTCTGGAGCTGAGATCTACTCCCACCTTCAGGCGATGCAATATTGCTTGTTTTTCAGTTGATTGTTTAAACGGAAATTAATTTACACTTGGTTGTTTTTTTTACCTAATCAGCTTCGGCAATGGGGAAAGTCCAACAAATTTCTGAGTCTAATTCATTATGTACTTCATTGCAATAAATTTTCAAAAACCTTTTTATTGCGGAATTACATTTACATTAAAACTCGATCAAAGAAAATTTTCAAATTAGGTATCTGTTTATAAGCTGTTCACGGTTAACTGAAAACTTTTGAAATCTAGGTAGGAAAAATGTCACGGCTCCTAACTGCACGTATTGTAATGGACACAGTGACTGGCTTTTCGCGCGTGGGAATCGTGCAGGATGATGTTGTTGGTCGTCGGGTTTTCTCGGGGATATTCCGTTTCCTCCCGCTCTTGCATTCCGGCGCAACTCAATCTTCAACTCGCTTCACCCTAATGGGTTCTCAAGACCTCGTTGTTTAGAGCCACCCAAACCTCTCCACTCCACATTGATTGGTACGGGCCCAGTAAAGTTGGTAACGACGGAGGGAAAGTAGTTCCATGTCTTCATGTCGAAGTAAGCGTGCTACAGTAACAAAACTCTCATGAATACTGAAACGATTCTTATGTTTTCCGTTTCTTACTGTGCGTAAGTGTAAGACTTAGCAAATTGTGAAACATTTACTTATCAATTAACTTAACAGGTTTAATTGACCGATACGTGNCGTAAGTGTAAGACTTAGCAAATTGTGAAACATTTACTTATCAATTAACTTAACAGGTTTAATTGACCGATACGTGAGTAAAGTGATTATTCCGATGGGAATTTTAATTTTACATATGCACAACGTGCACAATGTGTAGGTCTAAAGCAGTGCTTCTAAAAGTGATCAGTTTACCGTGAACAGCTTATAAACATCTGATCAAATAATGTTCTTTGGCAGTGTTGCGCAATTGGCACGAGCACTCTACCTGGCTAGGGCGCGATAGCGAGCCTAGCATCTTTTTTCTACTGTTTTCTACAGGTCCCTTCCCTTGCAGTAAGTTACGCAGAAATGATTGTAGCCCATTTCTAAACACGTCAGTTAATGATTAACATTTGTAAATAAGATTTGTCCAAGTAAACAGCTTGTAGAAATCACCCTTATGACGAGTTTCTGTGACGTCATTCACCGCTTTAACCTTTACACGTAGAACTAATTGCATGTAAATATAACAGTATTGTTACAAGTCCCCAGCGGCGCATCCGAGTTTGTAAAGAATGGAGGTCTCGATAAAAGTAAAATAACTAAAATTAACTACATAATTTATTTACAATGTCATTAAAATAGACACAGCTATTATTTAAAAGTTTAAACTTACTGCTTGTACTATTTTATTTATTATTCCATCATTGAGCTCAGTATTTAACGCTAATCTCTATTTTAAGGTAAAGTCCTTATAATTTTTTAATGCTAGCTACAGTCACATGATCCTCACTTATCATTTACACGTGGCCACCCAAAATGTTCACCGCCGTACATTATCACCATTCCAGATGTCTGCCACTCACGCATCCAGTCCCACTTTTCCACAGTTCAGCGCGGTTAGTCTCACACACTATTCTTCCGATGCTCTCAGCAGACTGAACTCGCTGATCACTGTCATCGCTCGTCGCTCCGATGGCACCACTCAACTGGCGATAATAACCGTCTCCGAGCATGAAAATTTCGACACACAGGCACGTGCAGCTTTTACGGCTTGGTTGGCTTGGTCCAGAAGGTTCCTCGTGCTACGAGCCGAGCTGAGGGGGAGATGGGCTGAAGACCAGAAAATTAACGCAGCGACCACCCCAAAACTTCAAANGTCGAGCTGAGGGGGAGATGGGCTGAAGACCAGAAAATTAACGCAGCGACCACCCCAAAACTTCAAAGCTCTCAAGGACGCGAGCGGCACGAGTCGCGATAGCCTTATCGCGGCACGCGTCAGTCGTCCGTCGCAACTCGTTTGTAACTCTACCCGTTCTTCTCCAGTTACCGGTGATGGCCTGGGAGCACTGCGCTTCGCACGCCCGTGGGGGAAGGGCAAGTATAAGGACCCGGAGCAGCTTCGTGTAACAACGTGTATCTGGCTCACACTAAACAAAACTTATTTGTAAGTTCTTCTTGTATTTTCTTTCTGCCAACTCTGCATTGTTTCAGCACATATGGAAACCAACATTGTCGTGTACCCACATACCGTTATCCACAATCCCGTCAAGTTACTGTGTGAAATTGCCTGAAACACAATTATGTTACTGTTACGTAAGTTCTTACTGTAAAGTTTTTAGTGGGCCCCAAGGCTAGGCCTATACATTTACTGTGTACTATGTTGTTAAGCCGGCCACGTTCCTGGCAGCATGTTCTTTGAAATACTTTTCTTTTGACGAAATAATTTAAACGTGCCTCCGATATTTTTACCTACGAAAATAAATCATACTTAAACGAGGAAGGAATGGTATTTTCAAGATATCACTCAAGCTACAAATATCATTTTGAAGCCTTCCAACGTTGTAAATTTGCTTTATAAAACTTCTGTATTTTAAAAAGTGTTACTCGGACACGAGCGAAACTACGATAGGAACCTGTGATGAACCTTGCTGCAGACTTTAGATTAACATACGTATAGGTTCACCGCCTAAAGTGACATAACTCCACGCAACACGACAAGAATACTACACGCCGGTTCAGAGCCTTGTGCGTAGAGGCGATGGGGCACTTGACGGAGCGTGCCAGTGTAGTCTTTAGCGCCTGCTAGCTTTCTGAGCCCCAAACGCGGAAATATCTCCAAGTAGTGTTTTCACAATTATCTGCCGAGATTTATATGCCTACTCCAGTCACTGTTGGCGTCAATATACATATGGAATCATAGGAAATTGCTATACCTAACTGTTGATTTCGAAATTGGCGAATTAACTGTGATATATCTGTTTCTCTCTCTCCCTACATACTGTGGCGGAGTGTTCTTAGTTTTATTTTTTTATTTCTCCATCTGGATCCATCACTTTTCGTCAAGATAATGGTATATTGTTTTCTGTCATCGAAAGTATTTGATTTTCATGTTGCAGCGTATGTGACAGAATATTTGGGAAGGGCAAACAGGAATCACGCTCTAATAACCTGCTCATTTCAAAGAAAATAACAGAAGTTGCGTTGCCTTGTTGCGCCTATACCACCAAAGCAGTCAAGCTTTATGGGTTGCCGTATTCGATATCTTAAGGAGATGGTTACTCCATATTTTTTTATTTGTTGTTCCAAACTAATATACCTTGAAGCACATATTTGATTGGCTGGAGATGTTGTAATTACTGTAGAGAGTTCCAGATTTACATTGGCTATCCTCGTTTCTTGTTCCATACAGCTGTAGGTATGGGGGTTCAAGGAGACAAGAGCAAGGGAGTGAATTTATATAAATGGAGAGCTAGAAATTTAGTAATTTAAGGTTTTAATCCACTATAATATTTATTTAACTTTCTGAAAAAGATTTATAAAGGACCACATAAATGTAAATATGTGTAATCAAATTGTTATAATTTTCAAAATATAGAACCGAAAAGTAAAAAATTTCGGAATAGGGGGGAGCCTAAGTTTCTATGCTCCTAATTAACTTTTCCAACTAAATTACATGTCATGTGATAAATGTATTTCATTCACAAAACATATTAATTAAGTATCAAGGATATTTAACAATCGGTACTCGGGTACTGGTATCCTGAATCTCTTTTAAAATAGGTATTGATGTTTTTGCCAACATATTTTCATTCGTCCGAGAGAAAATAATATTAATATTTATTAGTTTCTCTTGGACGAATAAATAATGTGTTGGCAAGAACATCAATGCCTATTAAAAAATATATCTAGGACGCAAGTGTCGATTGTTAAATATACTTGATGCTAAATTATTTCGTTTTGTAGATGATATAGATAGGGGCAGTGATATTTCGCGAAAATATTTCGAGACAAGATACAGCGCAAAGCACTGTAGGGTCGTCCAGCTTCTTTGATTGGCTAAAAAATGTTCTGGCCCGTGTTAACCGTTTGCGGACGAATCAAGAAGGTTTAGTGTCGGAGTTACTTAGTCCTGAGTGGCTTGGTCAAAGACGGACACGGCACCAGCAGCCAATGGAGGTATAACAACATCTGAGATGTGTATATAGTATAGAAGTCTAGTGTGTGCTCCGATTTTTACGCGAAAAGTCACTGGCCCTAGATATAGATCACATAACATGTGATTTAGTTGGCAAAGTTAATGAGGAACATAGACACTTGGGTCCCCTATTCCAAAATTTTCGACTTTTGGGTGATATATTTTGAAAACTATAATCATTAGACTACAAATATTTACATTTATCTGACCCTTATATAAATAATTTTCAGATAATGAAATAAAAAATTATCGCGAAGTATGACCTTAAACCCGACCTAAGAAGTGAAGAGCTTGCCCTGAGACGTATTCCATTCTCCAACCGACTTAGCTACTAACATGCATGCCGGAGGGCTCACAGCACTATAAAGGAGCTCACGATGACGCAGCGGGATTTGGGGGCTCGCTAGAAAAAAAAAGCGGGAGGTTAGACTCAGTTAGTCGGCCAGACAGTTAGTCAGTGATGGTCAGTCTGACTTTTCCAACGACCGTGCTGAAAGATCCCGCTTCAGCGAGACGATACTTAGTGTTACTGCGGCTCATGTTACCGACGATCGTGCTGAAAGATCGCGCTTCTGCGAGACGATGCTTAGTGTTACTGCGGCTCATGTTACCGACGATCGTGCTGAAAGATCGCGCTTCAGCGAGACGATGCTTAGTGTTACTGCGGCTCATGTTACCGACGATCGTGCTGAAAGATCGCGCTTCAGCGAGACGATGCTTAGTGTTACTGCGGCTCATGTTACCGACGATCGTGCTGAAAGATCGCGCTTCAGCGAGACGATGCTTAGTGTTACTGCGGCTCATGTTACCGACGATCGTGCTGAAAGATCGCGCTTCAGCGAGACGATGCTTAGTGTTACTGCGGCTCATGTTACCGACGATCGTGCTGAAAGATCGCGCTTCAGCGAGACGAGGCTTAGTGTTACTGCAGCTCATGTTGACAACGACCGTGCTGAAAGATCGCGCTTCAGCGAGACGATGCTTCGTGTTACTGCGACTCATGTTGCTGACCAGCTGCTGTGCTCGAAGAGATGTGTCTACGAGAGAGTGATGCCTACTCGAGATTTTGAAAAGGAACTATAAAACCTTTTCTAGGGATGACAGCTGAGACTTAGTCGTGGGAAGTCGAGATATTATTTTGACATAGATTACATATCTTTCTCGCACGCTCGGGGGGTACTGCGCGCCGCACTCGCCGTCACGAAAACATGTACCGCGCCTCGCCCGCCACTCAGTCCCCGTTCGCACGCCGGGCCACGCGCATGTTCCGACCAACGGAGCAAGGTTCCCGAACATTAAAACTACATAGTTCTACAACGCTCGCCTTATCGCTTCCGGTGGTGCTTCATCGCGTTTGAGACAAATTTTGGCGCAATTTGCAGCACTTTCATTCTATAGCGCGCCATTGCTCCGAAACTACAAGTGCCACGAACCCAAGTGATAGATAGTTCGAAAGGGCTTGAAATGGCCCTCTTTTTAACGCAACAAGCATTGAACTACTCTGAAAATGTTTGAAGAAGCTGGGCTTTGAACTCGTGAAATATGCTGCGAAAGAAAAACAAGGATCCGAGTTGAAATCCGCCACAAAACCGATAACCGCCATTAAATTCTGCAGAACGGAGACTCAGGTATAGAGAGAAGAAAAAATTAGATGAATCGGATCACCAGGAAATAAGTTGTGAGGCTCCAAATACTAGCGTGCAGAACGAAAACGGTGCACGCGCCGCTTCTCTGCAGCCGGGTCCCTCGGGAGTGCCACCAAAACGACCAAGAATGTCGGTTATGTATTTACAATATCAATACGAAGCTGACGAGAGAATTCATGACCCCCCATAGTCATGCAGGACCTGCAATCCATCTTCGGTAGGTGCCAGAAACGGCTATCTACCAAGGGCAAGTTTTGGCACGGATAAGACTACAGAAGTCATCAGTCGGAGAGACTCGATTGCATTTTCGGGAAGAAAGGAAACATTGTTAGCTTCAGTGCACGAATGAGGAAAGTCATCTCTCGGGGCACATACATAGTAGTAGAGATATTAAGGCGGGTCCGGGACACTGAAGAACTGCGATATCAAGGAAGACATTCTAGATGATGTGACTCTGAGACTATGCTTTGGGAAAAATGATAGTAGTGAGTGGTAAACCAGCGAGCACTACCTGCGTCTCAGTTTGAGGATTAGGGGAGTATCGTAGGCTCCCTAAGGCGTGTCTCTTCCTTGATATTCGGGTAAGACCACAGATAATATTAAATTTTCTACCAAAATTTTTATAACGAATAGTACCACAAAGTTTGTAACTGGAGTTCAATGTAACTCTGCATATGCAATTAGGGCAGTGAAATCTTGCCAAATATTTATTTTGAAAAAGCTTATGTAACTACGAAACCGGTTTACAACTACGTGCAATATTTATCTGCACTTCACACCCATATATAATAATTAAATCGTGACATTAGTTTTAAACTTCCTCATGGTCACTCGTTTGTATCACGTTCTTCAGGTTCTTAGGAAAGTCCAGCAACAGCAGGAAAGTGGTCATCCAACTTTAAACATTCTGGGTTACAGTTAGTTGTCGGGAATTGAGTAAAGGCTCGTCTTCACCTATTATGCAGAAACTATTCGTTTTCGTGCCATAATTTCAGTTTCAGAGGTATTATTGGAAAGGTTTGACTATAGAAAATTTACAATTTACAATTGTTTTAATACATTTGCATTTAATTTTCACTGTGTGTTATTTCCTACTTGCAAATAGACAATAACTTATTGATGAAATCTAATTATGTCCTCGACTTTTTTCTACAAGCATATAACATTAAAATAATGGGGAAAAAAATTAAACAACCATTAAATTGTAAATTTTCTATAATCGTACATTGTCAGTAGTTACCATGAATCGGATATTATGACGCGAAAACGAATAATTTTTGCACAAGAGGTGACACCAAGCCATAAGGTTCTTTCTACGTAATTTGAACTTAGAACCAATTATTATCATTACTGTTTGAAGAACTGAGATAATAAACAGGCCAGTTTTATTAATACTGTTACATAAGAGCCGTAAGCAAACATAAGTTGAACAAAAGATAACAAAAAGTTTAACATAACAGCAAGGCGTGTTATGCTACTAGTTAAATAACTAGAAATACTTGACCAAAAAATGTGAGAAACCTTAACTTATATAGAAAATTGCTGAAAACAGTTACGAGCTCAGCAGAGTAACAACAAACAGTTTTGCCGGAGGTGTAAATCAAAACTTGAATTTTATTGTAGATTTTTACGGTGACGCTACATGTATACGTGACTACACAAGATTATAACCAAAGGTATTTCGAATCGTATGCTGATATTTGGCGTTTCATGCAACTGATCCACTAAGGTAAACACAAGGCTTTTATCTTAATGAGAGCAAGAAGAACATGCATTGCAATAACCTGGGTACAGCGACCATACGGGAAAATCAAAGTCCAGGTGGGAGATCTAGAAGGCAACCTGCATCAAAACATTTAGCATCCATCCATGGGTTTTGGAGCGACAAGCTGATGGAACAGCGCGATGCCGAGGGAGGGAGAGAGTACTTCGAGAAATCCCGTCGGAAATGGCAACCTCCACCAAGTTTCTCTCGGGGGAAATTCAGGGGGGAACCCTCTGGCAATAGGATTTGGGTCGCCTTGGTTGGGAGGCAGGCGCGAGAAAGATGTGCGGCAGCTATAAAAGAGACATTTTAAAAAATAATACAATAAATTAATAATATATTTTTATCGTGTAGAAAATTCAATCGAAATTCTCTACGCGTAACACTCTAAACTTAAAATAACAGAAATTTCTCCAAACTAGTGAAACCGGTGAAAATCATTTGCAGCCTACTGGTTATTACAGCGTAGCAGAATTCTACTGACTTAATGGTGATTTCATTTGAATAAAATGAATTACACTACTCGGAGGCAACAGTCCTCCGTGCGTTCGACTCATAGATCAAATGTGCGGTAGAGTGCGCATCCCAGTGGTACATTTCCGAGTCCCAAATTGAAACGGTATTTTTTTGCCTCTATGGCTGCCAAAACCACGTGATTTCGACTATCAGTTTATTATTTACATAAATGCGTATTTTTAAATGCCAGGGCACTTCTTCAAACAATGTTTAATGAAACTAAGCTACGTTCAGCTTACGTTTAAATTTTCATAATAAAAAATCACTAATTTTCTGGAAAATAAAACGTTAACAAACGTGAACGTTGTGTGGAAATGTGGTTTTGTAAGTTCTGTAGGCAAAACGAGAGGTAATATTGACGACAAGAGCAAAAGACGAAACTGAGGCTACCTTGACCTTATTTTGCGACTCGACTGTCCTCCAATTGATAGCAGATTATTACATTAGCTTTCTTTCAGTGACTCGTACTTCACTGAAAGATATCGCTAGTTCGGTTTTGTGGCGTATCCTACTGGGATACAAACGACTTCACTCAGAAGTGATGGTGGTAGGTAGGGAGGTAGGTAGACTTTGACGTTTCGTCGACAGTGGGGTCATTAGAGAAGGAGCAAGCTGCTGAGAGAACCAGGAACGGGAGAGTTATCGGCCACGACCTGCAATAAGGAACCATCCCAGCATTCACCCGGAGTGAATTTGGCAAACCGTGGGAAATTGAGATCCGAATGGCCAGGCCGGGATGCGAGCTCAGGTCCTCCCTTACGCGAGTTCGAAGGTCAACCACAGCGCCACCTCTCTCAGTGAAGCGGTGGCAGTGGCTCTGGTGAATGTAGTGACAAGGGCATCTCTCTTCTTCTTACTCCAGAGTCCTCGGTAGGTGAGAATGTTGAGGCATCAAGTTCATGTGGCTCGGAGGCCCGACTAATTGTTCAAGCCCAGCTCCATGTTGCGATTGGAAATTTGTGAGCGCTGAGTGGTTTAAGAAGCTTTACGGCACCCAATACGAACAAGAAGTCCCGTCTTCTTCAGATGTTGTGCGTTAAAGCGCACCAAAAACAGTAACTTTTATATTACGTAGGGATGGGACCGTATACTCAAAATGAGGTAGACTGATTCTCAACTTCTACGTATTATTACAAACATTAGCATACAATTTGTTATTAGAATGGTCAAAATCATGTTGTGGAACAGAGGTGTAACGTTTGTTTACGCTTGGTTTTGAAAGACACCGATGTTTGTATATATTTAAAAATAAGTTATCTTTTAAATACCTTAAATTATTATTTTTTTTTGCGTTATAACTCTTTTACAGGGAGTTTGGTTACATGTCAAAGCACGGATGAATATAAACAGTTTTCTAGCTTCCAGTCCAAACCACGTTGTTTTGATAGTTTTATTGGCAGGAAGTAAATAGAGTAATGGAACGTGGAGAACTGTTAGTGAGCAGATGGAACTCGCACTAGACCCAGTATTCAAATTACGATTGTAACGAAATCGTAAGTGCTTTCAGGAGCAAGTGTGCTGAGGTTGACTCATAGCTGACAAATGTTTCAGTTGGACACGGATTCAAACCACCGTCCCACCGAAAATGAATGAACTGAATACATGAAAAACATGCTCTACAGTATGTCATGCAGTTAGAACTCTTGCCTTCACGAAGGACGGACGTCTTCCAAAAGCGCGGGAAAGAATATCATCACACTCGCACTGAAAACGCGGAGGCATATGGTTTCCAACCTGGCTGCCTGCTGAAAGATGAGCTGCCGACCCATGAGCAAAAGACACGCGAGAGCGCTGTCCAGGGGTAGGAAGGGTGTGCGGAGGGCACGTTCTGAAAGGCGAGCTGCACCACCAACACATGAATATTCCACCCTCATGTGCCGCCCCTCCTCCTCCCCTCGTCATACCTTATTCCCTCGCAGCTCTGTCTCCCTCGCGCACAACTTTCTACGTATTCACCCCCTTTTCTTAAGCAGTTCTTTACAGTATTTTTTCTTCCCCCTTTCTCTCTTCGACACCCCTTCTGGTCTCCTTCCTCGAGCGCGCGGGAAGTCTCTCTCTCTTCAACCCCATCTCTCCTTCCAATCCCCCTATCTTTTTAAACACCCTTCCCCCCGCACACTATTTTTATTTCCCTACTTTTTAACCCCCTCTTTTCACTCCCTTCTAATTCTACTTCTTTCTTTCTCCAGCCCCATCTTTTCTCTCCGTCTTGGCTCATTAACTCGCGCGAGGGCAGCGACCATATCGATTTTTTTCTCTCCCCACCCCCCGGCCGTTTTCCAAGCCTGCCAAGGCATCGCTACGTCCTCGCGTGTTTCACGCGTCCTGGGCCAGGCCGCGCTGGTGTGCTGAGACGCAGCGCAGCGCCTGATTGCCCCGCCGGGGAAGTCAACCCACGAGTGAGGTCGCCACTCGCTCAGAGTGATCAAGGAGGACACCTTGTTGCAGGCGTTGGCCACAAAAACATTCGGTACTTTATATTTGTACCACGTACTGTTCAACTTTCACACATTATCAGTGATTACCATTTCCTCGCAAAAGAAAATTTATCTCACAGTTTTCACATAAGTTCATGTCAAAATCGCAGTTCTACTGTTTTAGAAAAGTACAAATAATGAAATCTAAATTACGTCCAGAAATATGATACTTCATACTGAAAGAATGTGCCAAGAATTACTTCAAGTTGAATTGAGTTGAAAGATTTGGACGGCTTTTAACAACGAAGTTTTGAGAACCGATGAGGGTGAAATGAGATGAGAATGGAGCAGCACCGGAATGAAAGGACCGGGGAAACGGGAGATCCCCGAGAAAATCCGCCAACCAGCGGCATCGTCCGGCACGATTCCCACATGCGAAATCCCCGCCTGGAACCGAATCTGGTTCGCCTAGATGGGAGGTGAGTAGTCTGACCACTACCCCACCGCGGCCCCTTTCATTTGAGGAAAAATTATTCACTAAAAATGTCTACAAGTTGAATAGTACGTGGTAGTGATATAAAATAACACATTTTTGTCGTGGCTAACGCCCTTTAGTTTATTTGTAGTATCTTCACACTTTTAGAGTCAAATATTTGAAATATCACCTCATGTATGGTATGTTTGATTGTTTTATAAATATATAATGTATCACAAGCGTTTTATACTTCCGTTAAAATAAAATTATCCTATTTTAGGTTAAATTTAACTTTTGCTATAACTTTTATTTATTATTACGAATAAAAGTAGAGAGAACATAAGTGTACTATTAATACCTCGTAAGAAATAAATCACGTGCAAAAGATTATTAAAAGGAGTGCGCACAAAATTTGCGCATTTAATGCATTTACTGCTTTGTATGCGGTACGTTGTCCATTTGGTGGAATTATATAGACTCAGTTAATATTTTTTTTTGCATGAGGAGGAGAAATAGCTAGAAAGTAGTAGGAATTTAGCAGAGCTTCAGAAATGTTTGAAATAACCATGAACGATATATATGTATATATATTAAAATTCCGCAAGAAAAATAATACAATACACCTACGTATGGGTTTCGCGTATTGTTTTTGTAGCAGCCTAGAGTTTTCAGTTCCTCACATGCTCCGGCCATAACTGTTTACTTATTGAGTAATGCAATGGCAAGAGGATTTTTTTTTTAAATTTCGGTTTTGTTGCACGTAGTAACGGTCACATTTCTCTTTGTTTATTGCTGGACTAAAGAGTGGTTCAGGGGAACGCCCAAAAAATTGTGATCCAATCATGAAAAAAAAAAAAAAACACTTAGGTGTGCAATTTTGAAGTGTAGCATGACATCTACGTAATTTGCGAAATTCGGGAGAATTTGCTGATAAATGTGAAAATATATAGTCTGTTTACGGTTAATTGAGAACTTTTAAAATCAGCGTTTAAAAAATGTCACTGCCGCTACCTACATACAACTTAACGAGCACGCCAATTTGCATGCGCCCAATAAATGTGGCAACGATGGAGGGAAAACAGATTACATTTCTTAACGTTGAATTAAATGATTATGAAAACCGTTGTGGATACTGAAATAACTTCCTTTGTTTTCTCTTATTTTTAAAATGCTTGTAAGTGTAGAAATTAACAAATCTCTAAAGCATTTACTTTAATAATAATTTCAAAGTCTTACTTGACCAGGGCATGAATAAAGTGATTAGATCCATGGCAAAGTTCGTTTTCCACATGGTGAAAGAATACAAAAGGTGCCTACAAGTGTATCTCAAGCAGGACGTCTAAAATTGCTCAGTTTACCGTGAACACTAACATATTGATATTACGGATATATAAAATTCTAGGATGATTTCATATCAAAATATGATCAAGGACTTTATTGATAAACTTTAGTCTGTGTACGCATTATTACTGCCTATCGTGCTATGGTACCAACAGAAGAAGAAGTTAAGGAAATAAGAGTATGTTAAGTTAAAGGGAGCTTGTCAAAGAAATGAACTCACTTTGTTATGATTCAATAAAGACGGACAAGCCTAGGGAACAGCAGCGACGCGTTGGTATCCAGGCCAAGCGAAGAATCCCAAACACATTACAGCAATAATAGTTTATAAACCATATCAGCGAAGCGCAAGCGGAGCTCCCCTCCCGGCGGCACGGCATTTGGGACAATTACACTACCAGAAACTATATAATATGGCAACACTTTGTACGCTGGCGGTCTGCCAGCCTGTCTGTCTGTGGACCCACGCCGAGATGAAGCCATCAAGATGCAGCTTGGCGTGCCGCTCGTCACATTCCGACTCAACACTCAGCCTCCGTTGACTGTATCATTCAGGTTAGTCATATACTGTGATGGTTTAGGACCTCCCACGCCAACAACTTTAATGTAATGTACATCGTTATAGTGCAATTAAATACCTGCTCTGTCTTCATATTCAACTTCAGTTCTTCCCTCTTAATAGTATACACCTTGCATAGTCCCTAGACACTAGTATAAAATATGAAAAACATAACTCACTTGGTCTCGAACTGTGGAATCACCGCGCGGAAGGAGGAACACTGCCGGCTCCTTGTCTCGTCAACACACACGCTCTTTGACACTCACCGGCTGGACCTGTTCTCTGCCTCGCAGTCCTATCCACACCACACTGAGAGATAAGTTTCATTGAATCAGAAAAAGTTTGTTTGGGGCAGCCAAAATAATAACGTTTGTATAGTAGCAATGAAATATTTTTGTTGCTGCAACCAAATTATTTTGTTGTTCTTATTTGGTTGGTCCAGACAAATATTTGGTTGGTGCAACATAAAGATTTGCTTGTCTCCACGTACATTTAAGAGTTCTGGGTTGATGTACGAAAACTTTAGAAATTCGACCGAGATTCGAACGTAGATCACCTGCGTCCGAGCTTTACGCCTTACTGACCTCAGCTAATGTGACTACTGGAGAAGTTATAATATTTCTTAAGTAGATTTACCGCAAATACTGGGAAAAGTGCACACACAAACTTTCCAAGTTATGCAGTTTACTTTACAGTTTCCTGTTGAACTTGTTTTATTAGCGTGTTGATACTATTATTAAGCATCAATAGTTGCACTAACAAAAACTGTTACTATCCTAACTATCACACAGAAAACGAACAAACTCTCGAGCTGTATTTTCGAAGCCAATCAAATGAGTGGCCAAACAAATTTATACAAATTGTTCAATATAATATTTTGTAGACAGACTAATTTCTTTTGACCCAACGCAGAGATTTTGTTTATTCAAGCGTGTATTATGCTAGATAGGCAATAGTAATTTTGTTGCCTTTCAAATTATGTTTGGCTAACAAAAAATTTTTTAAAGGACAACTAAATATATTCTTGGCCCTAAACAAACAAATAATTTGTTCGAAAGTCTCACAGTGCACGCGTGTGATGTCGTTATTACTCCTGATTGGCTCCCGTCGTGCACTGTAGACGGGATATGCTTCTAGATAGTCGGAGCTCCAAATCAATGTACTGACCTCTGCTGAACCCAAATTTACTGGTGTTCTATTCAGTTTGCTCTTGATTTTTAACATTCCGTTCTGGCTCGATATCATGGTTGGTAAGTTCTGTAAACTTGTCTGTGGCCTCATTCACAGACGTTGTTGCGAAAGGATGTGCATAACAGGGGCTAGTTCAACAACCTGCTTGACTGATGTCGAAGTGTTGCAGGGCATGCTGAGGCACAGAATACTTGAGAATGCACGTTCGATTCCCGGCTCGGTCATCCTGACTTCGGTTTTCTATGGCTTTCCTAAATCACTCCAAGCGAATGCTGAGATAGTTTCTTCTGATGTAGCGGTTAGGGAATCGTGCCGGAAGAAGCCTCTGTCGGAGGGTTTTCTCGGGATCTCCCGTTTCTCCCCCCCTTTCATTCCGCTGCTTCTCCGTTTCTTGTGAGTAGTCGCTTTATGTACAGCAAGCACCAGAGCACCCATTGCAACGCACATACAGGTATTTGTCCTAAAAAGCTGGCCAAAAGTACGCATCACAAATTTTAAGTAAAGTCTGTCTTTTGTCACTCAAACACAATGGGACTACCCCCTCAACACAATAAACAGTCAATCACGGCGTAAGGGGCCACTCTGCGCTTGCACTTTAGTCGGAATACATCTGTTGTGCGTGTCGCTCTATGAATTCTCGCCGTTGTATATGGAATGTTCAAAATGTTTCTGTGTTGGGAAAGTGTTGTTTAGTGTGCATATTGAAAGTAATTGCTATGAATTATTCAGAGTAACGTATGTTCATTGCTTTTAATAGTTAATTAATCTAATTTTCTTTTAAATGCATCGAAAAAATATATCAAAAGTCATAACTATTTATTAGTCTATTTGTGGATATATTTTCAGTTTCCGAGATGATTTTAATGAGAAGTTAAAGTGAGTTAAACTATATTTTTGGTTTCTACGCATTCCACATACATTCTAGTTGTAATATCCGTAAAAAAATATTCCGCCCATGTCGGCCTTTCTCCGTAATTGCCAAAATAAGTGACCAAGTAATAAAGTTAAAATCGCGTTTAGTTTCAAATAACATTTATTTAATAAGATTTGTGTCGTTTGTTTATAGAATTTACTGCTGAACCATCAATGAAGATTACCAGGAAAGCTATGTTCAACATAATAAAGCAATGTGAGCATAGAAAAATTGATGAGAAACTGGAGTTTCTTGAGAATAAACTAGTGGAAAAAAACTAAATGTCCCGAAGATAAACTGCAGTTACTTCGAAATAGTTTAAAATCATTTAAACATTACTTTAAACTGAAGTGGACATCTGATAGCTACAAAGAGTGCCATTTTCGAAGAAACAACGACTAATGGCTAAAGGAAACAATAGCGCTGCTTATCTGGACAATTCCGAGAACTGGTCGGCCGAGTAGGGGATTTGAGGAAAGCTGTGAAAGGAGTAAGAGGCGCAAAACCGAACAACTTACATCTGAGATATCTCACGAAATGTTGACGTATGCTACGCACATGGGCACACGGGCTGCTGGCAAAACCGATTTGTCTAAAATTATTAAAGACGCTTCTTTAACTCCAACTCGGGCTTCAAAATACAGAAGAATAATAATATCCGCTGAGAAAGGCAGTACCCATCAAAATACAAAGCTTTCAACAACAAAAGCTTTAGCTGTATTCGTGGATGCTGACCTCACTTCTAAGCAGTACAATACTATTAGAGCTGCAAGTAAAAGCATATACCCATGTTATTCACTAGTGGATACCAGTTTTTATAATGATTCCCTTGATATTAGTGGTGAAAACAATGATGATGATGAAGATAATGAGAATTGTGACTCTGAATGATGTTATTTGATTATACGAATTATGTATATTCTTTTGCCAATTTAACAATTTTGTTTGTTTTATTTCATCAATGCCTTCTATCTAGTTACTATGATACTGTATAGTATCAACGTAAATTGCATATAAATCATATAAATACATGTTTAAACTACATATTAACTCTAAACAATAACTTAAACACACTTAAATACTTTTGGCCAGCTTTTAAGGACAAATACCTGTCTGTGCAACGGTTCGCCATACATTACTGCTTTGGAAAAAACAGAATGTATCTCTAAAAATTACGACGATTGGACTGTGAATTTAGCAGCCAAAAATTACACTGAAACGGCCATAAGGCTAATGATGTCGCCTATCTAACGCTTGAAACGCGCTGCAGCCTGTCTGAAATGCGGGAGTTTTCGACGAAGCTGATAAATGTGCCCCCAAAAGTTTTTCTATGTAAAAAAAGACTTACCACTGGAAAGAACAGAATGGCACTTTCAAGACACCCCACGTGCTATAAATATAAATTTGAAGCCCTCCAAAATTGCGAAAAAAAACGCAGACTTCCGTCTGCTGTATCATAAAACCTACTATTTACACACGAGCTAAACTATGTTAAAAGTCTGTACTGAACTTTGCCACAGAGTTTCCATAAATGAAATTGAAAGCCCACCGCTTGAACTCCCCCACAGGTATACGCAGCACGACCAAAACAGAACACGCCAGTTCAAAGCCTCACGCTTAGTGGCGATGGCGTATTTGATGCACGTGTTATTGAAGCCCGTATCGCCTCTGCGATTCTCTGTGTCACAAATACTATAAAGCTCCAGTTGAGGAACCCCCTTAAATTGCTTCTTTCCGCACTTTGCTGGATAATACCTTAGCGTGAATATGTGGTATAGCGATCTCACTGGCGGTGAAGAATCCGTCTCTATGTCCCAACATTGAGCTGTACCTTTCTGCCAACACGTCTAGCAAAAACGGCGTGGATTGAATTTGAGGTTAGAACACTTTTTAGTAAACAAGTGCTTTGATATGTTTGTATACTTACTCTAAACAATTTGTAATGAAGTTTCTTTAAATTCAATTTGTAAACGTATAAAGTATTTTACTCATATAAAAGTGATTGTCTTACGAAAATTAAAAAAATTAACAAAAACGTTAACCACTGTTGACCATGTGACTTTGACAGACGTGTTAGTTTGGGGTGGATGAACGTTGGGTACATGCGCAGAAGACTAATTAATGGTCTAGCTCATCTTTAGTCTAAAAGTAATACTGCTGCGGTAAAATATTAAATACTTACATATTAACACGCTTAAGCAGACAAGAAGAAATACATTTTATATTATTATTTCATAATATAAATTTGTATATTAAAACTTTTATTCAAAGTCTTGGAATGTAGATTTTGCCACCTGTCTGAAAACAACTTATATTTTATTTACATATGTGTTCGCACACACAGTTCAGTATTTCACAGAAAATCGCAGCACACAAATCTGAGTAGAAAGAAAATTTGACAATTGCATATTTAACGTTATTGAAATTTAATATGTATTATTAGGTACCCGAAAAAACGCACTCAAATACGTAAAAATTATGAGACACGTGAAGTGGAGAGATTTGGGCGGCTTTTAACATCGGAGTCTTGAGAGTGAGGTGAGTATGGAGCAACGCCGGAATGGAAAGGCGGAAGGAAGGAGAGATCCCCTAGAAAACCCGCCGACCAGCGGCATCGTCTGGCAAGATCCTCACGTGTGAAAATCCGGGAACTACCTTGCCGGTAATCGAACCCAGTTCACCTGGGTGAGAGACGAACGCTCTAGCCGCTGCTCCACCGTGGCCCCTTCATGAGACACGTCCTCCCTTTGTTGAAGCTCTGGTATAGTCCATTCACGGTTACTACCAGAGCATTTCTGAAGCCTTGTTAAAGATCTACTTCCGGTATATTCCTTCGCCTCATGCAAACTAAGCTTAACTGAGTCTAGAAAATCAAACCAAAGAGACAGCGCACCCCATTCGTGCGCGCTCGGTGTAAACACATTTTAAATAATGATTACTTCTTACTAAGAATTACCAACGCACCTATCTTCTCCCTGTTTTACAAATTAAATATGATAATTTATAGCGAGTGATTAAAGAGATTTGGCCGGCTCTTAACAGCGATGTCTTGAAAGGCGATGAGGGCGAAATAAGGCTAGTACACTCTAAACTTGAATCAGTGATAATTGAGCCAAATAAGTGAAAACAGTGATAATTGAGCAATTGATAATCAGTGCCAGATAAGTAATTAATAAAGTGGTTGAATCTCACTTCTTTATTTGTGATTTTCCACTGAATATCAAAAACGTCACTTCTGTAAATCACTTGTTCTCGGTTAATTCGTTTGATCACCGGTCAGCAATAACTTATCAACTGACATTCAGTGTACGTTATTTCACCGATTGATATCACTGACTCGGATGAATGTATCAGCGCTGGAATGAAAGGGCGGGGGACACGGGAGATCCCCGAGAAAATCCGCTGACCAGCGGCCATCGTCCGGCGCGATTCCCACTTGCAAAAATCAGGAGTGAACCTGCCGGGAATTGAACGCGGTGCGCCTTGGTGGGAGGCGAGCAGTTTAACCGCTCAGCCACCATGCTCCTGAAAATGTATGGATAAAATATCAGTAAAAGTTCATTTTAATATAAAATAAGGTAATTTTATGTTAACACGAGTATGAAACGCTTGTTATACATAACATAATTAGGAATCAACTAAACACCTCATACATTCTCATACATGGGGTGATTTTTCAAAAGTCTGATTCAAAAAGGGTGAAGAAGCGGCGAATAAACTATAATACTAGGCGCGGGTTGTCCTATGGCATGAATACGCCGGATTTCTCGTCGTCTGTGGGCAAATTTACACCCGCTATTATCAGTTCTCTCCTTAATTTCGTAACATTTTAAGTACTTAAGCTACCACGTGATATTTTTCACAGAATTTAGAAACAAATGTTTTCGTGTGCTCGCATTCGATGTGTAAAAACTAGAAAAATAATTTCTGATGTTGTGCGCCTTGTTGAAGGAAAATATGCGCAGGAACGTTTGAAACTTTTCAAAACTAAAATTAGACAAATTGTTGGGGAAAGAGAAAACAACTTTCTCCATATTATTGCAGTTATGAACACTACTGCCCATCGAAAAAACTTCTTTGTTGTTTATAAACGTAAATGAAAACACGAATTATTATTATTATCTTTAAGGCGGTAGGGGCAAATGTTTTAGCGCACTGCTCCATAAGGACGTACATAAACTACTTAAATACATAGGTTGAGCTCTATCTGTCAAATTAAGTATGCAGTTTTAACTACTAACGCGATTTTTCTCCAATCGTAAAACCATTTGTACAAGTTTTACGTTCGAAACTTTGTTATGAATTATATATTGTCTATTCACGTTATCTTGAATCAATCCTTTAAAAATATCTCCTTATGTTAACAGGTTTAATTGCTTCCCAGATTAATAGCATATTACAACTGGTCAATACTTCCGTTAACATGGCGCACTTGACGGTTTGCTTAAATACATTTTAAATTAATGTATTGTAAATATATTATAAAATAGATTTCATTATCCTAATTAACATATGAATAATATAGAGGTGTATTGGTAACGGGAATAAGAAAATATAATTATTTAGAATGTTATAAATCTGAGTTTCGTCTTGTTATTTAAAAAAAACGTTCTTACCAGCATATTTTCGTTTTCGTATAGCAGTGTTGGAAACATATTTCATTGTTATATGTAAAATTTAATGTCTACTGTGCGTCTGGTTGACAAGTACAGTGCGTTTTCTCCAATACATTTTTTTATCCAGGCTCGTTGACGTTTTGTTTGCATGCGACGGAAGGATGCGTTGTGAGTATCTGGAAAGTAGATCTTAAGCAAGGTGTCAGTAAAGTTGCAAGTAACCATTCATATAACGTGCACCGCGCTATAGACTCCCCTATAACTTTTTCTATTATTTACACAATTTGCTACACAGACTACGTTTGAACGATAAATATCTCTATGGTTGTGATGGTTTTGTAATTAATTTTACAAATGGAACACGTCGTATATATATATTTACATATATATATATATATTGATACCTTCCCAATGCTATGGTTTATAAGTAGGTATTGAATCTGCTCTCTGCGTAAGGAACCAGCAATTGAGGCTAGCCCTCAGTGTTAGGGCGTAGGAATACGTCGACACTATTGTCTCTAGGTCCAATTTACATAAATAAATTCCCCTCGTTTTCAGGTTACCAATAAATCAGTTTTATTAACGCTTAACAGGGCCACTTATACATGTACACACGAGACAACACTCCCCTTCCCTTTTATACGTAGGCTCCGTATTGTTTGGCGCGTCGATTCACGTCGGTGAGAGGGGGGGGGGTAAGATTCTTCACACTTGCTGGATGACTCTACTTATCTGGCTTGAGGCGCTGTCTTCTCTCGGCTGGCGACTTGGGACTGCTCCGGCACTTGGTGGGCGTCTCGACGCCTGGTCTCGAAGCTCCTCCTCTCGGGTCCACTCATCACTCTTCGTCTGACGACGGCCGGCTGCCATTGTCGTCTTCTCCCGGATTCGCTCCGCCCTGCTAGATTCCCGTCGGCCAACTGCCGTTTTTCTCTGACTCTTCCCGCCGCACGTCCCACTTGATGGCCTCCGACTGAGGTTGACGTCGTGATGCATTCTCGATCCGGACGCCTCACTTCAGGTCCTCCGACTGANGGCGCTGTCTTCTCTCGGCTGGCGACTTGGGACTGCTCCGGCACTTGGTGGGCGTCTCGACGCCTGGTATCGAAGCTCCTCCTCTCGGGTCCACTCATCACTCTTCGTCTGACGACGGCCGGCTGCCATTGTCGTCTTCTCCCGGATTCGCTCCGCCCTCCTAGATTCCCGTCGGCCGACTGCCGTTTTTCTCTGACTCTTCCCGCCGCACGTCCCACTTGACGGCCTCCGACTGAGGTTGACGTCGTGATGCATTCTCGATCCGGACGCCTCACTTCAGGTCCTCCGACTGACTGCCTGACTGCTCGATCCTAGACTGACTGATCCGTTCCTCCCGCTCTCCCGTCGTTTTGTAGGCTCCATCGCCATATTCAACTTGCCCCATCCCTGCACATGGCCGGGGTGCTCGCCGCGTCCCCCTGAGTTATAAAACACGCGTGTGGTAGTCTGGCGCACGTGGGTCCGGCGTTGTCCCTCGGCTCTGGTCTCGAAGTTTTTGTGCTTCGCCCTGCACGTGCTACTTGGTGGGTCCCCTGGTCGTAAACACGTGTTCGGTGCACTAGCTCTCCGCACTTGGGTCCGGCGTCGCCCATCGACTCTGGTATGGCCATTTACTGTTCTGTTCTGCACGTGCAGGAACTCTTGGGTGGCCCCTTTGGTTCAGCGCACGTGTTGTTTTTATGCCTCCGGATATCGTGTCGTTATTCTCCCAGCATGCCCACTAAAAGCTCTCAATGTTTATTGCTGAAACTAGCCCGGGACAGACTCAGCTGCTGGTGTGGGCTCAGCATCCCTTGGCAGCTGCGAGATGCAGCTGCATCCGCCTTCCTCCGCACGTGGTCGTTCCGCCGGGCCGTCCTGGCGCCATTCTCCCATCACGTCCGCAAAACCCTTAATCCTTATTGCGGTCGTCCGCCTGCGAGCTTCGCCAGAACGTGTGTTCTGACGAATAAAATATAGGGACGCAGAATGCATCAATATATACATATATAAAATGTCAATGTCTCTATTTACGCATGAATAGTCCATTAGTACACGTCTCATAAAAAACTGGCAGAACTTCCCGGCTTTGCCCGGGTATATAAGGGAAACCTGTGATATCTTCTACGATATTCATTTAAAGATATGGTGTGAAGGACACATTTGATCTTAACTAAATTCTTAAGGTAACTAACATATTTAATTGAATAAAGATTAATACTGTGTTGGTAAAAAAGGCTTCGCAAGTGAACAATTATTTTTGATAAAACTTTGAAAGACAAAAATAGTTACTGCTGGTCATCCTTAAAAGATAAATATATGCTTTCGAGGACTTTTCTGTAGACGTTTTTGAGATTTACAATTCTGTTGTACATTAATTTGATGTATCTCTTATGGTTTAGTCAGCGCAAGCCATGGAAGCGCCCGAGAAGCGGGTTTTTTTTTACGACAAACATCGACATTTCTCTACGATCCTTTCATTAAATATAAAAGTATTATACAGCAAAACCTTCCCCAAGAATTTCTCTAAATGATATTGAAAACCACATCAAAATCCATAAATTAGTTTAGAAGTACTAAGCGGATACACAGACAGACGCGGATAAGCGACTTTGTTTTATACTATTTAGAGATAATGCCCGACGGCTGCAGTTCACAAAACTGTAATGTAGTTCCCTCTTAAAACCATTCGTCAATTTTTCCTTTTCAATTCTGCATACCCACATCAAAGGATCCGCCGCTATATTTCACATCTGTAAACATAACTATTATCTGCCCCCATCCAAGATACGGGCCCTCGTGGCTCTGTCTTCCTAGGGTATGGGGGGAGGGCAGCAGAATCCCAGACTCTGCTTAACGGAAGTCTCCTCTCATCTATGTTTGCCTCGCCTTCCGCGGGAAAATGTTACAACTGCTGTATTTTGTTCACAGACATCTAAGTTTCGAAGACCTTCATTTCCCGTGAATATCTGCCGTGTATCCTGCCACAGTCACGTGGCCAATCGTCCACTATACTTGTATCTAATAGGTGATATAGTCTGCTCATTGTATATTCATAGTTTTTGAGTAAAACCTCTGAAAAAGTACCCAGTGTGTAAAATCATTTGTGGTTTTCTAAACAAACCGTATCAGAAGTTTATTACACTACCGTAAACACAAGACACATTTTTTAGTTAAATAAAATTCCAGCTTATATTTTTTTTATAAATTAAAATTTTTATTTGATAGTCGCTGTGTACTTAAAACCGACATAACGGTGGAATGTATGTTGTTAATTGCAAGTAAGAAATATTTATGTAAAACTATGTTTTAGAAGAGTTTTGGTACATTGTCTGTAAAGCAAACATATACTGACCGACATACTTATGTTTTCCGGTACGGTTGTTAAAATACATACGTTACATTGTTAGGCATTACATGAATTTATTTCTAATTTTATGTCGAGTTCACAAATAAAGTGCGTTGCTTTATTTACACTTATTGTCATTCCTAGACTTGTATGAATTATTTCTACATGTTGCAGTAAAATAGGTACTGGGCCGTATACAACACAAAAACTGTGCAGGGTGAAAAATATATAAACTAGTGTTTCGCCACTGCTCAATATATATATATATATCTTGTACACACAAAATCCCTTACTATAAAATTATCTTAATTTTTTTTCTTGGTCTTTGCGAGGAGAAGATCAGCTGTTTCAACACGTGGTTATCTGCATTCTGCAAGTACTTTTTATAGTGCTCATTCGAGATATGATATTTTTACAGCTTTCAAGCAGTGAAATGATCTTAAATGTTAAAAATATATTCAGAAGACTATAACAGTCGTTTCTCTCATTGCCATCTTAAGTTTCTGATGGAATGTTCTCAAGAACCTTTGTGATTCTTGGCACGCCTTTTTGGATCGTGCGAACTAGAGGAAACCCGAAAATTGCTTGTTAAAATCCATGGAAAGTTTTCATTTTATACATAGGCTTTTCATACAGTATAGGAAATTTATATTTAAAATAAGGGGAGCACTATGCACATATATATTCTCCTATGTTTAGTTTTACTTCCAGTCTCCTTTACTTTATCGTTTCTTCCTTATGCAAGATTTCACCCCTCCCCACACCCTCCTTTCCAGCGATTCGTAGGGGGATAGGCTTATCCTTCATCACCCCTACTATACACGGCCCTGAGTGGGTCGCCCGAAACTAGAACTTGACCCATTTTTTTCCCTTATTAATTTACGATATAAAATGCTGCAATCGATTAGTTTTTATTGGTGTGCGCTGTAGGCCTACTTGTGTCAAGCGCGCTTCTCACAACCAGCGGACAACTCACTGCGTGTTAGTTGGTTCCAGCATTAACCGTTCACAGAGGAATTTCGCCCAAGTCAGATTTCTCACAAGGAAGGCGCTCAGAACACCCGCCACTGGTTCCACGTTGTGTATAGT
Source organism: Clitarchus hookeri (assembly GCA_002778355.1). Classification (NCBI taxonomy): domain Eukaryota; kingdom Metazoa; phylum Arthropoda; class Insecta; order Phasmatodea; family Phasmatidae; genus Clitarchus; species Clitarchus hookeri. The sequence continues at coordinate 466,112 of NQII01001048.1, forward strand.
TCAGACCATAAATGTCTCTCATGTGCAACACGTCCTTGATAAAGGACACGGGGGCAGAGCGGGTTAAGCAGGCATTCAGGAAAGTTGGAAATAAGCACGAACAGTAGAACTATTAGGAGCAGTTTTGAAACCACCGTTCCAGTTATTACTGTAGTGTGCAGATAAAGAAATGAAAACCATTCCGGAGAAAATCATTTCATGCGTTTCACATTCAACGAGACGTTAATTATGCCATTATTTTTCCTAATTCTGCTGCAAATATTCCCTTAGATTTGTCAGTCAGGGTTTTGTGTTTAATGCTTTCAGTTATGGGTACGTATTTCATTCCACAGTTGATTTCGGCGGAGTTTTTCCAATCGCTAAACATGTTTATACGCACGGTGAACAATAGAGGTGTTTAACCGTTAACGGGTGACGTAGGGTCTCACTGACTTAACATAAAAAAATATTTCACTGCTAGCTACGTATCGTTCTAGGAACTTTCTAATCGCGCCAACAGTTTTTCAATTGGTTATCCTACGGTTTCGTCCAGCAATGCGACATTCATTTGTCGTTGCAGCCATAGGAATCGTACGGTCAACATGCAGCAGGATATAGTTAACAGTTACACGTCAAGTCGCTGGCTAAATTTTGTTATGAACAGTTAGAAAATGGGACCAGACACTTGGTACTAAGCTTCACTAGTACTAGTACTGGCGTAATGATACATTTACAGAATTACTTGAAAACATCGATTAACTTTGTGAGGTGTGTTCACATGTTAGGACAAACAGGCAGGTATATTACCAATTATATATATGTATATATACATATGTTAGTTTCATTAGCTAATATGAGTTTAAAAAAAAATTACAAAATTATGGTCTATTTAACGAAATTGGATTTTAACTCGCAAATTAAATGAGTAATTTTGTTAGGCATTTGTCATAAGCTCTTTTGTCATATTTGTTGGGTAGTTATATTCCAAAATGGTTTGTAAACTCGTTGTATTCGTAATTATGGTAATTATCGTTGCTGTGTTCAATTCCGTTATTTTCCAGAAATTTAGGAAACGTAATTGATGTTATTGGGGATAAGAAATTTAGTTATTCGAGTGCGTTTAGAAATTAATTTTAAGAGAAGCGAAATCCGGATTTAAAAATACTTATGTTGTAAATTTATAATCCGTATATTAACTTGAGAATAATAATATGAGTGATTCAATATTTCACTCAAATGCTGAAATACCTCAATGAGTATCCTTAAAAACTGCTTTAATACCTACGGAAACAATTTAAGATTTTAACAGAAACTACGAAATCTTTCGCGTTATTCTTTACTTTCAATAATAGCAGGTACAAGCATATTTATTCTCGATCTTTGCTCATAAAACAAAAAAATTCGACTGCATTTCTAATTTACTTAGGTAAGAGTATTCACGAAATATTTGAGTTTCTAGTACTGTATTTTCATCTATTCATAGGTTCAAATCCAGAACATAACAATAATGAAAATCATAATGTAACCCAAGAATGACCACTGCCTTTAATTAACAGGAAAACATAAATTTATTTATTTATAACATTTTAAATAGTTGCCAATATACCTTTTATTCTACGAAAAACAGCTCACAGTTACTCAGTCGGATGCTTTCTCCATTATTATATAATTTTGTTAGCTCGTAATAGGGGCCGCGGTGGTATAGTGGTCAGACTACTAGCCTTCCACTTAGACTAAGCGCGTTCGATTCCCGGCTAGGTCGCTCCCGGATTTTAGCACGTGGGAATCGTGCCGACGATGCCGCTGGTTGGCAGGATTTCTCGGGGATCTCCCGTTTCCCCCGCCCTTGCATTCCGGCGCTACTCCATACTCAACTCGCTTAAACCTCATCGGCTCTCAAGACCTCGATGTTAAGAGCCGCCCAAATCTCTCCACTCTCTCCACTCAGATCGTAATATCTCAAAATATTTGGTTATTAACACAATAAATCCTGCTCGAAATACGTTTCAATTCGTAGTTGAACCTTCTCCTTTGTTCTGATGAATAAAAATAACTAAAAAAAAAAATTTTCTGTGATACCTTTTAGTATTGGATACATAACGGACAAATAAAATCTCTGTTTTTTTAATTATATAATAAAATAACAATTTACCTATAATACATACTAAATGTATTTCAGAAAATGAAAGTTAAACAAGTTATGTCTTTAAGCATTCTAGAACATCACGTTTCTCCACAGTTCATAAGAAAGTGGCGGCGCATATAAAAGTAGCTAATTTTAATGCATGATTCGGCGTGAGCACATCCGGTAGAGGTAATTTAATTCGAGAAGAATTTTCAGTACGGCTGTTACACCACCTGACTTCATAACATTTATGCACAGTGGGCTAGAATTTTCTCGAGAAGCATGCCTGGCTGTATCTCCCTCTTAATTAGGCAATTTTCTTGAATCTGTGACAGAAATAATTCTCTCTGGAATACTTCCTCTGGCCATCTAGCGTTCAACCTACTCCTAATTATCACGTCTGCTGTGTCTTTGCCGGTGTAGGCATGCATGTTTTAAAATAACATTTATTTATTTATTTTTACGTGAACCTGACTTACACGATGGCGTTGAAAGCAGAAACATTGCTCATCCTGAAAATATGANAATTCTCTCTGGAATACTTCCTCTGGCCATCTAGCGTTCAACCTACTCCTAATTATCACGTCTGCTGTGTCTTTGCTGGTGTAGGCATGCATGTTTTAAAATAACATTTATTTATTTATTTTTACGTGAACCTGACTTACACGATGGCGTTGAAAGCAGAAACATTGCTCATCCTGAAAATATTAAGTGCAAAGATATTTGAACAAATTAAAATTTACGTTCCTTAGTCTTTGCAAAGTACATGCAGGAGTTAATGTTACTATTTTACTAATATATACATAACAAAATATTTCCCAAAAATGAGAAAATAAGTTTTTGGAAATAACATAAACTATCTCAAGACGTCTATGTATTCATACAAAGAAAAATTTTGCATATTGTTTTTAATTGTTAAGTACAAGGAAAATGTTTCAACTTTGTACCTGTAAATATTCTTGAAACAAATCTTGCTATGCGCACTTATATATGAAACGAGATAATGCCTTCCGGCTTCACTTGTCTAATTTTTTTTTTATGAATTCCTATATTTTGTTTGTTTCAAAAAACCAAAATAGGATTTTGACACGTGATTATGTAAAAACTATGGAATTAAAAATTAGGTTCCTAGCGCTGGCGTACCTTAACGGCATCTGGCATAGTTACAAATAAATTCAAGTCAGTGGTTGAAAAGGGAACTTGTAGTTGTGGAAAACGAAATTAAATTCTTTGGAATACGGCTGATTTAATTGCTATTGTTAGTAAAACAAAACATTCGGAGATAGGATTTATTGAAATATTTGGTAGTACTATCAAAGTTTTAAGCCTATTTCTGAGCAATAGTTAACGCAGCTGTACACGTCTGTTCGGATACTTTATTTTTCAATATATTCCCTTTGTGAAAAAAAACACGAGGTTTATTATCTCTCTGTCAGCATACAAATGATGCAGCGAAGTCGTTCGAATTTGTTTGTATTTTCTCTAACTCTACTTAATCTTCAAAATGAACGGTGTTGGGGAAAACAATACTACGGAGCAAAATAATTTTCTCCAATAATTGCTTGCTGTTCCAGTAGCACATTAAATTAAATTTTGAAAACACATTTTCCTCTTTTGTTATAATTTTTTTTTTCAAAATATTATTTTATTGTTTCACAACGATAAATGACGTAATGTGGTAAACATTTAGGATACAATTTTATGATATCGAACGCTATTAATGTATCGCTTTGTGGTAAGGTTAACCTTGATCACTATCAGGAAAAACCGAGAATCATTCGCTCGTGGGAATAGTGCCGGACGATGCCGCAGGTCTGCGGATTTTCTCGGGGATCTCCCGTTTTAGTTAATATAGATAAAATTGGAAGTCTGACAAANTCGTGGGAATAGTGCCGGACGATGCCGCAGGTCTGCGGATTTTCTCGGGGATCTCCCGTTTTAGTTAATATAGATAAAATTGGAAGTCTGACAAAAATTCGAACCTTGACCGTTTGAAACCGAGCGCTACGCCATATCGCCCTCAGCTAACATGATGACGTATAAAGATAGTATGTTTTTAAATACAATGCAAATACTGTACAACGTGCGAAATTAAATATTTCAAGTTTTAAACACATTATTTTTTAGTTTAGTGTTTGACTAGTTTCATTAGTACGGTAATACCATTACCAAGCATCAATATAAAAGCACTAACAAACACTGTTACTCTCCTAATTGTCACAAAAAATGCAGACAAACTTCCAAGCTGAATTTTCGAACGAAGGTTATTAAATGAGTGGCCAAAATATATATATATAGTTGATTCAACCAAATATTCTCTTGACAGTATAATTAATTTTGGCCCAACACAGAGGTATTGATTATTCAATCACGCATTTTGTAAAATAAACAAATTTAATTTTGTAGGGTTTCAAGTTTGGTTTATTCAAAAAAATTTTTTGTTGGGGAACCGAAATATATTTTTGGCCTTATAAATTTAATATTTTGTTGGTATTTCTCTCAAAAACAAAATATTTGGTCGCTGAAAATAAAATCATTGTTCAAAATATATCAGACGTAACTAAATATATTATTTTGTTGACAAATTGTAACTATATGTTTGCTTACACTAGACATTTGTTTATCGTACTGTTATAACAAAATAACTGTTTGGCACAAACAAAATTGTCATTAAAAAATTGTTTGTCTTTGCGAATATTTTTAATTCATTTGGAGGAACTGAGAATTGGTCGTATAAACAAAATGTCGTTTAGCTGAAACAAACGCCACTCAAACAAATATATTTCGTATAGTGAAGCAATTATTTTCCTCAGTGTAGGCTGTTCACAGTAAACTGAGCACTTTCGACAGGCCTGCTTACAATCTACTTCTCGGATTACATTGTATCTTTCCACCATATGTAAATTAAAAATTGTAATAGGCCTGATCACTATATTCATGCGTATGTCATGTGGAACTGTGAAATTATAAGAAGCGTAAATATTTTACGAATTTCATAATTCTTACAATTAAAATAATTTTGAAAAAGTGTAAAAAGAAAATGAAACGATTTTAGTATGGGAAAATGTTTTACTGGCACTTTTTATTCTATAATAAGCCATGGAATTACTTTTTCTCCGTATTTGTTAACTTTACTGAGTGCATGCTAGACATTGTGTGACCGTTACAACATACGCAGGTAGTGGCTGCAATGTTTTTCAAAGGTAAATTTCAAAAGTGATACTTTATACCGCGAACAGCCTTTAGAAGTTTTTATAAGGAGCTCTCTCGTTATATACAACATTTTTTATTTTCAGTGGTATCTCAACTGCGCCTGTCACGCTTTGTCGGGCGTGTCAAAAATCTCACGAAAAGATATTGCAATTTTTCACTGCCTTATCCAGCCTCGCTGTGTCTCAACTGAATTCGCCCATGTTGAATTGCAAAATTCAAAATTTTTTTTCCATTGCAGTTGCTGGTTTACAAGTAGTTTCGCGGTTTTGAAATCCTTGCTTACTTTCTTAATTCAAGCCCTTTGCATCGTTCTCGGCGAGGCATGAGTCACTATGACTAGATCCGCAATTCCCTATACAAAGCTTCGTCGCAAGGCGGGACAGGGGATGATTTGACAGCTGACCTGAACTGGTGACAACACCCCCTCTCCCTGCAGGAGGGGTCATGGTTGCGGGCTATTGCCACAACTTTATGGTAATCTCCTCCCTCTGTTCGAGCCGACGTGTGAAGAATGTTCTCTTTTGGAGATTGCCTCTGTAAATAGCACTGGATCCGGAGGGTCGGCAGTCTGTGATAGCCATCTGGCGAAATTGGGTAAAAGGTGAACGAAGAAGGCGACCGGCGGGCGGTGGCTGAAGGTGAGAGAGACTGCAGCGTTCGAGTGAGTGTGTGTCGGCTACGAACGATAGTGCACGACTGCTGCGGAGGGTGTGGTTGTCCAATGAATATACACTGCTGGCCATTAAAATTGCAACACCAATGACTTGTATTGCACTGCTGCTTATTGGCATTGCAGCACCAATAAGTACGTGGGCTATTACAGCCATATTATTGAGCAGAATACTCATACACCGGTGGCATGATTACTCTTGCAGCTCGGTATGCCATACATAACATGGGAGAATCAGTACTGTGTGGCCCCACTACGGGCGGCAATAACCGCTGCTACAAGATGTGGAATTGATAAGATGAGACTCCGAATGTCCGTCTGGGGTATATCCGACANGCGGCAATAACCGCTGCTACAAGATGTGGAATTGATAAGATGAGACTCCGAATGTCCGTCTGGGGTATATCCGACCATGCTACTTCGATGCGTGTACAAAGTTCATCCGTTGTGGCCGCAGCTGTCCTATGGCAGGAGAGTCGCCGTCCGACNATGCTACTTCGATGCGTGTACAAAGTTCATCCGTTGTGGCCGCAGCTGTCCTATGGCAGGAGAGTCGCCGTCCGACTATGGACCACACGTTTAAGATGGGCGAGAGATCCGGTAAACCCACAGGCCAAGGGATCAGTGTAACATGGAGGTTATCCAGGAACAGTCGGACGATGTGTGCCACATGCGGTCATGTATTGTCCTGTTGGTACAGGGCCCCAGGCTGACCCTGAATGTAGGGGACAAAAACGAAATCAAACACCTCGGTGATGTAACGGTTGTTGGTCAGCTCATTAGGTATGTGGGATAGGCGTTAGCGGGACTAGAATACTATGGCAATCAATACCATAACTCCAGAAGTTGTACAGGTATGATGGTGCATAATGTATGACTTAACGAGGCATGCCATGGTGCCACCAGACATTAATGCGACCATCGTGGTGCTGCAAGCAGAAACTGGATTCGTCTGAGAAAATGATCGTATGCTATTCGTCCCTCCAGTCCCGACCTTCCACGCGCCATCGCAGCCGCAGGTGCCTGCGGTGAGCAGTCAGTGGCAGCCGCAGTAATGGACACCTGGACATTATACCCTGATGCTGCAGACCACGACGCACGAATGCATGTGGACACAGATGGATGTGCCATATGCCTGAACTCCTGAGCGAGGGTGTATGATGTGGCTGTACGGTCCGCAGTCACCATGCACACCAGATGTCCTTGCGCTCGTTGCTCCGACGGGGCCATTGTCTTTCTTCACGTCCCTCCTTGACCCACTGATACCATATCCTCTTCACTGTGGTTTCATTTCTTACAATACGATTACTAATTTCGCGGTAGGATAATCCACAATCCCGATAGGCTACGATTCTCCCTCGGTCAAAGACGGAAACATGTTCGTATAGCTGTCGTGTTATTCGACGTGGCATGCTCACTCAATCTGCGCACACGAACGGCGGGGAAACACAACACCACCACTTATCAGCAGCTCCACGGTCTCCACTTGCATATCATCAGTGTCATCATTGGCGCATGTGCTGCGCTGAACAACTTTTCGTGGCATTGTCCTACCCTGCTATACGCATCCGTCCAACGTTGGGTCCTTCAGGTGTGTCTTTCTTGGAGTTGCAATTTTAATGCCCAGGAGTGTAATTTCTTAGTTCTTCACTGAGCTTCCCATTCATTTAACTGTATTTTATGTTAGTTCTGGTCCCCCCTGTTTAACCAAAATCACCTCGAATAGCCCAGTAAACACTGACACGTTTAGAGCCCATTTACGTACTCCGTTCTGGCAGCAGTGGCGTAACGAAATATTTCAGTTAGGAACTCCAAGTGACGCAGGCCCATGTCATAAGGCACTTTAAAGACTTTGTAGCGCCATGCCTTTTCCCAGTTAATAAATATAGTCCCTAATTATTGCATTTCCTTCGAAAATAGGCATAGGAATATATACGAAAAACTGCTGCAGGTACGTAGTCTGTACTGGAAATTTCATGTCACTAAAAATACTTGTGAAATACTTGTAACCCTTTATATCTTTAAAAGATATACACATTAAGGACGGAAATAGAAAACATAAACTAGTATCTGAATGTGTAAAATTTCTTAACTGCTATTTACAAGCAATCACCGCTCAAATATATTGTGGAAATTTTTAAATGACAACAGTACAATAAATCTCTTGGAGCTGTTTGGCAGCCTGGGTGGTGATTACAAACACATGTCATCAAACTGTTCAGTCAAAGAGTAACGGCAACGTTCGTTGACATAGCGGTAACCACCTCTCTTCGTTTATTGATGATGTAATTGCGTTCAGTGTGATTACACACGGCAGTTTGCTGCTTTCACCACCGTGTATACATTACATCTTCACGACAAAAGCTAATGATGGAAAATTGTGGGGGTGATTAGAAATAGCCTGTCAGCACAAAAGCACTGGAGCCATCATGTGTCTACGAAAATTAAAAAGAATAAAAAATTCAATGAATTACCTATTTTTATTTCTTTACTGCGGAGAAAAGAAAAATTATGTAACATTTCATTTTGTTTTCGTTTTGCAATCTTTTTCAGATATGCGAATTACGATTTAAGTGGTAATTGAAGGTATTTATAATTTAAGAAATGTAAACAAAGAATACAAATTTACTTTGGCATTGATTTTTTTAACACTACACTTTACTGTTTTTTTACATTTTACTGTTACATTCTTACAATATTGTACACAAATATAAATAAATATAAAACACATATCCTTAATTCATATTAGACATATATTATTTTTTCATTTTATGAACTACATTATTTTCATTTAACTCAGGGCTTTTGAAGTCATTTCTTATGCAGTACATAACCTCATTTAAGTTAATACTGCAAATAGTTTCTAAAACACTGTCTGCACATAACCATTTAAAATTAAAACTACTATTGTGTGTTTTTGTAGTGTTTTCATAACATTTGTTTTACTAGTTATGCTTTTGTTTTGGCAAATAAGTATTTAAATATATTTGTATTAACTGTTCACAACGGCAGGTAGTTCGAAGTTTAGTGAAGCTGTTTTTATGCACCAAAAAAGTTTCGCATATTATATTTTGGGTAAAAGGACATGTTTATTTTAGTGTGATGTGATATAAATACTTATACGAGGAAAATTATATTTGAACGATATCCAGCAGACATAGCTGTTCAAATAATTGATCGTAAATACACTTAGGCATGTTGATGCTAAACTTGAGAGCTATGGACAGCTGTGCAAATTACTTTTGCACAAATAAATTATTTAAAATCATTCAAAAGGATATCTATGAAGTGACGAAATTTCTTAATTTGTAATGAAACACACGTCTGTACCTACGTGTTAGTTCATTTCGCTTAAAAGCTGTTACAAACCTTAGCAAAAACAAATATAAAAGACAATGTCACATCGCTTACTTTTTAAGTTATATGAATTTCTTAATTATTAATATTTTAACTCATTAGAAGAGTATTTGTGTATTCCGATCAGTATGAAATTTCATTTACCAAAAAAATACATTTTACAGACCTCGGAATTTACGTACAAACTTGTGAATACGGGGTAAGGTAGATTTTACTCGCGTGTCCGCCATTTTGACTGTTTATATCGCGAATGTAGGAGAATTTCAGTCGAAGGAAGTGTGACTTCATTAAAACTCGATGAGTATACACATGTGACGACGTAATGGTAAAGCGTTCGTCATCGCAGTTTGTTCATTATCAGTCCCCACAGCTGACGGCGCCCTGATGCATTTTTACAAAATAGAGTTTCCAACTGTTATAACAAGGATGCATGAATTACTGTGATACATTAGAAGGTGGTTTGCAGATTATAATGTCAAAACCTTTCCTGTCATTAAGGTATAGGGAAAATTATATGTTCATCACAGGCAACAGCCGCAAAAGTGTAGCCACACGCGTCTTTCAAGTACTGAAACGCATGGAGAAGCTTTATCTTTCTGTGCGCTGGTGTTCTGCGCATCTGAACCGCTCAAAGAACGGCTGTTATGCGCAGGTTTTCTACTTCCCCGCTGTCCGCAAAATAACCAGCAGTTACTCCGACAGAATGCTAGAATATACGGGCGCTTCGAGAAAGTTCTAAGTTCGGGAAAAGCACAAAAAAAAAGAGAGGGTAAAAACCCGACTTCTGGTGTTCTGTACTACTCGTATACGCTACAAAATTTTTCGCATGTCTTGTTATTTAAAATGTAAAATTTTTATATTTTTTAATATTTTTATTGGGCGTCTCTATGTCTTGCAACTTGGACATTTCTTACTTGTTCCAATAAAATGCCCGACAACTGATGTATTGATGATTTAATAGGCTTCATGAGGTGTCCAGACTCATTTAAATTTGTCATCTTGCCATGTATACAACTTTCAATTTTCCCATGTAATTCCACAATGCTGTAAGGAGGCTTAACCCTGGCCATCCTCGGTAATATTAGGCAGATGTCCACGTCGAAAGTTGCATTGTGGACCAGAATAGTATAGGAGCGTGTCATCGTCCAACAGGCATTAACAGAACCAGAGTGTCTGATTCCATTCCGGAGTTATGCAATGACATCATTTGTTTACCCCTGTTTCCAACCAACTGCTGAAAGGGGACTTGCGAAGAAGAATACAACTTGAATTCTTGACGTCCCTTACACTATTGGGTGGCATGGACGGATGAAAAAATGGCGATTTATCGCCCTTAATAATGAATCCTCTTTCTCTCTGAATACGGATCACATCACTACTTGAGTATGGAGGGGCATTGCGCAGCATACAAACCCAGACTTCATTGTTGAACAACAATGGAAAACTTGTGTTATTGTGCATTGATCAATCTCCTATGAACCTCGGAGTGGAGAGGATAAGTTTGGGCGGCTCTTAAAAACGAGGTCTTGAGAGCCAATGAGGGTGAAATGAGGTGATAATGGAGCAGCAGAGTTAGATCCACCTCGTCCTAAGATAGTCTATAACATACATAAATATAATATGTGTTTGTATGAGTTGGAGAAGGTGGAGGGAGATAAAGGGATCAGCCTCATATCTCTTTAGAAAGAGAAGGAACGATGTCTTGCTATAGTTATGACGCCTGCGGCGTCCCTATATTTTATTCGTCCGTACCACGCTCTAACGAAGCTCACAGGCGAACGACATCAATCAGGATTTAGGGCCTGGCAGCCGTGACGAAGGGAACGGCGCCAGATCGGCCCTACAAGACGACCATTTGCATGGGAAGGCGGACATGCGGGAGAATAGGGTCACGGTGTGGGATCAGGGGACAGCGGGAAGAACACGAGTGCAGCGGCCAGGGGGAGATCCCGAAGTATTCCCACAACGCCGAACCAAACAACAAACCTCCAGGCAGAATAGGACAGACGCCAGACTCCGCGAGCAGGCAGGAACGGCGAACCGTATTTATGACCTCGCCAGGCTGTGTTTTGTCCCAGGCTTTCGACCACAATAAAAACCGAGAGAGCGTTTGGACGAGCGCAACGAGAGGCCCCTTTCAATTATTTCCGCAAGGACAGAACGGAGTGCTGAAACTGGTAAACCAGAACAAAACAGCAGACGCTGGACCCAAGTACGGAGCTGGAGTACACGCCCGCGGTTGATTACCCAGGGGGGCGGTCCGCGGCTACCTGGAGAAGCGGGGGCAGTTTAATATGGCAATGAGGGCCTACAAAACCGCAGGAGTCCGAGGAAACAGGGCAGTCGGCCGATGAGATTCCGGGAGGGAGGAGTGATTCCGCAGGAGACGAGCACGGCAGCCAGCCGCCATCAGACGCAGAGTCCTGCGTCGACCCGAGAAGGAGGGACGTCGAGACGAGTCACCGAGGCGCCCGTGACAGGACGAGAGCAGTTCCAGCTCACCGGACCTCATCTGCAAGAACAACTACCAGCACAGCAAGCCAGATAAGTACAGTCATCCAGCGAGTGTGAAGGACCTTTAGTAGTTATCCCGCAGTGTGAAGGATCTTTTAGAATCATCCAACAAGTGCGACGAAGATCCCCCACCCCCGCCCCTTTTACGACGCGAATTGTACGGAGCATACGTAGAAAAGGGAGGGAGTTGTCTCAAGGGTTCATGTANATCAGACGCAGAGTCCTGCGTCGACCCGAGAAGGAGGGACGTCGAGACGAGTCACCGAGGCGCCCGTGACAGGACTAGAGCAGTTCCAGCTCACCGGACCTCATCTGCATGAACAACTACCAGCACAGCAAGCCAGATAAGTACAGTCATCCAGCGAGTGTGAAGGACCTTTAGTAGTTATCCCGCAGTGTGAAGGATCTTTTAGAATCATCCAACAAGTGCGACGAAGATCCCCCACCCCCCCTTTTACGACGCGAATTGTACGGAGCATACGTAGAAAAGGGAGGGAGTTGTCTCAAGGGTTCATGTATCAATTCACATGTTCATGCAACAATAAAACCTCGATTTGTGAAATATGAATTATCCTGTATTCATTCATTAGTGAATTGGACCATTAAACAACAGTGTCGAAGCATTCCTACGCCCGATCACTGAGGACTAGTATTAAGTGTTGGCGCCTCACGCCACAGAACAGATTACAACACCTACGTCCAAACCTCAGCTTTGGCAGGTGTCAGTTACTTTCCTGGCCGTAAAATGGTGCCATGGGCACACAAGGAAACAACTACGTAGCTTCACTGTATCCTGCCGGGAAATCACGTAACAAAAAAGAAGGGATATTTTCCATGTTGGCCTCGCCGCTGATGTGGGATGAGAGCAGACGGCGCGTCGCTGTACCATACTGGGTCTGGGAACTGTACAACTGTGGTAGGTGCTAGCTGAGTGCTCTTACACGCTGAACGAGAGGATCTCAATCCTTGTTCAGTGGAAGCCCTCCGGCACAATCCTGCTATACAAAGTAAAACATTCTCTACTTATTCCTATAATTCTTTAGAAACTATAGTTGCCAAATATTTTATTTTAACCTTTCTGCTGTAATATTTTACATTTACGAAACATTATTTTAGGAAACATACAAAACTATTTATGTACCTCGACGTAACCTTTTTAAAACTTTGTGAAATCTACTCTAATTTATTTGTAATGTTACAAAATACCTTTGGCAACTAGTTTCCAAAGAATTCCTTGTACAAATGCAAAAAAAAAAAAATTGACAGTGTACTCCTAAATGAGGCTGTGTGTAGGCGTCTGGTGTGTCATTCTAAAGGTGACCTGGGGCTTATAACTAGGGACACCCGAATTTCGCTGAAAGATTCCTGCACTTGCTAGACTTCAATACGCTACGGGCACATCAGTAGTTTTGTTATGCTTATTGGCGGCGTGTCTTTGTGAGAAGACAGTTTCTTTTTGACTGGCCGATCATAATTGCATATCTCTGATAGAACGTATCTGTAATTCGCTGTCAGACACCTAAGAGGCGTTATATGGAAACCGTCCAATCACGAAAGTGGATCTGTGCTAAAGTTTTATGCTAAACTCTCACAAGTTCTACAAATTTTAAGTACAATTGTACCCTTACATTTTTTCTGTAACACGAGCATACTTGTAGCTGCTAGTGTAGGACTTGTAACTACAAATGAAATTTCAACCTCTTAGAAAACTTCTGTAACACGAAATTACAGAAAAATCTAAAATGTTTTCTATTTCCTAAAAGTTTAAGATCCTCGATAGACATTGTTTACAAGTGCAATTGCAGTAAAAATGTAATGCATTTTTCACATGTTATTTTTTGTGGTTATGGTAGCTCTATATAATATTGAAATGTGGAGGTATTTGTGAATAATGGGGACAATTCTGCCGTACAGGTACTTGTCAAGAAAGNTCTATATAATATTGAAATGTGGAGGTATTTGTGAATAATGGGGACAATTCTGCCGTACAGGTACTTGTCAAGAAAGAAGCGTGTAGCTTGTTTTAAAGAGAAATGCAGGTTAAGTAATACATATATTAAACATTTGTTGGGCGAAACAGCTGGATTACTTGAAACAAAACTTATAGATTTTACAGTTGGCCAGCATGACAGNTCTATATAATATTGAAATGTGGAGGTATTTGTGAATAATGGGGACAATTCTGCCGTACAGGTACTTGTCAAGAAACAAGCGTGTAGCTTGTTTTAAAGAGAAATGCAGGTTAAGTAATACATATTTNGTAGCTTGTTTTAAAGAGAAATGCAGGTTAAGTAATACATATTTTAAACATTTGTTGGGCGAAACAGCTGGATTACTTGAAACAAAACTTATAGATTTTACAGTTGGCCAGCATGACAGACACATCATATTGTATTATATTGACTGAGAAATGGTGGGTATTATCATATATTAGTAAAACAAAATAACAATCGTAATTTACAATGCCATGGAAGTGCCCTTGTTACACTTATTAACTAGTCCCGTAAAATCCGTCAACAATCGTAGTATTAGTATGGATTCTTCTTACAAGTATCGTCTCTCAACTTGTGATACGTGGCTGGTTGCTTCAAGTCTACAAGCCAGCAAGTTGTAGGCATGTGGATTTGAAAGAGCTTTGTGATATGTCACTGGGAGCAGCATTTCAACAGAGTTGATAAGCACACCGAGACGAAATAGCGTGGCGGTTCCTTTGATGCGGGCGTTCCATTCGTTGATTGGCTATGCGAGGATCTGGAACTGGTCTTGCGTCTGATTGGCTAGTGCATGCTGCGAAAGGTTCCCAATTGGCTGGGCGACCGGCTAGCAAGTAGGTCAGCAGGCGCTGATCGGCGAACGGAGTTCCGACATGTTGCTGGCTAGTGTTGCCATTTTGGTGGCTCGTGGAGCTGGAATTCGCTTTACAAGTGGTTGTTTCACCTCTGTATAAATACTTACTCTGTGGCATCGCAATGACGAGTGTCGCACGCTGGCCTCGCCCCTTCTGCGAGGTTCTTTGTACGGAGCGGCGACACCGGACCTCTGGCGCCTACGCCAACGACGCCTCGAGGTTTGCACAGCGGAATGACGTCACGTGCAACGTCTTCCGGCCGCGTGCTGGGGCGTCTCGACGCCCAGACGTCTCCACAAACAACCGCGTCGGCGTCCGACACACTCCATAATACTTCGCCCTCCGGCCCGCTCGCCTTTTAAAAAGAGGGTTAATGAGTTAATTGCCCACGGAATAGAGCAAATAAAATTAAAGATTTTTCAATTAACGACGCGACTTTTAAGCCCGTTTTTTCCCTCTCTGCCCCCTCCCCCACCACTTTTCGAATTGAAAAGATAATAAAGCTATAATTTCTTCGAGGGTGGGCGGATAAGGGAGTGGTGAAGGCAGGCGTTTTAAAAAGAGTCAATCTTTGCGAGTGGAAAAATACCTGACATGAAATACGAGGACACGGAGTTTAAACAAATAACCTCGCTTTCAATTAACTCCAAGCACATTTTTTAAGCAATCTTCATTAACGCATCTCGTTCGAAAGATGGACGCCAACGTAAACAAGGAATACTTCACCGGTTCAATAAATCTGGCCGGGCACTTAATTGGAGATAAAGGGATATTTACCAATCTGCACGCAACGGCTTTCAGATGGCGAATACCTCTTTCAGAAGGGGAAAATGTTTGGAATATAAGGAGAAATCAGGAAATTTCGCTTGGAAAATTTCTCATTTGTGGCAAACTAAGGTTTTCATTACGTAAAAAGTTAATAAAAGCAGGCCATGTGACTTTAGAGATCCTTTCTTGTAATTAATTACGTCGAAAAAGAACTCTTAAGTATATTAGCTCTTCCGTATTGTACACTCTGAAAACTGGCAATTAGCTAAAAGCCGTGATTGGTTTGTTTTACTAAACGCTTTATAATAATATTTCAACATTTGCTATGAAATTCCTTGCTAATCTGTGTGCCAAACGACACTAGTACAAGTATTACAGAGTACAAGAAGCAAATGCAGTGTTTTTGAAACTGTAGTAGTAATGCTAATGGAACATGATGTCATCGAGACATACACAATCTAAATGTTTATATGCACTTTACAAAAGTAGAGGTTTGTACGGCTTTGTGTAGCGTAAGGCTTTCCTGCCCGTTATTCCTTTATTTGCATTTTATTTGAAGTTGTGTCGATCAGCAGCCCGGTTTTAGCGAGCAACTGTGGCCAAGAAAGCATATAAATTATGCAAGCAACATACTTACAAAAAATGATACCGCAAATAATTTGGAGTACAACCACATTGCAGTAATAATTTAAAAAATACTTCACATGACATTTGTTTACACGTCCGTTACGTATTCATTACCAAACGCATTCTTGAGAAAACATGGATAATTAGAAATAAATACGTATTCAAGACAAAAACTACACTAGAAATCCTGATCGCAGCCACAATAACTTCATGTAAATCTTTAATTTCACTCTGAAGTGAATTCTTGCTCTCTATCTTGCAGACTAAATGCTTGGCTTTTTCCTTGGAAAAATTTCAACTTCGGACGAGATCATCAAGTTCTTTGACTTTCAAAATACGTTTTAATTAAAAAAACAGCAAGCTTAAAATGTTTGTTAAATATTAACTCTTGTGTATGCTTAATATACTTTCTTAACATCTGACACGTCATTAATCGGTGCGACCTTTACAACGTGCATCGTGCATACTGAGAATAAAATCTCGCCACTTAACTATCATGCGATTCAAGTGCATCATTTCAGCAACTAAAAGAAACAAAATTACGCGAAGTACATTACCGGTGGTTATTCGTGATGACAGTGATGCTGAGAAACATGGAATGACTTCGAGCCACTAGAAAGAGATTAATTACAGTGAGAGAGATTTGGTTGACGCTTACAGCTGTTGTATTTTGCACCAATACACAGTGGGGTAAATAACGTACAATCCTCTTGGAGTAATGTGTTGGTATTATACAGTTAATTTTATTTTAGAAGGAATAAAAAAAAGTAAGAACGTGTTAGAAGTACTATGAATCCAAGTCTAGATATATATTATGATAAAAATAGTATAAAATTAACACGTTTTACTTTTTTGTTATCAGAAAAGGAACACTTCCAAGGGTAAAATAAAATGAAAATGAAAGAAATATCAAAAAGATTAAAATGACAATGAAACAAAATGTTTTTCTTTCGTTTGAAAACTAAAACTTCGTTCCTCTCAAGGCAGGTCGTAGTCACTGTCTTCCTCAAGTTTACACTGCTCGCAGTTGACTTTATATCCTAAAATACGAGTTCCCGGCATATCTATAACCTCCTTTGGGAAAAGTTTCTGTTTTTGCTTTGTTAAACGCAAGCAGAAGAAATCACTGAGTCCTTCGAAATGAGTAAATATTTGAGAATATCATTTTACTGGTGTGGGNAGGCAGGTCGTAGTCACTGTCTTCCTCAAGTTTACACTGCTCGCAGTTGACTTTATATCCTAAAATACGAGTTCCCAGCATATCTATAACCTCCTTTGGGAAAAGTTTCTGTTTTTGCTTTGTTAAACGCAAGCAGAAGAAATCACTGAGTCCTTCGAAATGAGTAAATATTTGAGAATATCATTTTACTGGTGTGAGTATGTGATATCTCCCTGGAAGAAAATATTTATGTAAGATATGACATCTTTGTTTATCGCTTAATGGGCCTCCTCGTTGAGTTGGCAGGTTGGAAGAAGAAAGTTCGAAATAATATCCGCCTCATGAATAAAATATTTATGCACAATTGTGGCCATAGGGTAACAAGAATACAGTTAGACGTAGCATTCGGCAGTTTTCTTGGTGAATACTTTGAATTTATAAATATTTACTTTTTGCCCATCAGAGACCGCATTGAAAATGAAGTGAAACATACTTGTGAGTTCAGCACCCACATTTGTGATTGGAGCTTAAGCTTATATTTTTCTGAAAGAAGCGTATGGCAGTAGTGCCAACGTTCGAGCTTCTTAAACCATTCTTAGGTTTGAAGACGATGAACCTCAGTTCGTGATTAAGCTTCGTGTAGGTGAATTTTTCTTTCAGCCACAATCCTCTTTCCCTTATCCACCTAGTCTACCATGTTTTGAGGCGCGGTTTATAACTAAGTGAGGCTGCATTAAGAATATTTTAATGCAACTATAGAGAACGAAAAATCCTAAATTCAGAAATGAATAATTTGACTTCAGCTGCATACACTATTTTCCATGTCATTTAAGTACTTGGGCGAAATACCGCAGAGATAGCATTTTTGGATCAATTTTTTTTTCTGAAACAGAATTATAGATTTTTTCCATCCACTATAATGAATAGGAATTCATGTAGAATATGAAATGTATCGACACCGACTTAAAAAACCACACGATTAGAGAGGATATCTGTTTCTATGTGAACTTTCTTTCAGCTAAAATAAGTTCATCAGATTAAGTGGAGAATTGGAATTACCGCGGTCGACAAAATCGCGGTGATTAATTTTGAGAATAACGCCAAAAAAGTACTATTTCCATTTCCAGTAGAAAAATACACGACATGAATCTGGACCATTGTAGTCAGCAATACGGATGCAACTGAAAGGTTTTCCCTACCGTCAAATTTTCGTTTGTTCTCCATGTTTCCTGGAAACCCGTAAAATCTCCGTCTAGTTATCAGCTTAAGGTTATGTAGTTCTCCAGGTGTAAAGATTCTATGATATCTTATTGAACTCCAATCAGGCGAGAGAAAGTGTAACACAGGCGCTGCTGCATGCTAACTGCCGCTAATCGTTCGGTTAGAGTGACTAACGGCTTGACAGGATAATAATTGTGTTCTCGCTTCCTGCACCAACCTAAATGAGTGAAACGTAGACTTAGCATTTG
The DNA here is from genome assembly GCA_002778355.1 of Clitarchus hookeri. NCBI lineage: Eukaryota > Metazoa > Arthropoda > Insecta > Phasmatodea > Phasmatidae > Clitarchus > Clitarchus hookeri. The sequence continues at coordinate 484,841 of NQII01001048.1, forward strand.
ATCTTGCCGTGTTGTATTGATGCCTGGTCAATTTTGCCTCCACTATCATAGAAAGAGCTTCCTCTTATGACAACTTAATTATTTCATCGTCAATCACTGTATTACGGGAAGGTACTGAGCATGAAAGTGCTTCGGGCGTGGTAATTTCAAGCATTACTAGACTTCAGTTGGCCAAAAAAAAAATCTTCAATTCCATTAGATCGCATATGGTAATTCGTCTACAGAGCCAGTGTCTCTCAAATGTTGCGTTCTTTTACATTTTTGCGTTCAGAAATGTCTAAAGCCACATTTTTTTTCTCGTTGAATTGAGGTTTGATTCTTTAAGTAACACTCCGTTTCCCATAAATTAGCACAATGCGTGTGGTAGTCGAAAATGGCTCCGTTTGTATTATTCCACAGGTTGACTAGTTAGAGTGACGTGAACTAGGCGTTCACTGGTACCTTTGTGCCCACTGTGACTGCCGCCGTAGTGTCCTCCACTCCAGATGCACCACACCAGCGGGCATGTGTGCAAGAGTGATAGTGTATTCAGTATCTATCAAGTGTATTTGTCCATGTGTGATAGTGCACCAGTGTCAGTAATTTAACCAGTGTTAGTAATTATTCAGAGCTTAACGATCTAATCATTATTATTTATTGATCGGAGCGCATCAGTACAGTTATTTAGGGTTATATGTATTTATTCAGTATTTATGTATACCATATTTATCGTGTGTCAAGACAGTCATCACATACATAGCCAGCCAGGGACATGTGACATTATCAAGTTGGCAATACAGTGACTGCTGCAATACTTATATTTAATATTAATATAACCCTGATTTATTGTGTATTTGTGCAAGGGTAATTGTGTTTTATTATGTAAATTGTATAGGATAATTGTGTTTGATTATGTTAATCTAAGGTATATCATTTTTACATGTCATTAGCATTTTTAAGTCGCATTTATGTTTCATCTTTTCACCGCTTGGCTTCGACCGCGCTTAGGTAGCGCGAGCCGGCGCAGTTCTCAGTCTAGTAGGCTTCATCACTTCAACGCGGGTGGACGTGGTAAGTCTCTCGTTTCACAAGACCCTCGGTACCAGCCTCTAAGGCTGCAACCTCACTCAGTAATCGCATCATCACACCATCCACGAAATAACTTGTTTTTATGTTACATCGCACCGAGGCGAGAGCAGCGTCACGCGCCTTAATTAATCGTAAGCCATTAGTGTATTTGTACGACCACGCGGTCACCACGTGTCTGTTTCGGTTAAAGTGTTGAATAAAATAATCATCTTTCATTAGTGCGTTCATTAATCCAGGCGTGCGCAGTGGCCATACAGCTCGCATTTTCCTATTGTCTGACGGTGTGGACCTCGAGTCCCCTAGGGTAAGAAACCACAAACCTTTCTCATTGCTCAACCCTGAGCTGGCGCCCGGCACATCCACAACTCGAGGGACACTGAGCACCCAAACCGTCTCCCTTCGACAAGGGACATACTTGGCGCACGTCAAGAGTAGAAATGAAATTGTTCAATTCAGCTTCAAATTGTTGATGAAGGGGAACCAAACATTTTCTATCACAGTTGCATTCAGCTCAGCGAATCACATGTTTTTTGGCTTAACATTGAAACAGTAAACAAATAAATAACAGTTAAACGTGTGTCCCCAAAAATAAGAAACTTTGAAAAACTTAATTATTTTTCACTTTTCGTTTGCCAGACAGGTACCCCAACATGCAGAACAAAAATCGTGATTCAAGATCATTCCAGTCAAATTAATTACGCACATGTTAATGCGTATAAATAACGAAAAGGAATTGCAGAAAAGTTTCCAGTCATCAAGAAAGACGTCCTCGGAAAATATTGAATTATATGCCGTAATTTTACGTTCATACCTTAAATCCATATTTATATCGTGGTCGTTAATCGGAAAATGAATGTCTCGCACCTCTTAATAGTTTTGATATCCTTTAGGTAGGAAAGAAGACACCTTTACACAAAGTGATTTGAAGTTGGAATAAGGCTACGTATCTTATTTTCAGGACCCCTCAGATCGAAATCATGTTTGTGCTTGGCCCTAAACATATATTAATTTCCCCACAGCTCAACTTCCTTCGATTTCGGAGGTTTCGTCCAGGAATATTGGTAGTTTGCCCTACTGTAGAATGGTGATGAAGTGACATAGGAATGTCACAGCAAAGGAATGCAAGGGTTCTAGAAACGGGAGTCCCCCGAGAAAACACACCGGCTAACGACCATGTCTACCACGTTTCCTATATCCAAAAATCCGGGCTTGACTCCGCCGGCAATCGAACCCTGTTNCTAGCCGGGAGGGGGGGGGGTGAATTTTCTGGCCCCCTACACCGCAGCGTTCCTAACGGATTTCGTATTCAGTTGGCTGGTAACAGTTTTAAATTTAAGAAATTGCAAAATTACATTCATGCCACTTTTAATTTCATAACATCCTGTCGACGTGAATATGCAGCAGAGGTGTAACTTTTAACTCGATGACAGTTGTGGTATAAAGGGTAGCAGAAATTGCATGGGCACTTGCTGGAAGTGAAATAACTGTAGGCAAAGAACGGAGTTACTTCTGACGTTAGCTAGCATGCGGTGAATTAGGTTACTCCGAGTAACTGATTGTGCATTTAAAGATTCATCTATCATGGGATGAAAAGAACATTAATATACAGCCACTGCACAGCAAAGACGTTAAGAAATATGAGGTAGTTCGCAGTCATGCACAAATAAGGCAACAGCATGTTATTAAGGGGGTTGGATACCAAAACCATTATACTGTAACCTACTACTTTCAACACAAAAAAGAAAATATCTATGTACCATGAATGTATTATTTCGGCTGTTACATTTCAGGAGCATACAAGACGGAATAGTCCAAGTTCTTGGTAATTAAAAACGTGCGAATAATCGGAAAATATCAAGAGAGTTTGCGAAGTGGTTAGACTTACAAATTGGAGTTACCTTCGAATAAACCCAGGTTCGATTACCCGCCTGCACAGAAAAATTTTGTATTTGTCATAAAATTATTCAAAAAATGTAAAGTTTAGAATATTTTTATTTCGAGGGAAATGGTATCGTTTATAATGCGTATAAGTTGAGCAATGTCTGGTACACACATACAATTATTAATTTTTTGGTATCTGACACCCTTAAATGTTGTGGTATACACACGCGGTACACCACACCGCAGTATCTAAAATCTTCAAAACCGCGTTCCTGTAGTCATAGCTAGGGCCAGTGACTTTTTCGCGCAAAAATCGAAGCACACAGTAGACTTCAATACTGTATACATATATCAGCTGTTGTTATACCTCCACTGGCTGCTGGTGCCGTGTCCATCTTTGACCAAGCCACTCAGGACTAAGTGACTCCGACACTGAACCTTCGTGATTCGTGAGCAAACGGTTAACACGGGCCAGAACATTTTCTAGCCAATGAAAGAAGCTGGCCGACCCTGCAGTGCTTTGGACAGTATCTTGTCTCGAAATCTTTTCGCGAAATATCGCTGCCTCCTGGTCGTAGGTACTTGAACTTTCGCTGCCACATTATTAACTACGTGGTTCGTACGGCGTCAATGTACAGACATTTCGCCTCGTCGCTACTGAGCGTGCGCTGCGTTTTCTACACAATTCCATTATTAAAATGCGATGGTAGTTTTGTTATTGAATTGGGCACGGAATTATGTTACAGGCTGTTACCGGGAAACAGGAATCAGGACGGTCGTACTGGGAATCGAATTGGACCGTCGCCGAATATGTGCCCAGGTTACGAGCCCTCCACGTCTTTCGTGCTGGAAACTGGAAACACAAATAGCTTGACGGACACGACACAATAACCCGACGCAAAGTCGGAGCACGACGAAATTAAAATTACGTAAGATATCTTTGTTCACGATATCCGGGCAACATCGGTCAGACAAGTTTTGTGAGAAGCTGTGGGAACTCGTCAAATGGCAGCAACTCACCAACATATCACACATCTACGACAAAACCCACGGTTAAATGAACGATTACTAATTTTCAACCATATTTGAGTGTACCCGGAAAAAAAAGTATTTTAAACCTAACTGAAAGGCGATTTTGGCACCGAATTATTTTGTTTGCCATTCGATATTAAAAAAGTACACATGAAGTTTCGTTTTGTAATGTTGCATTTACTTTCTTTGCGCACACCAACGATCTTGACACGATGAAAAGTAGAAACGGAATCTACTTCTACCATGCTGTCGGAGTTGCGGTTTTTTTCGGCCTAAACTTGATTCCAATTGGCTGTTAAATTTTTTTGTCGTGTCGTGCTCATTGTGGTATTTTGGTTCCAACATAGTTAGAGACACTGAAAATAGAAACAATATTTGATCCTAAATATATTCGATAACATCCTAGCTAGTCTGTGCTTGTATTACAGAACAATGAAAATTTTTTTTATTCGGTTAAGTTAATTGTAGGCCAATCGAAAACGTTCTGCTTTAGAGTAACCGCCTCGTTTGTTCCAGTGAAATAGGCTACTATTTTAATATATGCGTGGCAGCGAAAAATGAAAGTAACCACCGTACGTGTGCACGGCGCGTTGAATGCTAGCAAACAGTCAAATTTACCAACAGTAGAACACATTCTCTTATCATTTAAATAAAATTGTCGGGAGATAAATATTGGGTGGTTTCGAAACCACTTAAGTACCTAAAGTTCACCTTTTTATGTAGCACCTTCGTGTCTCAAACTCGAGCATCCATGGGTACTCTCGTTACAGCACAAGGATGGCACATACGTGGAAGGTGGGATCTAGATTCTTGTGTAGACTAGGGTTTACTACATAAAGCCGAAATTATGGGCGTGCTCCTGGTTTACTTATTACAAAAAGGGTATAAAATATTAGGTACACTCATGGTGTAGTTCCCATTTTTATCAACACAACATTATAGTAAAAAAAATTATATATTATCCATGGGCAATAATTGAGGAAGAAAATAAAATAAATGCTTATTTCCTTGGAACAACGGTTATATTGAACTTTTTTGTTTTCTATGCCACAACAAAAAATATACATGTATGTATAAGTAAAACTTTATTTCTCTCTTATGAAGAGATGCTTATTAATATTTTTTTATAAATTAAGTAATAGATAAATTATAATTTCTTACTTTTTGTTAAATTATATGCCCATTACTATATCGTCGGGTACCCGCGATAGCTTCATTCGAAATATTACGTTACATTCAACACTTTATTTTTACTTTAAATTAAGTGAAAAACAGAAGAAATTCGTAGCTTATCCGTTTAAATATAAATAAATTATTGAAAAACAGACGTCGCGTCAGAAGACAGAAAGGTTGGAGCACTCCCGAGCACATGCAGCAGGCAAAAATAATCTAGAGGTTTCTTGTACGTAGAAACAGCATTTCAGGCGTTACTGCGGTGCTGGCTGGAGAAGTGGAATCATGGTCAAAACGACCATACCACGATTGGGTGTGCAGCTCACATTGCAAGAAGGATTAAAAGGATGGCCACAAGGCTAAGCCATACCAGGCGAACCGCTAAAACGGCGGATAAAAACACTCTTCCATCACAAGATGATGAAAGATTCCACAAGTTAGTAAAGTATGATGACTACATGCTGTATGGAGAGAATACGAAGAAGAAGGAAGTGAGCGGAAACCTATATATACCAAGGTATGCCCCGGACTTCATGGTCTCGTGCGACTAATCGATACATAAATTGAAAGTCAAGAAAGACATATAATAATTCACAAAAGACGTTTTTTATTTTGATAATTGGAAATTAAAAATTTACTCAATATTATGTACGTAGATAGTTAATAAACATTCAGAAAATTATTTTTCAAACACAATGAATAATATAAAATAACAGATAAATATTTAAACATTACACAATTTTCAGACGATAAAGCCTGTTTTAAACTTCGAAGTGAATAAAAAACTATTAAGCATAACTAGGGCACGTTACAATAAAAGATTTATTTGGTGAAATACCAAACAAATAAGAAAATAATTTATAGATACATGAAACAAGTGCCAACACAACTGGCACAACCGTTGAAAAATGTCACTGGCCCTAACTGCGTGTATTTCAACAGGCACACTGAGTGGTATGCGCCCAGTAAAGTTGGTACCGATGGAGGGAAAGTATTTCCATGTCTTACCGTTGAACTAAAGTGTTAGGCAAACGTTTGTGAATACTGATATGCTTAATTTTGCCTGCTGTTTTTTACATGCATATAAGTGTAACAATCAGCAAATTTGTAACATATTTATTTTTCTAATCATTTCGCAGTTTTACTCTACCGATTCATGAATAAAGTGATCAGGCCCATGGCAATGCTAATTTTACGTACAGCGGAAGAATATACAATGTGCATACAAGTATATCTTAAGCAGGGCTTTCACAAGTGCTCAGTTTAACGTGAATAACCTATACCTCGGTTATTTATTCTACGCAGGTTGGGAAGCTCAGTGGTTTTTAGTTTCGCAACTAAGAATTTTCGCCGCTAGGGTGCACTGCTGTCGCTTGTGTACCGTAATTGTTCGTTTCGTATGGAAATAAATGGGATAATTGCAACTTTATAAAACAAATATAAATTTGTAAAACCTTCCGATTTGTATTGTGTTAGAACCTACGCGAAGAATAAACTTTGATCTTCGCACTAGTAGGAAAATATAACGAAATATGTTCACATGTTGTTTAATAAGCTGCCGTAAACTGGATTCAGCACAATGTTGGCTATTTTTATTTCGCGCGTAATTAGAAACTTTTTTCCCATTAGTATATGCTTACTTATGCATGTTCAGTGTCAGACAAAGTTGTATGTTTACTGTTTTCTCTTGTAAATACAATTGGAGAGCGTGAATAATACACTGGTGTAAAAGGAAACCTGAACACCACTAAAGCGTTGACTTAGAAACACCATATGCGCATGGGGCACTGATAGAGTGCAGTATATGAAATGATTAACTGTGCTGTGTTGGTGACAGAGTAGGAACCGCGTACTAGGTATAACACCGCTGAGCCCAATACAACGGTAGTTGACTCAGCGAAAGAGTAGTCTGTTGTTTCAAGCATCAGCCTGTGTGTAGTAAGCATTGTAGACATGCCACGACGGCATACACGACCACACGTCGTGCAATTAACGGACTCTGAACGAGGTCGTATTGTGGGCCTGAGGGAGGCTGGATGGTCCTTCCGAATAATCGCCCAACGCATAGGACGTGAAGTGTCTGCTGTGCATCATTGGTGGTCTCGGTGGTCCAACGATGGTGCACATGCTCGTCAATCTGGTTTCAGACGGCAGCGGCATACGGACTCCCTCCTGGACCGCCATATTAGACGAGTAGCCATTGCTGATCGCACGGCGACCACTGCACAGATTAGGACCATTGTTGCACCCAGAGTGTCAGCTAGGACCATCACCAACCGTTTGCTGGACGCTGTGTTACGATCAGTGGTGCTACTCGCCAGGCTTCCTCTCACATATCTTCACTGAGCAGCTCGCCTCGGATGGCGTTGCGAAATACACAACTGGAGGGGTGAATGGCGCGAAGTTGTGTTTAATGAAGAGAGCAGATTCTGCCTTGGCACCAGTGACGGTCATTTGTGAGTGCAGCGTCGACCAGTAGAGCAGAAAAACCCAGAGTGTATACGGCAGGACATACAATACAATTCATGACATCATGGTCTGGGGGGAGGGTTAATAGTCTATAATGACCGTACGCCTCTGGTGTTTGTTGAGGGAACACTGAACAGTGAACGCTTCATCCAGAACATCATCCTGCCCATTTTGTTGCCGTTCCTACATCGCCAAGGAAATGTCCTCTTCCAGCAGGACAATCACCGTGCACACACGTCTCGTGTTACTTAATGTGCTCTCGAAGGTGTTCGTTAACTCCCCTGGTCAGCCTGGTTACCCCACTTGTCCCCCATTGAACATGTGTGGGACATGATGGTACAGCATTTAGTGCGGTATACATTACTGGAAATAAACCTCCACCAATTTCAACAACAAGTGGTATTAGAGGGGAAAAATATTCCCCATGATGACATCCAACACCTTTATGATGATCTCTACTCACGACTGCAGGACTGCATCGTCGCTAAAGGCAGCTACACAAGATACTGACATTGTTGTTCAAGACACTCTGTAGCCTCTGTCCATAGGTTTAGAACCCTGTGATCATTATCATATACAGTATAAAACATGTATAATTATTCAATAAAACCTTCATCCATGTGGGACTATTGCGTCCGGGTGTTCATTTTCCATTTCCCACCAGCTTAGCTATGAAATGAAGTGAATGGTTAAAATTTTAACTGTGGTAAGCGTAAAACACAATTCCAGCCAAACGCGAACTTTTACTCACAAATAAACCGAAATTCTCTATTTACCACCTGCTTAAAAGCGATATCTTTGGAACAGCCTCTCACCTTGCGTCGAAAATTTTTCCCATGCCAAACTTTTCCATAACAAATCTGGTTTTGTTGTCAACCTGAGTACAATACACCTTACCACGGGGGGGCCACTATGGCTGAGCGGTTAGCCTGCTCACCTCCCACCAAGGTAAACAGGGTTCAACTCCCGTTCGGGTCACTCCCGGATTTTCGCCAGTGGCAATCTTGCCAGACGATGCCGCTAGTCGGCGGGTTTACTCGGGGATCTCCCCTTTCCTCGCCCTGCATTCCGGCGCTGCTCCATTGTCACCTCATTTCACGCTCATCGGCTTTCAAGATATCGTTTTTAAGAGTCGCCTAAATCTCTCAACTCAACTCAATTTACCGCCAGATTAAAAACGACGTATCTGGAACAGTAGCCCAACTTGGGGAGTAAATTTTTCCTACGCAATCTTTCCCAGAAGAAATCTGGTTTTGTTCCTGACCTGAGTACAATAAGCCTTACCCCGGTTCTCAAAAATTGGTGAGACTTGTCCGCGGGCGGGTTCCGAACTGCGACCGGTGGGAGGTTGGCGTGACGCTCTTAGTTAGCCAAGCCGCACGAGCGACCCTTCCGCTACGTAACTTTGTGGAACGGTGGGCGTGTGCCGGTTCCCACATTATCATTCTCCGTGGAGTGGAATAGCTGGCGTGGGGCGGGGTAGGGGGGAACAAGGTAAATGGCTGTCATCAACAGGCACGATTATTGTTATTTGTCGGTCTCCGTCCCTCCCACCTCGGTATCGCATACTCGTCTGCTCCCCGCCCCCTAGTTGAGAGGGGACAGCGTTCCGCGGACCATTTGAAAACCACCTACACTCCTCGGGCACGACGTTGTGAAGAAGGAGGGANGGGGGGTGGTTGAGAAAGTTCGAGCTTGTCTTCTGTGGAAGAGTTCCCTCCCTTAACGGTGTTGGCCAAGGAAAATTATTTAACTTTATATTTGTACCACATACTATTGAACTTATAGACGATATCTGTGACATAGCATTTTTTTAGATCTTATGAATTTTGCAAAATAACGGGTTAAGGTCAAAATTTGACTATTTTTTGTAATGTACAAATTAAACAAACCAAACTATTNAATTTTGCAAAATAACGGGTTAAGGTCAAAATTTGACTATTTTTTGTAATGTACAAATTAAACAAACCAAACTATTTGCAGATAATTTTACAAGTGAAATTGAAAGGTCTTGTCTTAGTACGTGTTGAAAAATGCTTAACAATTGTTATTTTACATATATTCAGGGGCACCCACAAATAAAAAAGATGCAGGAATTTCCTTATCTTCTGTATTTTTTTTAAAATGNTTTACATATATTCAGGGGCACCCACAAATAAAAAAGATGCAGGAATTTCCTTATCTTCTGTATTTTTTTTAAAATGGCTATAACATTTCTTGAACGATTCCATTAATGTCTTGAAGAAGCTCTTGGAATATTTTATTCAAAGTGAATTATCTCATTTCTGTGCATAAGATAGTTTTCATAATTTGTACATATCCGCACAAAAAATTTTTTTTGGCTAGGAAAGGAGACTAACTGATAATGTCTATAAGTTAAACAGAATGTGGTATAAATATAAAATAACAACATTTTTCGTGGCCAACGACCTTAAGGACGGGGGGGTCGCCCTGAACAAGAAAAAATGGTTGTCTGGGGTTGTGTGAGTGAGCTGGGAAATATCGGCTAATATTTTTGCCTGCTTCCTTGTTCGCAAACACCGAGAAATATGGCGAAATGGAGTTGGAGAGATTTGGGCGTCTGCTAACGTCGAGTTATTGAGAGTCTATGTGGGTGAAGCGAGGTGAGTGTGAAGCAGCACCGGAATAAAATACGGGCTAAACGGGACACTCTCAAGAAAACCCTCCGATCAGTGACAAGGTCCGGCACGATTCTTACATGCGAAAATCCGGGAGTGACCCCGACGGGGATTGAACCCGCTTCGTCTGGGTGGGAGGCAAGTAGTCTGACCACAACACCACCGCGGCCCCCAGTATGGCAAGTTGCTGTAGAAATCTCGCCGGGAAGGTATCTCAGAGAATCGCTGTTAATGAGTGGGGGTGCCAGAGTGAACGCTCCGTATTGAACATGGGCCCTTCAGTAATACCCATGTTTCAAAGAAATGATAAATTTTAACAACGTTAATGTGTGCAGCATATGCGTGGAGGTAATTATAATTTCAATATTTTTACTATTGAAATATTCTCATTAAATAAATGAACATAAATCCAAAAACAAAATGAAAGTAAGTTATATAAGTTATCGAAAAATATTTTGACTACCAAACCCATACGGGATCCAGGGAATGTTGATGAAACATTAATTCAATGCAATTTAATTTAAATCACTGACTATAATGCAAATGAAACACTTTTAAACCATTTACATTTAGTTGCACATTCTGCCTGGTCATAAACTAAGTTAGTAGGAACAGGTTTTCAGTTATTAACAACATAATTCATTTAATGGTACCAATTGTACATATAAGGCTTGAAACAAACATTGGTCCCTACAAGCAATTGATCATTGTGGCGTTTTCCAGTTTACACGACAGTTTATCACATAACGTGGATCCAGCGTGGTTTCGCAATTTTTTAAAAGTACCCATCAATTTGTCCTGAGGCTCCTTCATTCTCCTAGTTAGGACCTTCATTCTCCTAGTTAANATTTTTTAAAAGTACCCATCAATTTGTCCTGAGGCTCCTTCATTCTCCTAGTTAGGACCTTCATTCTCCTAGTTAAGACCTTCAATCTCCTAGTTAGGGCATTCATTCACCTAGTTAGGATCTTCATTCTCCAAGTTAGGACCTTCATTCTCCTAGTTAGGATCTTCATTCTCCAAGTTAGGACCTTCATTCTCCTAGTTAGGACCTTCAATTTCCTAGGCAGGACCTTCATTCACCTAGTTAGGACCTTCATTCACCTAGTTAGGATCTTCATTCACCTAGTTAGGACCTTCATTCTCCTAGCTAGGACCTTCAATTTTCTAGTTAGGACCTTCATTCACCTAGTTAGGATCTTCATTCACCTAGTTAGGACCTTCATTCTCCTAGTTAGGACCTTCATTCTCCTAGTTAGGATCTTCATTCACTTGGTTAGGACAGCTCGGTCGAGTTACCGCCGTCGCATGAGCTTACCATACCAGGCGAAACACGGTAACTAATAAACAAATACAAGTTACAGTGTAGGATATTTACAGTTACTTCGCAGTTTTCTGAAGTCCTGCTAAAGTTATACTTCCAGAATATTCCTCCGCATCATGCAAAGAAAATTTAACCGAGTCTATGAAATTACATTAAAGGGACAGCGCACCGCATTCACGGTCACTAAGTGTAATACAGTTTTGCATAAAAACTATTTCTTACTATGCATTACCAACACACCTATTTTCTCTCTATTTTTATTATTTATATTAATTTATAGATAAAAAGCGCCTGTGATAGACATCATATGCACGAAACAACCAATCACATTATATATGAGGCGATTTTTCAAAGATTGAAAATAAAATAATTTGAGGAAACCGCGAATGGATTAGAACAAATCTATCCCTCTGAGAACCAAAGTTTTGCTTAGTTTGTAATGTATTTGAGGCATAAGCTTTGAATCAAACCACTAAATGTATAGTAATGATATGGAGAGAAATACCTGGAAGCGAGTATGTGGAAATTTACAACTAAGCAGTATCATTTCAAGGTATTATTAATCCACCTTACTTTTTAAAAATTCTATGAAACTATTCTGATTAAATAAGTGAAATGGATTTACAGATTCAGTCCGTGAGATTAAACTTATTAATTTTGTGTTTGGTGTCATCCCAACCGCGTTTAGTAGTAAGTTGAGTTGAGAGATTTTGGCGGCTCTTAACAATGAGGTCTTGAGAGCCGATGAGGGTTAAATGAGGTGAGAATGGAGCAGCGCCGGAATGCAAGGGCGAGGTATACGGGTGATCACCGAGAAAACCCTCCGACCAGCGTCATTGTCCGGCACGATTCCCACTTGCGAATATCCGGGAGTGAACGGGCCGGTTATTGAACCCGGTTCGCCTTGGTGGGAGGCAAGAAGTCAAACAGCTCAGCCACCGCGGTCCCTTTTAGTAACACGTGAGCTGCGCTATTTAATATATATATAAACACACACATATAATGCCATGGACAGAAATTGAATGGACAAGGCTGGATATTCGAAAACATTTGTTTCTCTGACAAAAGCCTCCGCGTAGCGTTAGTTTTGCGGTTTAGTGCACGTTGCACAGGTGACCGGAAGTCGCTTCCACAATAAACGTCTTGGTTCGGATAAAATATAGCGACGTACCCCTCCATATGAACTATTGTACGCCTGCTTTTATTAAAGCTACGATAGCCAATAAGTATCTCCAATCAATGCTGTGCTACGACTTAAAAAAAAGTTCTTTTGTGACTGCTGATCGGCAGACCGGCGTAATTCACTGTAAATAATAATTGGAATTTGTTTATAGATATGTGAAACAAAGAATCTGCTTGTTTTTTCGCTTAGTAATAATGGAGTGATCAAAAATATAATTTCAGTTTGTGACACTATGCTAATCAGCAACTTGTATAACTGGCGATAAATTGAAGGTTACGTATTGAGGTTGCTGGTCAACCTAACGCTGAATTAAATTATATTTTTTATANTAACTGGCGATAAATTGAAGGTTACGTATTGAGGTTGCTGGTCAACCTAACGCTGAATTAAATTATATTTTTTATCAAATACTGTTCAACTCGAAGATTATTGCCGAGTACTATTTCTTTCCATAAGAAAAAAATAGATGGAATATTTGTTTNAAATACTGTTCAACTCGAAGATTATTGCCGAGTACTATTTCTTTCCATAAGAAAAAAATAGATGGAATATTTGTTTCATAGTGGCCTGTCAAAATCACAATTTGAGTGTCTTTTAGCATTCACAAATTATGACAACTAACTCACTTACAGAAAAAAGATAATTTACTTTGAAATAAGATGACACGAGTTACTTCAAGGATACTTGATAAAATAACGATAGGAAATGTCCCCGCTATTTTTAAAAATTGCTCAAAGTAAGGAGATTTTGCATATATTTTAATAGTAGCAATCTAATAATTTTTTTTGTAAAAGAAGTTTTGCCAAGCATATGTAAAAATTNTTTTGCATATATTTTAATAGTAGCAATCTAATAATTTTTTTTGTAAAAGAAGTTTTGCCAAGCATATGTAAAAATGAATTAAGACTCGACCATTCAATATCTTTTGTTAAATTTTCTGTCAATGTTTTTTTTAGTTCGTTGTTACGTTCCAAAACACCAAAATTGTGATTTTGACATGCCATACTGCAAAAAGTATNAATGTTTTTTTTAGTTCGTTGTTACGTTCCAAAACACCAAAATTGTGATTTTGACATGCCATACTGCAAAAAGTATGTGATGAAAATTTTTTTTTATTAAAGGTAATGACACTAAAAAGTAATTTTTACAAGTTGAAAGGTGTTTCGTAAAAGTATTAAAAAAATGAAGTTTTGTTGACGAGCACCCTTAAGTACGGTCTCTAGCATTCGTCACGAGATGTGACGCAATACCGCTTTGCAAGAACCACTTACAAAACAGCCGGGCGAGTTTGCGCCTTCAATCTCCATAATCCGAGGCAAATATCTTACCGCGTGGAAACATTTTAGTTAAGTATATACATACAACTGAAGCAGCCGCTTATGCCACGAAATCCAACCGTACACGCCACCAAAATGGCGCCACCGACCAGCAAAACGCTGGAACGTCGTTAGTCAGTCAGTGCCTGGTAACCTACTCGACAGCCGGTAGCCCAACCAATAGCGAGTCTTTCGTAGCACGAAACAGCCAATCAGAAACAGGGCCATACGCGCTGTGACGTCAACTGCACTACTACGTTTAAGTGACCGACGTGTGAACTAGCAAACAATTAGGTACAATACAGAGCAAAACACAGCTTACCTTGCAACAATTCATCGCATGCTGCTGTTAAATACGTAAATTTTATAATTCTAGCAAAGTGGTAATGATTGTTATACTGACTCCTTCGCCAACATCAGACCTTTTGCTTCTCATTCCTTGTGCTGGGCAATTATTAATAGCTTAACATAAGCATACATTAATATAAAACGTTACGTTACGTTCCGTTAGCGGCTTTCCTTTTCCTGCTTATAGTTCTAGTTCCTTTTAATTTAGCATGCCACGTAATCATTCTGTTTGGTGATTACATGAACTTTGACACAACCATCGATGTCTCAAAGTCCATTCTAAATTGTGATATATTATTTGAATTATATTTGGAAGTCATTGTCTTATATAATGTTAATAAACAAGTAGATAAAAAAAACTGTTCAAAATATGCAAACAAGTTAAACGTATTTATGTGTAAATCTGTAATTTTACTTTTCATTAATTTGCAAATTTTTTTAATAGTATTTGAGAACTAATTTTTTAAATTCTTGCAGTGACTTAATATTCTAGTACATACTATATGTATATGCAATTGAACCCTCAATAGCCTTTTCAATTTTAACACAACTACATTCACTTATAATAATAATTTCAAATGTGAAGCAAATAACTAATTTTAAAATTCGGCACTAATTTTGCATGAAACAGAAACGTAAAAGGCAATATGCTTTTTTGAAGTTTTTAATGTTATAACGTCACTTGCAGTATGGTTTTGTCTCTAATTACGTGACACGTTAAATAAGAGCAACAATACATCTTAAACAAAGTAGAGCGATTAATTAATATTTCAGGGAAACAAACACTTTGCATAGTTGTGGTGTAAATAAAAAAATTAGCTTTTTATTGCATCACGAAAAGGACAAAGAAAAGCGGTTGCTTAAAATTTTGACAATCACAAGGTTCGGTAAAATGTGTACAACATTTGGTAAATTGGAATAATATCTGTGTTTCATTTTACTCGTTGACAACTAAACTTTATTCGACCTTGTGGGTATAGGCATTTTATTTCTAGCTCAAAAAAAAAANTCATTTTACTCGTTGACAACTAAACTTTATTCGACCTTGTGGGTATAGGCATTTTATTTCTAGCTCAAAAAAAAATCATTGGTGAAAGTAACCTCGGAGTACTTTTCAGTAAATTTCTATGAGCCAAGAACTAGAAAGGAGTNAAAAAAAAATCATTGGTGAAAGTAACCTCGGAGTACTTTTCAGTAAATTTCTATGAGCCAAGAACTAGAAAGGAGTGAGTGTGGTTGCTTTAATGACTTAAAAACGAACCAGCAAATACACGCGAGGTCACAGGTTGTACATTCAGACGCCTGGCCGAAGCGACCTGGCGGCGTGGAAACAGGAGCTGATGCTACACAGCACGCATGGAAAAAGCCAGCGAGAGCATGTAATATGTATGCGGTGGTCTTCTAGAAGCAGCGGGGGAGGTTGAGGAATGTTGCTGCGAGAGAAACCGAAGGGTGATTAAAATAAAAGNAAGGGGGGGGGGGAAGTCTTAGGAAGGATTCTAGGAGAAGTACGACTGGGAATGAAGGGGAATGGGAGGGGGTGTCGAGACGAGAGGGGAAGGAGAGAATGAGAGATACCAGGACTGCCGGCAGAAGAATGGGAAGAAAACCATCTTAGTGAAAGGAGCGAGTGTTTGTGAATAAATATGAAAGCGACGAGCGAAGGAACGGGCGCCTGCGGATATAACGATATTGCCCGCACAACTGCGCTGCTTGGCGGTTCACGTGCGAGCGCCCGCATAAGGTGTTTTTGATAACAATAATTGCTTACTGCAAAGATGTTTCCATCGGTAACCACGTGTTTTTCTTATGAAAAAAATGTATTATTTTGTATAGTGTTTCAGGCATATTCTGGCTCAGTCAGGTTTTCCAATTTTCGCTGTTTTCTTCTTATGTAAAATAGATTGTACCATTTTTTTGTCGACCTGGTTGCAACATATTTTCTAACATATTGCGAACTATACCTCATGCCTTTTTTTAGAAGAGGGGTGTGTAAAAATGGCAATTTACCCAAATGCCAGTAAACACAAATATTCTCATAATGAAATAAAAACGATTTGTCCTTCTTGATCGAAACGTTACTGGATCCATTCGACTACCTACTAGATCGAGTGAAGAGATTTGGACGGCTCTTAATAGTGAGGTCATGAGTGGCTGCCGACTAGAGAAAAATTTTGAGACATACTGTACGTTCAGCTATTCTGCCTCTTTGCAACACTGTCACTATTACATTAAGTGATCACTATGTTAGAAGGACCTATTTACTCTAAAATTGAAAAATATAGTAACAGTTGTTAGCCCTATGCTATTGTTTAAAGATCAGTGCGTTTGTAATACATTCGTAACTGGATTTTAATTAATTTTGTTCAACCTAGGTGGGTCAGAGATGATGAAACAAGTGAACAGTAAAATAACGATTCAAATGCAAAAAAAACAGCCGACAGGGAAACTGGCTTATCATAAACAAATAAATAGAAGATACCAACGTTGTAAACTAGGTTCGTGGCCACTGATTTCTCGAGTTTTGTCATTATTTATGACTAGCCAATACTGGATCACAGGATGACGTCACTACTCCTTATAATAACAAACTCCTGCAATTTTTATTTATTCACAAATCGTGGCCAACTATAACAAACAAATCTGTTTCGTCCATGATTTTAATTTTCGATAATAGGGTATTTGACATTTTAATTTTCTCACAGGTAGATACAGTTTGTATTGTGACTTGCAGGCCTGCGAAAACCTACACAGTAATTAATATGAAAATTTTTCGTGAACCACAATGCCTATACCTATATTTCTAATTTATATATTTTATATAATGCTTTTCTTAAAAAAAAAGAACTTTTTCGTAGATATATTATGATAAATTTATTGATGGACTCTTAAATATTCTGAATATTTCCTAAGCTCTTGTTTATGCAAATTACTGATACTGTATTTAAAAATGTGAAATAGGACAAAACGCTCTCGTCTATCGAAAGTAAATTAGAAACACATTAAAATAACATTTTTTTGGAAAATTGTTATGTTAATTACAAATGTTTCATCAATTATAGTACCTTGCAGGGAAAAAAAGCGTATTTAAACTCTAATGCATCTTTTAATCACATTAAGTTAACAAATCTAGTGCTTCCTTCAAACTTTGGGCTCAATAACACATCTATATTTTAGGCTACGAATTCCAATAAATATCTTCTCTGCATTATTTATTAGTTCTACTGAATATGAAAAAGCATCAATGAAACGGCAGTATTTAACAAACACTAACGTAGACAAAACCTAATGTATTGAAATTTAACAAGCAAGACTAAGCACCAAAAAATATTCTGCTGGCAAAATCAGCAGATATGATTATTCATCACCTAATTTTTAAATACGGTAGCTTTGCAGTACAAACGAAAATGAATTTTGCTTAGCTTATATCTAGGGTTTTCTGACGAATCGCAACTATAATCAAATTCTAAGCAACATAGTCCTTGGTGTCAATATACTCTCGCATCTCCAAAAAAGGTAAACTAATTAAAAAAATGACCAACCCATAGTCTTTTAAATTATACATTAATTTTCCTGGCCCTTTTTCCGAGCGTAAAATTTATGCAAAAGAATAATTTTCTGCTTTAAGTAGAATTGTCGAAGTTATGTAATATGAATCAAATGTTGTTAAATATATTATATTTAGCTTAATTTATCAGCTTTGATCTAAGCTTAATGCATGCATTTTTAATTTATATTTTTAATAGAAATCCAGTTTTTCATAATATGTATTTCTTTGTTATATCCATTGTTTACAATTAATTGTATTCCTTTTTAAATCAAAATTTGGAAAAGAAAAATCCTATCATTTAACGCATATTTCTTAACTGTAGACAAAACGTAATTTGATCTTATAAAGATGGCCTGCGTTTTTTTTTCTCCAGAATAAGGAGAAATGATATTTTCTTCGAACTATATACAATGAATCCAAGTCTTCGTTAAACAAAGATATGGCCAAAAGAAATTGTGCAGGTGACGATGAAATGTAGGTCGGAAAATCGTCTCTATATGAGCGATACTTGCAGATGGCGATGCAGTGTGGAAACGAGAGGGAAACCCAGCACAGAATCTTGGAGCACTCTTCTAGATACTGGGAGCAACGACGAGGAAGATCGTTAAATATGACTGACTGTTTACGACTTTAAGGTAGGACCAGATCCATTGCAAGACACTTTTAGAGAATTCGAATTATTTACTTAATTAAAAAAAAACCAAGTCCACGTGGTTTACCGAGTTAACTGTTTTGGAGAAAAGTGTGAGTATTGTATGCTCTTTGTTTTCCACTTGCTAATTTTATTGCAACTGCGATGGTAATTAATACAGGACGGAAACCAGTTTGAAATTCGTTTGAGAGGTTGCAGAAAGCTCGTTATGACATAATTTGATCGTGGACTACATATTCAAGCGCTTTGGAAAACATGGGTAGTATACTTATGGAACTATAATCGTGGACCTACTAAGTAGATGTGCCCTTTCTAGGAATGGTTTGCCTGTGAAATTTTCCCCAGTGTCAAATACACGCCACACAATAATAAATAATTACATATGCCATTGAAATATATAACATGGCTGACATAAGAAAAAAAAAAGATAAATTTTGTTAGTTTCAACAGCTTTGGATTTTATTCTTCCATAGGCTGTTTACGGTAAAATGAGAACTTAAAAGGCCATAGTAACTTTTTCCTTTAAGGAATTTTTAATCCTCAGAACCCCTTTTTCAAACAAATATTGACATGTAAGTAATAAACAGAGTGTGTATATTACACCGCACTTAAAAGTTAACGTCAAAGGCTAAAATAAAATATATTTATTTACTATTATTCCAAATGAGAGGGCTTTCGAAAGTTCTCACTTTACCGTGAATAGCCTATAGCCACCTTTACTACATGGGGGCCACGGTGGCTGAGCAGTTAGTCTGCTGAGCGGTTAGCCTGCTCGCCTCCCACAAAGAAGAACCGGGTTCAATCCCCGGCCGGGCCACTCCCGGATCTTCGTTTGCGGGAATCGTGCCGGACGATGCCGCTTGTCGGCGGGTTTTCTCGGGGATCCCCAGTTTCCCCCACTCTTTCATTCCAACGCTGCTGCATACTCATCTCAGTCATCCTCATCGGCTCTCAAGACCTCGTTTTTAAGAGCCGCCCAAATCTCTTCACTCACTCACTGTTACTACATCTTGTGGGAATACGGGAGAGAAGTACAATTCAGCGCCACTCTAATTACTTCGCGCCGTTTCTCTTATAAGTAGAAATAAGCGAGGAGTATTGCGTGACACTTTTTAAATAAAAAAACAGTAAATACACAACCATAGCCTACGTCAGTTACTTCTGAAAATGTAACATTTTGTGGCGCGAAACACACGAAACTCACAAAATTTTNGGATAATTTTAAGATTGTGTTAGATAAGCACGGAAGGCCAACTACCACCTGCTATCTGATTCTTGCGTGCAACTGTTACTTGCATATTATTTGGTTACAAGAAAGAGTTATATTTTTTTCTGGCCTAAAATCAGATAGAGATGGCAGAAAGGTAGACATTGAAAAATGAGTTAAAAAAATAACAGTACTTGAAATGGTATAATATATTCACGGTTTCTTCACACTTTTTGAATCTAACTTTTGAAAAATCACCCCGTGTATGGCGGGTTTGGTTGTTTCCTAGATATGCCATGTATTACAAGCGTTTTATACTTCTGTTAAAGTAAAAATACGTTATTTTTGGTTAATATAAACTTTAACTTATATTTTATTTATAAATTATAAAATTTCATTTATATTTAATATGAATGAAACTTTGAGAAAACTGGCGTGTTGTTAATGCCTAGTAGGAAATTGTTCTTGTGCAAAATATTATTACACTGAGTGCGCACGAATGCAGTGTGTAGTACCTTTGGTGTAGATTCCAAGACTTGGCTTGGCTTCGTTTGCATAAGGTGGAGGAATGTCCTGTAAGTATAACTTTAGCAGGGCTTCAGAAAAGTTGGAAGTAACCGTGAATGGACTAAACTACCAAATACCGCAAAACGAAATATTAAAAACTGCAGCTAACTTATGTTATCAGGACACTTTTCATCCGTAATTTTGTTTAATGCTTTTCTGCAAACCACTACACTCAATACGACAAAAAAAAAAAAAACCAATTCAGTGGCAGTCGGTGAAAATGGCTCCACTTAATTCAGTTGCAGCTTACTGTGTCTGATTCAGGGTCTGAATTTCACTGATTTAAATAAATGTCACTTCGTGCCGTTGTGAAATATGCATTGTGTATAACTTCGAAGTCCTACTTGGTTTGTACATCTTAGGAACTCCTTGCGTTTCCTTACTGACTGCGGGTTGAGAAACCCCAAGTTGACGTAACTACACAGGACTTCCGCAGCCTCTTGTGTAGCGAACCTCGTATTCAGTTCACTTAAAAATTGGAGTTTTAGTATTTGAACACTCACACTTTTTCTTCTCTCGCTTTTTTGAATGATCGTATATTTCCGACAAATAATGTTTCGTGAACCACAACTTTTGCTGGAGTCAGAGAAATTAACAACATCTACAAACGGAAACGTAACCTACAACAACAACAACAACAACAACACCACACTAAATCATTGTTGAGCCAAGGCCAGGACAGCCTAAATATTCACCGTGGTACAGATGTCTATTACAAAACAAGTTCAATAAATAGTCTACTATCACGATGCTACGAGAGGTAAGAGGTAGCAGAACGAAGAAAGTTGTATGGCCTGTTTCAGAAATTCATTTCGAACTGTTACAGTTCTGAGAAGACTATGTATGC
Source organism: Clitarchus hookeri (assembly GCA_002778355.1). Lineage (NCBI taxonomy): Eukaryota > Metazoa > Arthropoda > Insecta > Phasmatodea > Phasmatidae > Clitarchus > Clitarchus hookeri. The sequence goes on from NQII01001048.1 coordinate 506,097, forward strand.
CATTTTGTATTCTACTACTTTACCCCTTTCAAACCCTATCTAATTTACGGATATATGTGTTGCAAACTAAAAATTTATGGTTCGTGCTGTACGAAAGTCGTAACACACTGGTTTCGTTGCCACAGCCAATGAACTGTATGTAGGCTTCATGTTAAGCAACATTTTTATGAACCTATTATGACCTTGCCCATTAAAACGGTTTGCAAAGCATATACCCACGGGTAAGATCGCAGCGAGCAGTACGGAACAAAGACTGCCCACACATGCGTAATGTTAAATACCGTTAATAGGAAATTTTTTTTCACTTTCACAAACAAAATTAATTATTTACTATACAGATGTTTTTTCCCAACGTTGGTATAACCATCCCACTCTAACCCCATATTCTAGTGGTTCCAATTCCCTTGATATATTTTCGCACCTCCTGGGTCCATAAAGTTACTCCGCTAGTTAGCTTTACTCTTGCTTTCCTCAGCTGTTACGGTGTGTTACTTCGCCCTACTCACGGAATAAGGTTTGGAACGACATCCTGGTACATGTTGGAGTGGAGACCATCTATACATTGGTAGGGTAGGTTGTGGTGGAGCGGGCCAATTCTAGGAAAAGTTGAGCTGCGCAGGAGAGTTGTTTACTCATCGTCAGGTCACTATGGCGATCACGGAAACGTGGTAGTGCGTTTAAAGAATGTTTTTGTTGTATGGCNTTAGCGTGTTTAAAGAATGTTTTTGTTGTATGGCTTATTGCCTTCTCCTCTTTAACGCTACAGTGATCGAGAGGCAGCACACATGAAAATTAATCCTAAAAGCATCTATGAATGAAGTGGGGTTCGAATACTTGACCTTTGGATTTGCAGAAAATTAAATTGACTACTAAATCACAGAAGGTGGCATTTAAAGGATATCGTAGTGATGAGAAACATCTCATCTCTGCATGTCACATTTAAAATGTTCACTAAAGCCAGCGAATTTCGGCCATATAATGAGTAAACTTTAGATTTCAATACTGTATGCAAACACCAGCAGTATTCTTAAATCATTGCTGCTGTCTGCATGCGAAGCCATTTATTCGTTTTACCGGGACACTACGAATTCTGTAATTTAGACTTGGCATGCAACAATAAACACGTGCCAAAAATAAGATTCAACCAATTACGGAAATTCAAAACCGCTACAGTGTTTTCAAACATATCTTCCTCCGAGGACTCGTGGATTGGATATTTGTTTATTACACCGGTGAATTTATAAATAATTGATTACGAACTAAACGATTGGTGTGAGGAACAGTAAAAAAAAGAGAATCTTTACTTTGGTAAAGACATTGAAGTAAAAGATGGCAGTGCGTATGAGTGACGCGAGACCATATATATTTACAGATAAGGGCGATGAAGTTTTACCATCGAGTCGGACCGTAAAGAGTCGTTGTTTTGATGACTGAAGAAATATTTGTAATTAATTATTGTTTCCTTTTATAAGTTAAGTTTGCATAATTTTCAGTGACCAGTTTATTTTTTCCTAAATTACAGAGAACTTGGCACTGTACGCTAATTGTAATGCTAGCGAAGCGCACTGTGTGTTCTTCGGTCATATAACTTATGTAACTGCACGTTAGCACTTAAGCCCGCCGCACATGGAAATATTTTTCTAGTGAGATCGCATACGTGAAGTCCTGCTTGGCGTTGGACGTACTCGAACATTTCAGACATGGCTGCTAACGTGCAACGTCACGGGCTTGATTGCTTTTTTTTTCTCTAATTGAAATGGTGCTCTTCCCTGCGAATTTTGGTGCTGGTTTCCAACTTCAGCAAAACAGACGGTTTTATCACGTGATTACCGTTCACACTTGTATATAACGAATATTTAGTCGGTTGCCTGGAAGTTGAAATGCATGGAAAACATGAAGTGAAGAAAGGAACACAGTGCACTGCTAAAAATGTACAAGGAGAAAATGTGCCATATGAGTTTTACTTTACAAAATAGTAGACCGTAACTTTACAAAGTAAACACCAAAATGGAAGGTTCTCTTCAGTAAATTCCATACAAGGGAAATACACGTAGTAGTGCTTTTAGAGTTAACACATGATTAGTAGAATAACAAGAAATACTAACAGTTTATATGAAAATTTATACTAAATTATTACTCGTTATCACTTTATAGCACAGAATACGAAAGCTAGAGGAATTTATATAACTTATAATTATAGCCTGAAAACAAGATTACAGTGATAAGCCGTCGTAGCTCATTCTGCAGTGCGACGAGCATCTTCATAGTGAGAGGGTTTTAAGTTCGAGACCAAGCACTTCCCAACCAAATTTAGTTTATACTTAAAATGGTTTTTACTTAGCTATTTATATATATTGTACATTTTATAAGCGACTAATGTGGAATCAGATAGAATAAACAATATTATTTTGTAGTTTCTCATCTATCTCGGCATTCTTCAATTTAGTTGAGCACTTCACATTCACAATTCTAGTGGATGAAATCGGTAAACCTGATATTTCCCGAGGTTATACTAGACATCATGTCAGTCAGGTGGTAGTAAAAATATAATTCATCACAGAAAAAAAATTGGACAAGAAAACATATCGGAAATAAAAAAGGTTACAACGAATTGCGACTTTAACTATTGGTACTGTAAACATTAATAGTTTTTAAAATTATTGGAAATTACGAAAGTAAAAGCTTAGAATATGCTCCATTGGCAAGCTACAGAAAAATTCAGTTTCCATTAACACCATAAATTTGTTTACCATAAATATCAGGTGGAATTAGATGTTCATAACGTAGTTATCACAACTTAAACCATCGGTGTGTATCAAATAGTTAAACAATTTAAAGTTAAAACCACAAATACAACAAAAATGAGAAATTTTGTTTGTTATGAATACCGCAAAGCAATTCTGTTTTATCTCTGTTTATAAGTAAAATATTAAAACAAATTTTTGCATGTTCTTAAACTGCAATTAAAAATTTTGAACTTGACTTTTTTTTTTTGTTTTTCTGTACTTTAAGAATGTTTCTAAATGTTCGTATCTTGTGTATGCTCAATATGAGGGAGGCCTTCGCTTCCTTAAAATGCTCCAATTAAAAACAAACATAAATTCTGCGGTTATATCTCTGCTTTAGGTTTTATGAAGTTCGTGATTATGTTCGTTTTCTCCACGTTTGGTTAGAAGTGAGCCTTTGTCACTCATCTGTGTAAATAAGGAATGTGTCATGAGTATGTTTAAGAATCAGTTGACTGTCCATACACAGTCTTAATTTAAAATAGTTGGTGCCAGTTCATAATAAAACTGTAAAGATCCATGTATGCTCATTCATAAGACCATTGGACGATTCAGTGCCATTTAGTAACGAGCAGTGGCAGTGCAGAAGTGCAAATTCCTCCGCGATACCTTGTGACTTCTTTCCAAAGCTTTGATTGCTGATCTTTGGGCACATACAATATGCTAAAGTAGTTTTCTTAATTCAGTAGTATGATATAATATAAGTTAATAATAATCAGTGCGGCAAGTGTAAGCTACATATAGAATTTAATACAAAATTGTTTAACCATTTTAATATTCTAATTGAAATTCGTATCCTAACCTAAATGTCAAGAAGTATCTGTTAAAATGAAGCTCCACTTCTTCAGTGTCTAACGTAATGCAATAAATAACTCATAAACAAACGCGTTATAACTGGCTTAGCGTAGAAAAATTCAAAACTCCCCAATATAGATTTAACAGAATTGCTCAAATGTATTTCATTGCACACGCTACGACAAATGCGTCCTCCAGGAATGCACGACGCAGGCCACTGACTACAAAAGTCTGGGGGGAAAGGGGGATGGGGAACCTCTGTTCCATGTTTGTCCTTACTTCCCACTCAAGGGGGCTACACCATGGCTGGCGAGAACATTGACCTTGAAATATTTTAAGAGTAAATGACTGCATTCAGGCACTAAACGTTTAAGGCAGGGAAAAAAAGGGAGAGCGCTTGCTAGCAGTTCAGTTCCAGTGACGAATATCTACTTTTCTTGATCGTAACCGGGGGCCGCGGTGGCTGAGCGGTTAGTCTGCTCGCCACCTACCAAGGCGAACTGGGTCCAATACCCGGCCGGGCCACTCCCGGACATTCGCATTTGGAAATCGTGCTGGACGATGCCGCTGGTCGGCGGATTTTCTCGGGGATCTCCCGTTACCCCCGCCCTTTCATTCCGGCGCTGCTCCATACTAACATCAATCACCCTCATAGACTCTCAAGACCTCACTGTTAAGAGCTACCCAAATATTTTCACTTACTTGATCGATACCATGGGTAATGATATTGTTACATGGACGTCTGAGGGGCGTATCTGAGTTCGTGAAGGATGGATGTCTTAATAAAAATAAAAGAGCTAGATTTTATTTATATTTTTTTTTCGCACAGCTATTATTTACAGCATTCAATTATCTGTCTACGCTGTTATTATTTTATTTCTCAGTAAGCGCAATATTTAATGTCTATTTAAACTACAACGCTCTTCTTTATGTCTCTGTTTAGATGTTGTTAATTAATTTATACTCATCATTAACACATGCTCAGTCAATCTACTGCCATCATTTGTAGCGTATTTCACTAACGTATTTAATACAATAGTCGAGTATGCCAGCCGCACTCTTCACTGCTTGATACTCGCAGTCGCCGATTTACCTACCGCTGGTCACTTCTCTCGCCGCTCGTATTCTATCGCTCGGAACTCAGCCTGTTCATTCACTCATCAACAACGATTCGGCCCGGAGACCCGTCGCACAATTTATACTCTGCTGGCCTTGACCTGGAAATTNGCTCGTATTCTATCGCTCGGAACTCAGCCACTCATTCACTCATCAACAACGATTCGGCCCGGAGACCCGTCGCACAATTTATACTCTGCTGGCCTTGACCTGGAAATTTCGATGCATCCCGAGTCATGCGGACAGAATCTAGGGCAGTAAACAACTTGAAAATTCCTCAGATAAACGCAGAAACGCAATATAATCGGGGTCAGCAGCGCGTGGTGCAAAAAGAATTATCGTGTCTGATAGCATTCTTTAACAGATACGCGGCAACCAGTCTATCGTTCGCCTGTCATTTAAAACAATCCTTTGACTTGTTACCGCCGCTATCATGTAACTGCTGTCCTTCACTTTCACCTGCTCGCGCGGCATGTGAAGAAGCGAGCGCGTAACAATATTAACTCTTACCAGATTGTGAAAATCAGACTTTTAAGCAATGGCTACCAATTCACATAACTAATTTTTTGTTTGCCACCATTGTAAATTATACGTAACTACAATGTTTAGGTAGCACTCTCATGTCAACACTAGCAGCCAAACGATCTTTCGAGCCCTTACACACTGATAGCATACATATATATACACATAGATATAAGTTTAAGTTTGTATGTATGCATGTTTGTTTCGTATACATTTATACACTGTGTGACGTATCTGAAACTAATTTAATAGGTATACCCATCAGTACCCAACTAAAAATACTGTGTATGACAAAATAGGTTCCGCCCCCTCCCCCTCGCCAATATTAAGCAGAAAAAATCCCCAAAAGCTATATAACGAGGTCGTGGATCTCTTATTGTCCCATTATATCCGGGAAACGCCGGGTAGTTCTGCTAGTATTTGATACATAACTGAAATAATTCATCACATATTGATGTACAAGACTTTATATAAGGGGGAGGTTCAAGGGGTTCAAACCCTCCTCATTGACCCATGATACCTTTTTCATCACGTTGCAGTTACAAACAAAAATGTATCTACAATATTTTAATGTTTATTGTATAAACATGTTTTTATTTAATGCAATTAGTAATATTTGTGTTTTTAAAATTCAAAATAATCTGCCAGAAGAAAAATACTCACTGTATTCTTGTAAAAACTTAACTATATGTGTTTATAGAGTGGTTTTAATTTGTAATTGGTTCAACTCATACGGCACTTGAATTGTAAAAATTAACGTAAGAAACGTTACCACAAGACTTCAGAGAAAACTCCCTCTATTGCTGGCGGCCCTGAATATATAGGAGAACCAGTTTGGAGTAAAGTTTAAATTACCCAGAAGATTGCGAATCAAATTCAACATNGAAATAATTCATCACATATTGATGTACAAGACTTTATATAAGGGGGAGGTTCAAGGGGTTCAAACCCTCCTCATTAACCCATGATACCTATTTCATCACGTTGCAGTTACAAACAAAAATGTATCTACAATATTTTAATGTTTATTGTATAAACATGTTTTTATTTAATGCAATTAGTAATATTTGTGTTTTTAAAATTCAAAATAATCTACCAGAAGAAAAATACTCACTGTATTCTTGTAAAAACTTAACTATATGTGTTTGTAGAGTGGTTTTAAATTGTAATTGGTTCAACTCATACGGCACTTGAATTGTAAAAATTAACGTAAGAAACGTTACCACAAGACTTCAGAGAAAACTCCCTCTATTGCTGACGGCCCTGAATATATAGGAGAACCAGTTTGGAGTAAAGTTTAAATTACCCAGAAGATTGCGAATCAAATTCAACATNCGGCCCTGAATATATAGGAGAACCAGTTTGGAGTAAAGTTTAAATTACCCAGAAGATTGCGAATCAAATTCAACATGTTTTACGTATTATGTGAAATAACTTACGTATGTCTGACATTTGATACGAAATATCCCGCTAAACCACTCGTGTGCTTGCAAGCTGCTTATCCTCTACAGCACATGCCTGGGGTCACTGAACGTGTACGACAGGCGTCGTTGCACAGCTTGTATGGAAGCAGGAGGCCACACTTTTGTAAAAAGTTTTTGTAAAGGGTTACAATTAAATTTTAATGTAATGTTTTCACGGTCTTTGTAAATCATATCAAAAATTACCTCAATTATCTATTTACAATATATGTTTATGTAATAAAAAACATATCTCATTTGGTTTCTTCTAACATCCCTAAAAGTTCGAGTGTTCATATTTGTTACATTGGGTGTAAAGTGTAAACATTTTTCCGAGGGACTTAGCTATCGTAACTTGGATAGTGACAATTCAACGGTGCAAAATACCAATGCAGTTATTTTTTTTAAGTGGACAAAAGACACGAGGGATTTTAGCTAGTGAATTTGTATGAATTTTTGTGCTTATGTTTGCGCAAGGCCAGCAGTGTTTACAAATATAGAAGCTGACTGTACAATAACAACATTTCTTGGAATGTGGTGCATCCTCTGTGAGCGTCGACCCCCTCCCTATGTTTCCAGTGACTCACAAACCTCCTCTGCGTGTTTGTGTTGCACGCCAACAATTCATATGAGGCTATTGCGGAGTTAAAAAGTTACAGAAATGTAACTTGCGTTATTAAAACAACTTAAATTAGTCTCATACTTCCCTGCAAAAATGAACGAGTTACAATGAAAGTTGCTTGCGAGTACATGTAAAAGGCAGATGCAGGGTTTTAGCTCGAGTTGTTTCAGACAAATAAAGGCCTAAGGAGACGGCACCTACTGATTATAGCGGGCTCCGAACCACCTGCCACTACTCGGTGGCCGATTATGAATTCTAAACACCATCGCCACATGGGCGTGACGCAAAAGCGACTACTTCCCCAGACGGCAAGCGAGAATACACAATGGAGAAAAAAAACTTGTGTAATTACGTAGTTCTTAATAAAAAAACATAAGAATAATTTTAAGCTATTTACGTTTACACGTATAATGGTGTTTAATTATACTACATAACTAATATCTTCAGCAGGCATTTGAAGGTAAAAGCGATATCATTTTCGNGTATAATGGTGTTTAATTATACTACATAACTAATATCTTCAGCAGGCATTTGAAGGTAAAAGCGATATCATTTTCTCTAGCCAATAGGATAACAGACTGTAGTGAATCAATTAAATGACATAATTTTCACAAAACCGTGTTCGTTCTTGGACNCTAGCCAATAGGATAACAGACTGTAGTGAATCAATTAAATGACATAATTTTCACAAAACCGTGTTCGTTCTTGGACCAATGATAATCATAATTCGCCAGTGGTTTTTTTCTCATGCAGGGTCAACATGAATGATTTTGGAGCTGACGTTAATGAAGTTGGTTGCTCTGCTCAAAGAAGCCTGAAAAATGGATTACTTAAGGCGGGGATGGAGCGGCGTTGTAATTAAAGGGCCGAGGAAACGGGACAAATCGGAGGACACTACCGTTATGTTTCCCAACATTCGATATCATTCGGGTTTGAAACCGCCGAGGATCGAACACAGATTGCCTTGGTGGGAGGTGAATGCGCTAGTCATTGAGACACTGGCACCGTTCTTTGATTATCGTTTTATGAAAATTAATTAGAAAATATGAAGTGACTATCAGAATTACAATAATGTAATAAGAACACCAATATATTTTCTGCTCAGGAAAGATAAATGAAACTTCCATAATTAAAAGAGGCCTAGCTTAGGAAACTTAACGTGTTTTAGTAAAGGACAAATTTACTCATTAAGTTAAAAACTAAACCTGTTTCAAAACAAACGTAACAGCGTGTTCTAAATATCAGAGTAATGATACNTTACTCATTAAGTTAAAAACTAAACCTGTTTCAAAACAAACGTAACAGCGTGTTCTAAATATCAGAGTAATGATAGACTAATTTTACCAACATTTTGCGCTAAGCCGAGAAGTGTGTTCATTACATAAGCGCACAAACTGTACATCGAAGTTATTTATTACATTTCACATTGTATAGGTATNTTACTCATTAAGTTAAAAACTAAACCTGTTTCAAAACAAACGTAACAGCGTGTTCTAAATATCAGAGTAATGATACACTAATTTTACCAACATTTTGCGCTAAGACGAGAAGTGTGTTCATTACATAAGCGCACAAACTGTACATCGAAGTTATTTATTACATTTCACATTGTATAGGTATGTGTAGTTACTCTTTTAAAAAAGGTATTTTATAAATACTGACATCACTGAGATACTTAACTAAGATATTGGACAAAATAGCATTTATTTATATCGCCTTGGTGAACAGAAAGCATAGGGATGTGAAGTGGTTCCTAAAAATTCGCCGCTGCTGTATACGCAAAGTACTCACCTGGTTTGCAGGCTTTCTACTGTCGTGCAGTGTGTACCCATGATTAGGGCCAGTGACTTTTCGCGTAAAATCGGAGCACACAGTAGACTTCAATACTATATATACACCTCAGCTGTTGTTATACCCCTCCATTCGCTGCTGGTGCAGTGTCCATCTTTGACCAAGCCACTACTTGCCCCTACCTATGATACTTAAAGCGGTTATCCTATCATTTTATTGTAAAAAAAAGTAGATAGAAATGTACAGCGCGGGCGCTTTGGGTAGTTTAGTTGAACCATATCTAATACTAACATTTTAAGATATTACTTCATGAAAATGCCGTTTTTGGCCATGTTGAAGTGTTAAAATAAAATATTTCCCATACACCACTATACGCGATATCCAGAATGACTCGACTAACCTGGAAGCATAGATTATTCCGAGCACGTCCTCGGAATGTATTAAAATGTTTTTCTACTACAATAAACACATAACACTGAAGACCTAGGAACTTGAACTGAGGTTTGAAGTACTATAAATATTTCTTAGATACCACAGTAACAGACAATACTAATTCCTCGCAAAATGTATATCATTTAATAGTCCATATTTGAAACTACTTTGACTGCATAGAATGGAAGTTACTTTATCACGCATTAGGATTTAAAAGCATGTATTAGCAAACTATAAAACGCTGTCATTGCTGCAAAATTCAAGTTCTTACGGAATGGAGATAATCACTAATTCTTTCAGCTTTGGTTTTGTGTTGTATTGCACAGTATGAACAAAAACGTTTTCGCGGTCTATAGGGAATTCGTATGCATACCCATTAAATTCCTAATACTGAAATCTTTGTAACTATAAGTTGGTTTTAAATTTCTTTAGTCTTACATGGCATTCCATACTGACACAAACCTATCTGTTTCCAAAATGCACATAATGTGATTTCCTTCTTGGGATAAGCAAATACTGCACCTACTTGTCGTTACAACTAATGTACACATGTGCACCAAGCTGAGTACTGTCGCAGACAGAACTACATCGCCCATGCTCCGTACAAGCCAGCACCGACGGGCAGCCCCGTATCTCAGCCCAAAACACAATAACTATTTTACAGGCCAGGCACCACTATACACCGTGAAATGTCTAAGACACTTCTGCTGTTGGCATTGCAAGGCCTCTCTCAAAACTCTCAAATCTCCAGAGCTACTAAGAGCGAATATTTAAACCACGGCCGGCACGAAACCAAACCCGCCTGGCCCAGCTTTGGAGACCAGGGACCACTCGGGTAATGGCCAGCCCGTGCTACTCCTTCCTTTCGCTTGCGGGCGTCAAGGCCGAAGCCAGTCCATTACCATTTCAGAGCTCCCTCACTGATAGAGCTCCGGTCTTGGGCCCCAACGACTGTTAAGGAGTAGACCAGCCCGCCACCAAGCTAAGCTGTTTGTGACTGTCCACAAACTACGCTTCGCAAGGGAGGCAGATACCCCTTTCAAATTGGACCGGGGCCCTTCCGGGGTTGCCCACGTCTGCTGACCCGAAGGCTACCCGCTCGTACCACGCGGAGGTGTGGGTCCCCTTGACCAGTAGAGGCTATGTATTCGCATATCATGCCCATTCCCGAAACTGAGAAGACCTGGTCTCCGATACCAGGACCGGCAGTGCTACCGACACGTTAAAAGACCGGTCATCCCACTGGTGAGAGCAGTGGACCTCTGTGATAACGGCACTGGTCTCACCCACTCCGAGCTAAACAAAGTAAGCCGAATATACACGTCTTTAGCTTACTTTGTTTTGAAAGCTGTCGCAGGATGGAACTTAATTTTTTCAATGGCGTGCTCTCAAACTTTATATATGAATTCAGCTATCACACTCAGGGAAATTTAAGAAAAAATATATCTAAGATCATGAACACCGAAACAAAACCAGTTGGCGCAGGGGTAAATCTCTGGTCTCGCATTCGGGAATTTCTGGTTTTTAATCCCGGTCCGGCTACCCTGATTTATGAGATGTGTCCCTTAAACAAGCCATTGCCGATTCCTTCTTCTTTGCTCATATACTTAGTAATACTTGCGCCTCGAATGACCTCGCTGTCGACGAGACGTTTAGTCAAACTAAGGGGGAAAAAAAAATTGTATTGGAAAACATAAATAGTTTTTTTTAACCATATTAAGACTCGATGCCACTTATCTCCCTTGCCTTTTTTCTTTTATACCGCAATAGTTACAATTAATGAACAACACGTTCCTAATAATTTATGCATCTCAAGAAGAAAAAATAGGCAAAATCTAGATTACAGAAAAACGTTTAAGTTTTTATAAGGTTNAGCCAGTCCATTACCATTTCAGAGCTCCCTCACTGATAGAGCTCCGGTCTTGGGCCCCAACGACTGTTAAGGAGTCGACCAGCCCGCCACCAAGCTAAGCTGTTTGTGACTGTCCACAAACTACGCTTCGCAAGGGAGGCAGATACCCCTTTCAAATTGGACCGGGGCCCTTCNTACGCTTCGCAAGGGAGGCAGATACCCCTTTCAAATTGGACCGGGGCCCTTCCGGGGTTGCCCACGTCTGCTGACCCGAAGGCCACCCGCTCGTACCACGCGGAGGTGTGGGTCCCCTTGACCAGTAGAGGCTATGTATTCGCATATCAGGCCCATTCCCGAAACTGAGAAGACCTGGTCTCCGATACCAGGACCGGCAGTGCTACCGACACGTTAAAAGACCGGTCATCCCACTGGTGAGAGCAGTGGACCTCTGTGATAACGGCACTGGTCTCACCCACTCCGAGCTAAACAAAGTAAGCCGAATATACACGTCTTTAGCTTACTTTGTTTTGAAAGCTGTCGCAGGATGGAACTTAATTTTTTCAATGGCGTGCTCTCAAACTTTATATATGAATTCAGCTATCACACTCAGGGAAATTTAAGAAAAAATATATCTAAGATCATGAACACCGAAACAAAACCAGTTGGCGCAGGGGTAAATCTCTGGTCTCGCATTCGGGAATTTCTGGTTTTTAATCCCGGTCCGGCTACCCTGATTTATGAGATGTGTCCCTTAAACAAGCCATTGCCGATTCCTTCTTCTTTGCTCATATACTTAGTAATACTTGCGCCTCGAATGACCTCGCTGTCGACGAGACGTTTAGTCAAACTAAGGGGGAAAAAAAAATTGTATTGGAAAACATAAATAGTTTTTTTTAACCATATTAAGACTCGATGCCACTTATCTCCCTTGCCTTTTTTCTTTTATACCGCAATACTTACAATTAATGAACAACACGTTCCTAATAATTTATGCATCTCAAGAAGAAAAAATAGGCAAAATCTAGATTACAGAAAAACGTTTAAGTTTTTATAAGGTTCCGGTAATTTATAGCACACATCTTCATTTGCAAGCGAGTTATTTTTGCGATAGATGTGTTTATTCTATGAGGTGGATAGTAATATCATAAAATTAAAATTAATGAAAATACCTTAGTGACAGTGAAAGATTTTGTCGGAGCTCAACAACTGAGGTCTTCAGCGCCGATCAGGGTGACGTGCGTTGCATGAGAAGCAGAGACGGAAGTAGATAGATAATTATAGAGCTGGTGCAGGGTTGTGGGGTGTAGGACGCAAGGATGGGCATCGAATCTGGCAGAGGACCAGAGGTAAACTTTCACCTTGACCTTGACCCTAACTTTGACCTCAAAATTTCCGGTTTTCCCTGGAAAAACAAACAAATTTCCTGAAAAAGACATCAAAAATTTCTAGAATTTCCCTTAAATATCCCGAATTTCCCTCTAAATCTGCAAAATTTGTTCCAAATATTTTTCATACCCAAAATATTATTAGTCACTCAGTCTAAAAATAGCATGACATNAATCTGCAAAATTTGTTCCAAATATTTTTCATACCCAAAATATTATTAGTCACTCAGTCTAAAAATAGCATGACATTGTTTCAAGAATCTTCCAATTCATGCTCTGTAATTTCACCTTTCAAGCTCTGTCATTCCGCCAATAATGCTCTATCATTCCACCCTACAGCATAATGTCCACGGATACGTATTTTCAAAGATAATTCGAAAATAATTTCAGAAAGCATGATTATGAGGCAATGACCAGTACCATATTGAATTTTATAAGCATACAATTGTGTACGTAAATATACCGCTTGTTATTAATTTTTCGGGCTGGTGTTTTTGATTCGAATACTAATTTGATGCCATAAAATTTGATTATTCGCATGTATTCGATACCACATTGACTTTAGTACGCATAGGAATTGATCTTAGGTTTTTTAAAGTAATTATGTAACGAACCCCGAGCCACGAATACAGGACAGTGGTTGCCTTAACGTGTTTTAAGTGCATTATGATCATATCAGTCAGCTACGAACTTAGACACAGTTGGACATCATTCAACGACTGCCGGAGTTAGGCACATGGAAATTTGAACGTATCAGACCAGTGCAAGTTTATCCGAGATGAAAAATTAATTATGCTCTAATCCTTTTATAGGAGCAAATATGGCCACCATTTTCCAACCCTCGAAGTTATAGTCACAAAATTCATATTATAAGTTTCACCCATGACCTAGATCAAAGCCACGTAGCCAATTTGTTCGAATAAGATGTTGGGTACCAATTGATTTATAAATGAAAGTGTTATATACCATGCTATTAAGTTTTAAAACTTAGAGTCGTAATTTCATGTGTTGCATGTCTAAAGGCGTGTATTATAAAGGCGAATTCAAATGTGATATCAGAAACAGCTGTTGTATGTCTCTATCCCCCGGCGCCATACTGGATTTCATAGGAATGCCTATGACTGTAGAATCTCAATGTNCAGCTGTTGTATGTCTCTATCCCCCGGCGCCATACTGGATTTCATAGGAATGCCTATGACTGTAGAATCTCAATGCATGTTTACAAGCAGCTTATGTATGGACTCGTGCAGTGCCAAAAATTGTTTCAACGTGATTTTAAAAAACTTCACTTAAGTTGCATACCTTATAATCAATAGGTGTTTTTACAAACTTTCTAAGAAATATGTCTGAGGGCACTAAACATTGAATTGTAAATCCTTAATAAAAAAAATAGTAGCCCTAAAAGATTTGTGTTAATGCAAAACTGTTTGGATTCGGGCAACCGGCATCTCAGTCAACCTTACATACCCACACACGCACACACACACACATACACACAGATATAAAAACAAAAGTTTANAATGCAAAACTGTTTGGATTCGGGCAACCGGCATCTCAGTCAACCTTACATACCCACACACGCACACACACACACACACATACACACAGATATAAGAACAAAAGTTAAATAAATATTTGTATTTATCGATCCATGCATAATTGAGGATAGTTTAAGTGATTTTTTTATTTGGAATGAAGAGTAAAAAATCAAGATGTACCCAGGCATGAAGGTCGAAAATCAAATTAAAAACATTTTAGAAGCATAGGGTACATTGTTTTCCAGAAATTAGTAAAAGAAGGAACTGGACTTTATTACCAATCTGCCTCATCGCTGGCAACCAGCCTTGCACAGCCTCGGAGACTACTTTGAAGGGTGCTAAACAGCTTGTACACGTACGATACGCCCTTGTTCAAATAAGTGAATAGAGTTTGTATAAGCATATACCAATTAAACGGTGATTTCAGGCAGCCATGTTTGTCTTTTTGCATTGCCGGACATTCCTGCATTCATACCCCATGTGGTGTCACCTGTGAAACGTACTTGTCGTACACTTTCAACTGTACATAGTACATTTCCTGTGTTGAGTCATTTTCGGAAGATAAACAATGGTTGTCATGACTTCTGAACCAGCCTTCGCATTTATCTTGAGTTAACTTATAACATTTTCCAATGTAATACTATCATTCTTGCCAGAGTGTAGGTTTTCATTATTTGTTTATCATAGACAACATAATTATTTATTTAGTCGAATGACGATGTTAAANTGCCAGAGTGTAGGTTTTCATTATTTGTTTATCATAGACAACATAATTATTTATTTAGTCGAATGACGATGTTAAACTTTGCAATTTTTTCTTCCTGGTAATTAGCAACTCTCTAAACTCCAAAAATATTTATAAAACCTGTTAACTCTTTAGCAGTATATAATTAGTAAGGAACTGTTATAAAACGTAATTAGTGACTAATCCATAGCATTTTAAACTGTAGAATCTTCCAATTTTGATATGGTCAACAGCAATGGTAAATGCTGTTAATTNGCCAGAGTGTAGGTTTTCATTATTTGTTTATCATAGACAACATAATTATTTATTTAGTCGAATGACGATGTTAAAACTTTGCAATTTTTTCTTCCTGGTAATTAGCAACTCTCTAAACTCCAAAAATATTTATAAAACCTGTTAACTCTTTAGCAGTATATAATTAGTAAGGAACTGTTATAAAACATAATTAGTAACTAATCCATAGCATTTTAAACTGTAGAATCTTCCAATTTTGATATGGTCAACAGCAATGGTAAATGCTGTTAATTNACTAATCCATAGCATTTTAAACTGTAGAATCTTCCAATTTTGATATGGTCAACAGCAATGGTAAATGCTGTTAATTTCCGGGTTTTTTCCTTCTGGTGTTATACTGAGTATTACTGGCATAGGAGTAAACAAATTATTTATATAACGTGTATATATTCTCACAATTACGTAACACGCAATTCCAACGAATACATGTATAAAGAACTAATCATTTAAACGTTAAAGATAAGTGCAACGGAGGATTCTGAAAAAAAATTATAATTACTACCAACATTCGGATTTGTGCTAAACTTTATGCCACTTTTTTTCCATGGATAAGGAGACAGTTAAAATAATTTTTTTGCCATTCATTTCCATTCTGTTGAGGAAGCTTTCAACTTCTGCAGATGTGCTGGAACGATTGTGCCATTTACGAGTACAACGGACAAGTTACAAGTTAGCAGGTTTGCGTGACAGAAGCTGCACAAGATACGCTCCAGACGGATCCCGCCGTTAACGTCAAATTCGCGGGGATCCGAGTAGGTTTTTATCTCGGCGAACCAACTTCCAAAAATGAATTTATTTGATTCCGCTGCTGGAACTCCGCAGCAAACTTTGATTGCCCGTAATGCAGGCTCGCTTTTGATGGTTCCCTGGGAAAAGAAAGGAAGGAAAAACAGAAACCCCGGACCGTAACGACTGCGCGGAGCGCGAGTTGGGAGTCTTTCACAAAGTTACAACTATTAATAAACAGATGGCGCGAAAGCGGTAGGGCGAAACTCTCTGCGTTACATTTGGTTAGAGAAACAGGAAGACAGGGAATTTTTTTGTGTATATTCTTTTTAATGTGGAAGTTATTACAATCGTTGCCTTTGTGGCCCACAGAGGAAACCGTTTTGTAACTTTCAAGGATTTGCGTCAATAAATAAACGCGTGACTTTCACACGGTTAAACGTTTAGAAATAAATTAGCCTATAAATCAAGAAACATTTTGAAGCATATAAAAACATGTAAATAAATTTTTCCGCCGAAAACATTATTATAATTACTAAACACTTCAAGAGAACAAAATGGCTANATATATATATATATATATATATATATATGAATACATCTTTAATCTGGTATTTTTATGGACGACAAAATTTGTACAGCTATTGAATATTTTCACTAGAAAAGGAAATGTAATAACATTTTACTAAATGGTAAAGTGCTTTCTACATGAAGATAAACTTAAATCAAGAATAACGGAGCTGCTCAAATTGGTTTTAGTCAGTCACTCACTAATGATTTTACCGCGCCAAACTTTAATCGAATAATTAAAGTGTTTCGTAAATTAATCCGTCGGAATAGAGCTGCACAAAATCATTCTCTATCCAACTCAGTGATGAATGAGCTCAGAAATTTTAATGTTTTGCAAGCTTGTATTTGTTAAGACATTTACAATATCAATACTTTTTTGTCCAACACAGTATTTTAAGTTGGGTACTACTGGGCATACCTACCAAATTTGGTTAAGTTTCGTCAAATGGTGTAGAATGTTATAAGGAACAATCATACATACAAACCAACTTAAACTTATACATATATATACACACACAGGTCATCAGTGTATCAGGACACTTGAGATCGTCTGGCTGTTAGTATTGACATGAGAGTGCTACCTAAACAATATAATTATCATTTTCAATGATGACAAACAAAAAACGTTAGTTATGTGAACTGGTAGCCATTTCATAAAATTATGATTTTCACAATCTGGCAAGAGATAAAATGATTACTCCTTGTAACGATCAAGAAAAGTTGATATTTTCACTGGAACTAAACTGCTAGCAAACCCTCCTTCTTTCTTCCACTGCTTTGAACGCGTAGTCAAGTGTCTGAATGCATTCATGTCCTCAAAATATTTCAAAGCCAATGTTCTCGCTAGCGGACGTGTAACCTCCTTGAAGGAGTAGGAGGGACGAACATGTAACAGAGGTTCCCCATTCCCCTTTCCAACCCAGGCCGTGGTCTGCGTCCTGCGCGTAGGCCACAATGTACAGTTCCTTCCCCACCCCCTCCTGGAGGGCTCATTCGTCATAGCGTATATTTAAGCAGTGCTGTTCAATCTGTATCTGGTAGCTTTAAATTCTAGTACGCTTAACCAGCTGAAACGTCTTTGTTTATGAGTTATTTATTGCATTATGTAAAACTTTGAAGTAGTGGAGTTTAAGGATGTTGCCTGGTTTGGAAGCAGAGAGAATTTAGTATAGGGAAATACATGTTAATGAAATTTGGGTTTCTCGAAGCCAATTTTTAAGATATAAAATTGAAACCAAAACCTTAGTCTGAGAAATGATAACCTCGAGTTCTGTATCATCGCAAAAATAAGAACTTGATTTATAAGGTTTTTTATTTAATTATTAAATTTAATGTTTTTTTTTCCAGGAAACAGGCTATACATCAAAGTTACGAAAGGCTTCGAAAGCAAAGAAGCACGTATTTTTCTGCTCAATAAAGTCTCTGGTGGTATATATCTATCTTTAACAGGAACGCAAAAAAAAAAAAAAACGTTTCATTTAAATGTATTTCCGCATATAAAATTCTCACCGCGTTCACACAAGACAAGACCCTTAGTTTTAACAGATATTTCTCGACCTTTAGGTTAGGATAAGAATTCCAGTTAAAATATTAAAATGGTTAAACTATTTTGCTATTAAATTCTATATGAAGCTTACATTTGCCGCACTGCTTATAATGCATTGATATCATGATATACTACTTAATTAAGAAAACTAGTTTAGCATATTGTATACGGTCCAAGATCAGCATTCAAAGCTTTGGAAATAAGTCACAAGGCATCGGGGAGGAATGTGCATTTCTGCACTGCCACTGCTCGTTAATAAATGGTACTGAATCGCCCAATGGTCTTATGAATGAGCATACATGGATTTTTACAGTTACATTTTGACCTGGCGCCGACTATTTTAACTTAAGACTGTGTATGGATGGTCAACTTATTCTTAAACAGACTCAAGACACATTCCTTAAGTACACAGATAAGTGATTATTAGCGACCAATTCGATTAATCATTAAAAAATATAGCTTGCACGTACTCCTTTCTAAAAAATGTTCCACTTGGAAGCTGTACTCCGTTACCCACAAAACTATTTCTTATCAATTTTATTAGATGTGGAGTATCTGCGAGAAGCCACACAGGGTAAGGAACTATACGCATTTACAAACGTAGCATTTGATGATGAGTCAGTGCTTTCCACAAGCCTACACTACGTCCGCACACCACGATTGCGACAACAGAAAATTACAATTCTTCAAGCGATATCATAAAAGTCGTCTTTTTCCTGCCAGCACTTCTTTTTTCTAAATTTTTTTTTAAATTTCGATGAACTATTTTTTTTATTCATGTTTTGAACTTTCTGTTTAACTTATTTTGAACATCGATATTGCAGAATTTTAATTTGAAGTGGCTAGAAAAGAATCCAATTTTGCGTGCAAATGTGGGTCGAAAAAGTATTTAAAACGTGATTTTCTATTCTTGCGGGAATTAAAACGCTCATTTTTATACGAAGTGCATGGTTTTGGAAACACGAACGGCCAACTAAAAATATGATGACTACAGCCATTTGCATAGAAATGCTAGTTCACAGCGACTTCAGTTCCCACGAAACCACTGTTCTAGCTAGACTATCAGCAGCGTGGATCCCTAGCCTGGAAGGTACGCAAGGGAACAGTGATGTCATGCGTCACCCCCTGGAGTAACGTTACTCAGAACAGCAGAGATGATCCAACCCTTCATTCCATTCGTAGATGTCTCAGGTAAACGAAAGTACACGACTCTCAGCAGTGAGGATCCCTAGCCTGGATGGGAACGTAAGGGAACAGTGACATCTTGCGTCATCGCCTGGAGTACCATTAATCAGAACATCAGATACGGCCCAACCCTTCATTCTGTTCGTCGCCGTCTCCGTGAAATGAAAGTACATGCAAACTCAGGGTGTCCGAAGTGTAGATATGCTAACCTCCCTCGCGTACATCAACCACACATCTCATTTTTATTAACTACAAATCATTTACACATGCGCTTGGCTTTAAATAACAACTACTAAAGAATGCTCGTGTGTTTGAACACACGAGCATTATTTATGGATGCCACAGAGATACGAGAAGTTCACGAGGTTTCGCGTTTAAATTCCGAGTAAGCCCTGGGCTTGTGTGCCATTCTAAGATGTGAATTTAGGTAATTTTATCACGCAAGCCGCCTACCAGTTTGCCTACAGGTATGAAAGAGAAGGTGTTAACAATCCCAACAAAAACTTTAAAGCCCACAATTTTTCTAGTATTTTTTTTTATCATTTCGTAATCATATTAATTAATTTAGAGGAATAAAAAACAATTTTTACGCCATTTGAGTGAAATACCACCATTTTATTATATTAAATCGTAATTTAAAAATCCTTAATTTTAGATAAAATTTAAAAATATGATCCACCAGCCTTTAAAATGTGGGTATTAAAAATTAACTTATATGTTCTGTGTTTCACTGGAGTGCTGAAATTTTTGGTGTGATTTGGCTGAAGTAAAAAATAATAGTAAATTGTATCAATGATACACTATTGTTTCTTAAAATCGCAACACCCACAAAGAATGGCCCGAAGGAATTCAAACTCTGAGGATGTGTACAAAAGTGGAACAGCAATAAATGGTTACGACTGCAGAGAGATGGCGTACACATAGGCCCAACAGCACCCTCTCTTGTTTGACCGGAAAAATCATTGTTACGCCAAGCTCAGTCAGTGAATAACTGTCAAACGAAGTGAAAACAAGTGCCAGTATGCGTCGTCGACGTCAAAGGGCAACATATTTGCAAGTGAGTTATTTGGAACTGGGCAGAATTATCGGTCTCTGGGTTTGTCATACCGTGACATTTCGACTCGTACTGGGCATGCTGCTACAACAGTGATGAGTGTGTGGAACCAGTGGATAGAAGAGGGCCGCGTGCAGAGACGAGCGGGTACTGTACTACGCAATGTGACCACAGCACGGGATGACCACCATACTGTCCGCATGGCAGTAAGGGACCGTACAACCTCGTCGACAGTGTTGGCTCGACACTGGAGCATTGTAACGGGTGTGGACATGTCTGCGTCGACGGTTCTACGCCGTCTGCTGCGGGCTGGACTGGTGGCATGTATGCACTTGCGTTGGCTTCCACTGTCCAGTAACCACAAACTCCTCAGACTGCAATGGGCACGTGAACGCCGTCGCTGGTATGATGAGTGGCAAAATGATGNTTGGCTTCCGCTGTCCAGTAACCACAAACTCCTCAGACTGCAATGGGCACGTGAACGCCGTCGCTGGTATGATGAGGGGCAAAATGAAGNGCACTTGCGTTGGCTTCCACTGTCCAGTAACCACAAACTCCTCAGACTGCAATGGGCACGTGAACGCCGTCGCTGGTATGATGAGTGGCAAAATGATGTATTATCGGACGAGTCCCGCTTCAACCTGTCCTACAGTAATGGCCGCATACGTGTTAGACGCTACCGTGGTGACTGCAATCTGCAGCCTGCATTGTGGAACGACATAGTGGACAAACGCCAAGTGTGATGGTGCGGGGCACCATTGGAGACAACATGCGATCTCGACTCCTACGTATTGAGGGCAATCTGAACAGCAACCACTACATTAGGGAGGTTTTAGAGCCCAAGGCACTGCCCTTCCTGCAGCAAACCCCACATGCCATATTTAAGCAGGACAATGCCAGGCCACATGTTGTAAGGAATGTGCAAGCCTTCTTCAATGAACGACGGGTACCACTGCTTCCCTGGCATGCGCGTTGGCATGACATGTCGCTCATCGAACATGTCTGGGATATGGTTGGTCGGCGACTTGTTCGTCACGGTCCTCCAGCAATCACAGCTGATGCTTTGTGGACTCGCATAAAAACTGCGTGGAGGGAGCTTCCCCAGGAACATATCCAGGTCCTCGTTGATTCCATGAAAGAGGTTTAGGTGCTCTGCTTGCGGCATGTGAGGGCTTCACACAATACTGAATTCTCAAGGACATAGTTCATATACAGTTATGTACTCCTAATAAATTGTTTATTGCCATTCATGTTACATAATCTGTGGTATAAAGTTTATTTCAATCTCAGGTATCCTTCTTAATGTTGCATTTTCCACAAACGTTAGTGTATATTCAAACAAATCTCAAATGGGAAATCATACGATTTTAATGTATATCAAAGTTTCACAGTCTGTGATACGTAAATCTTTTTGGAGGGCGTAATACATTAGCATGAAAGACCAATTATAATGGAAACTATTTACCTGAATATGATATTCAACACTTTTTTAAAGGCAGAAGTTGAAGCTAATATACAATAAGAATACTCAACGTTCACCTTAATCCTGAATATACGACATACCACACCAGATATAGTCATTCAGATCTGGTGTCAGTATTGGCAGTCTACTTACAGTTATGCCAGCTGTAATTAGTGCTACTGCACCGACATGACAATTACTCGGTAAATAGCCAACGTTTTCCTATAAACTATTCTTCCTTTTTGAAGTCACGAACCATACGTGTTTTATTCAAAAAAACTTCCTTATTCTTTATACTATATTCGTCATGAACACTGCTACATTTAGTAGTGAACGTTTACAATATGCCTGAATGAACCATTACAGTTACATGCGACATCACATAGTCACTGCTATTGTTAAGTTGATATGACCAAGTTGTTAAAATACGTTCCTAAAATTCACACATATAAAAATTGCCAGTTGAAGCGGTAAAATGAACGTAAAGGTAAGGATTATCGTCTCGTCGACAGCGAGGTCATTCGAGACGAAGAAAGTGGCTCGGACAAGTAGAAACTGGGAAGGAATCAGCCATAACCTTTGTTAAGAAACCATCTAAGAATTCACTTGGTGTCTTCGAGAAACCATGAAAAATTGAAATCAGGATGGCCGGACCTGGAATTGAGATCTGGTCCCCCAGAATGCGAGTCCAGTAGTGTACCACTGCACCACCTCGCTAAGTCAGGAATGTAAACGTCACCAGATATATAGGTTAGCAAAATACGCATAACGTTTAAACCTCACGATTGCAGTTTCATACAGTTTCATGCAGCCATTGAAGTCATAATGTTCGAAAATTTACCAGGATTAAAATAAATGAACATTCATATTTATTAATGCCACTAGTTATATTGTAAAAATAAAAAAAACATGTTTAAAGTTAAATTTCTATGAAAACACAGATATGAAATAGAGTTACCATTTTGGTAGCATCTGACAATTAAAAATAATAAAATTGCATACATTTTGAATTTCAATAATGAGGTTAATTAACTCTGTAAAATAAATATCACTAACAATTGCAAACTTGTTGTAATTTTAGTTCAACAGAGTGGTGTAAATCTTTAATTCCATGCAGAAGTTAGGCTCGTAATTTCATTATAAGAGAACACTTAAAATAAATACACATGTTGTAAATTGAAAATAACGATGCCCTTGTGAATAGACGCACCACGTATAATACATATAACTACTACATTTCCATGAGAATATATGTAGCCATAAATTATGCGATTTAGACATGACTATTGCGTAAATATGGGCAGCCATTGTGAGATGAAGTTAAATGACATGTCTTAAGTTGTCATAATATATTCACTCAATTTACACAAGCTGTGTTATAATATCAAATAGCTAGTTATCTTTAAGCACAATCATATGAAGCCGTAAGGCGAGGGACAATATTTTTGTAATATAATTCATGTAGTTACACATACAAAAGAAAATATATTTTTTTATATTTTAACACTACTAGGCGTATTTATTTACCAGTTTACACAACATAAATTGATAAAATTACACAGTCCGTATGGACGTGTGGTAACGACATATTTTAATTTTTTATCTTGAAATCATTCAACATTTTTAATTTGACAATTACAATTTTATGTAATTTCACACAGAAGTTGTGGAACGTTATATCATCATAACGAAAAAGTTGACATAGGTAAACATTCCGTGTATGAAAATAGTCGATGACGAGGTAACATAATGCAACTGTATAATACAACTACTTCATATTAACGATATTATACTCAGACATTGGTACAGTTATTTAGAAGTGAAAGTTCTGTTAATGTATGCAACCATTGTGAGGTGAAATAACGCGCCAGGTGTAAAACTACCCTCAAGTGTTTACAAATATTTATACTAGTAATTAAGCGGTAATTTATACAAGCCTACTTAATTTTTGCACAGTAATATTAATTTTTGAATACGCACAACATATGTAATATAACACACAATGTCTTATGTAATTTTACAATACAGATGTGCTATTTTTAAATTAGAAATCTTCTTAACGTATCTATAGAATTTTACAATTCTACGTATGTAAAATCACACTGTCCTTTCGGTGTATTTTCACGATATATTTTTACAGTGTCCTCTTGAAACAGTGCAAAGTAAAATTCGTCTAAACGTATCAGTCCTGTACCGCAAAACTTCTCGTGTTTAATAGTTTCACATTTACTTTCGAAAAGGGATCCTCGGTGGCCATTGTCGTTTACACGTCACGCGCATGTGTCGAGGGTCGTGTGTTCGATTCCCATCCCCAAAATTGCGTACAAGCTATGAGCGTCGAGTCGATGTTTACGTGGTTCGCAGCCCACTTCAATCAGAATTTCCCATCGCGTAAAGCTTTCCTGTGAAAATCTGTACGCTTTAAAACTCTACATACGCCGTTTCTTTCGAATACCGAAAAGTATCCAACGCATCCGTAATTAGAGATTTTGTCTTTGCGAAAAACTGCTGTAAGACGTATAGTTGGGCCTGTATTTAATAGTAAAATTCCCATAAAAAACAGTTTTCGTTACGTATGAATGTGGGACCTCACTGGCATAGTGTTCTGATCACTCGTCTCACACCAAAGCTACCTGAGCTCGATTCTTAGCACGGCCAAACCCGAGTTTTTGATGCGGGAGCAAGCAACGCGACTAACGTTGCCGTGGCGGGGTTTATTGGGGGAACCCAATTTCCCCTTCGTATTTCTCGTATCCCACCGCTTCACTAAATTAGGGCTTCTTCCAAATCACACTCAGGTTAAACAAGCGCATGCGGATTCCCCTCTTCGCTTTGGTTTGTCACTACATGTACGCTCCCCACTCGGGGCCGCAGTGGTGTAGCGGCTAGGGCCTATCACCAAGACAATCTGGATTCGATTCCTGGCTGGCTCACTCCCGGATTGTCGCAAGTGGTAATCGTGCCGGACGATGACGCTGGTTTTCTCGGGATCTCCAATTTTTTCCTGCCCTTGCATGTCCACCTGATTTCACACTCGTCGGCTCTCAAGACCGAAGACGCTAAGAGCAGTTCAAACCTGTTATCTTAACACTCCCTATTCGATAATATTTCTGTGTTGGAATTTAAAGGTTTAACAATAATCTTAATGGATTATAATACAATAACAGCCGTTAATAGTGCCGTAGTTAATTCGAACAGAGGAAAGGTGCGCCAAGATTTACAGGATATCATACCAGCACCGTGCAGAGCCTTGAACAAAATAAGTTTAACATCCAAACGGCAAAATTTCTTCCCCGGTTATCCAGTGTACACATATCAGGAGCGCTTACGACAATAAAGACTATTAAAAATAATAAATTACTGCATAAAGTGACAATAGAAAAATACAATGTACAAGTTTTACAACGCAACAACGATCACATATACGTACAGTATATGTGACAAAATAAGATGCAATTAGTAAACATAATCGTATCAATTAAATGCCTACACCAAATATATTATTAATTAAGATTTCAAAAAGATTTTCAATTGATTTTCCAAAACATCCAAATTTTGCGAGGAAAAACAAACAATTTCACGAAAAATTTTTTTAAAGTTAACTAACAAATATGTTACATTTGATTGTAGACAATAGTTTCTTTATAGTAAAACCACTGTTTTGAATCAGAATATATTTTTACGTTTGAAATTAAATTGTGCAGATTGTGAAGTCAAAATTATGCTGATTCAAAGAGTTCTGTTCAGTAATACGTCTTTACGTAGGTTCCTTGCAAACGAGAGAAGTATAATTTCGTGAAGTTATAGTTTGTGAATCCAGTTGGATCCCAAAACTAATTTAATTCCACAACCGGTTTGCTAAAAACCCGCACACAGAAAAATCATACTAACAATAATAGATAAAAAGTATTCTCAAGAAATATCAACAACCAAATTTAACTTTCTAATCAGAGGCATTTGAAGTCTATTATTTTCTCCCCTATATTTATTCCGCCGCTACTCCATCCTCATCTCGCCTCACCTTATCCATTCCTCGGCTGCTTTGCTCCAGTTAGCGCCAGTCTCCTCTCACCCCGTACTGTGACCCTGCCTCAGGTGGGAACCACATGTGGGTTTTCATTTCCTCTTTTTTAATTTACACGCGAAGTATTAATAAATACCTGTTGCATTACAGCGATCGTGAACACATTTGAGCAGAAGCGAAGCGGAGAAAATATCTTTATAAGTAAACTTGTGGATAAATACTTAACTTTTTATATAGTAATGTAATACGTGTAACGGTAGGCATACAACATTTATTGGTTTAACATTCCTCGAACNACCCTGCCTCAGGTGGGAACCACATGTGGGTTTTCATTTCCTCTTTTTTAATTTACACGCGAAGTATTAATAAATGCCTGTTGCATTACAGCGATCGTGAACACATTTGAGCAGAAGCGAAGCGGAGAAAATATCTTTATAAGTAAACTTGTGGATAAACACTTAACTTTTTATATAGTAATGTAATACGTGTAACGGTAGGCATACAACATTTATTGGTTTAACATTCCTCGAACGGAGTCAATGGCAGAAAAAATGTGTCTATGTATCTGAAAATGTCTGAAAAGTAAGGGCTCTAAATCTTGAATTATATTAATATGGTCCCTAAACCGTTCCGGTAACAGTCCAAATACATCAATAGTGTTGAGTTAAAGGAGAGAATTAACACATTTTTGTAAAAGTTTAATAAATTATGAATAAGAAACACGCTTTTAATAATTACCTTTTGTCTGATATACACATATATGTAAATATATACACACTTATTGTATTGGGTTTAAAAAGGCACAGCAACAGTAAATTATCTTTGTGATACTGGTAATGTGCATATTTAATCCCAAAAAAAAAAAAATTCTACGGACAACATTTACTACATTTAACTAACTGGTTAGAACTGTGATCTACATCGCAGTCCACTCCCAAGCCAATGTCGTCAATATGATCTGATATATCCCGAGAAAGTAAAGATGATTTTGCAATGTTGATGCATTGGTTTAATACTATGTTTCTACCATGATGTTATACATGATATTAACAGTAAAGTGAGCACGTTNGGATCTGGCCATGCCGCAGACGTTATATTTTGAGAGCAGTGAAGTTTATGAGGTCGAAGCTGTGTTTATTAGTCACATGGTAATGTTTATATTTATAACTTACAAGTAGCCGAATGATACTAATTGACTGAAAGGACAAATATGTGTCTTAAAAAGTGCTTACTATACTGTGAATAGTATTTACACAGTTTATCGTATTTTCAATAATAATTATTTGCGGTGCGATCGCGAACATAAGTAGAACGTACCATCTCTGTGATTTTACGACTTACATCGAAGATTTAATGCACGAGAACGTGTGTGATGACAGTTACAAGGAGCCAAGGAGCTCTCAAGAGGGAAGAAATAAACAAGTCCTAACAACGATTGTTAATAACGTATACTTTTAGACCTAAGTCCCAACAGAGACGCTTCGTCTTCAAGACTGTGTAAAATGTCGGTTAGAAAGGAGTAAAGCGGGGCAATACATATACACACATACAATGTCGTGTGTACTCATAAAGTCCTACGTCCTAACAACGTATTTCAATCTTTACTGTCTTCGTAACATACACCCGTGGTGTTCACACCTTTTATAAATACAAATTTCTTTACTTTATTGTAATATACATCATTTTAAGTAATGCCTTATCAAAATAATGTATTTGTTATTTATATCATATATTTTTTCTTGGATTTCTCGCAAGGCATGTAAGAGGCGAAAGTCCTCACAGTATTCCTTAAAACACGTATAGATGTTTGTATGCGTGTGTGTGAGACTGTGCGTAAGTGTGTGACAGCCACCCTTTCCCATACATTTTTGAGCTTGTAAATCGAATTTTACTTAACTCGCTACACATATAGAACTAAGAAAGGACACATGCTTTTAAAGTTTTAGACCACGTCAGACATTTACTTTCAAAATGAAATACATTAAAAAATTTAGGGCGATAAATCATATCTCGGAANTTTTAGACCACGTCAGACATTTACTTTCAAAATGAAATACATTAAAAAATTTAGGGCGATAAATCATATCTCGGAAACAATTTAACCGATTTTAACCAAATTTTGTATTTCGACAGCGCAAATTGTAAGAATTAAATTAAGAGTTAAATATTGATGTTGGTCCGCCATTTTGTAAGATAGTGCTAAATGAAATGCAAATATATTACATAATATCTCGAAAACTACTCAACACATTTTCTTCAAATTTGGCAAGTAAATAATACTATGATAGGCAAAGTAACTATAAGTAAATAAACTTTATTATGAACTTTTTTCAAAATGGCGGCAATGCAAATATTTTAGTTTTATTTGGTATAACTACGATACAATTTGGCCAATTTCAACCAAATGTTATACGCTGAAGGTACGTATTAGAAGCATCATATAAGCTAAACAACAAATACTTTTGTCCGCCTTTTTGTAAGATAATGCTACACGAATTAAGCAATTTTTTGTGTAAATTATCGGGAAGTAATTGGCAGATTTCAACAATTTTCCAATTCCTACCAAATATGGCAAACAAGTAGTACTGCAATAGGTAATGTTCAACAGTATGTTTCAGTTATGTCAGACACTTATTTTAAACATGGCGGCCACATAGTTAATTTAGTTTTGTATGTTATGTCATCTAAAACATGTAATTAGTTCACCCGAAACTTTGTGCGATGGCTGTAAACATTAGAACAATCAAATGGGTACCCCTNTCTAAAACATGTAATTAGTTCACCCGAAACTTTGTGCGATGGCTGTAAACATTAGAACAATCAAATGGGTACCCCCAAAATCTATTTTGTCCACCATTTGGTAAAATAGTATCACTTTTGACAAATTGAAATTATGTGATCTCCGAAAAAACAACTGATTTCTACCAAATTTGGAAAACAATTAGCACTATAGCAGGCTATGTAAACTAATTAATTTCGCGTGGGTCAGATATCCATATTTTCAAAATGGCGGCCATATAAATATTTTTGTACCAAATGTTTTTACTGTGAAACTGCCAAAAAATTTAAACTTAACTTTTAATGCTGACAGCACCAGTTTAATCTATCAAAATTGTCTGTGTAAATCCTCATTTCTCATCTATTTTATAAGATTGCCCCATTGGCAATAATTTAGTTTCTATGCTGTATCTCGGGAAACAACCAAACCGGTTTATTTCATATTTGGCGAAGGAGTTGTACTGTGGTATGCTAAAATAATTTATATGTTTTAAATATGTAAGTCAATTTTTTTCTAAGTGGCACATATACAAACATTAGTGTGTTATATCTACGAAATTACGTAACAGATTTAAATTTAACTTTGTATATTTTATGTACGATATTAATCAAATGTGCCAGTATATAAACATTTTGCACTCCATTTATGAAGATCGTCACATTTTTAATAGAGCTTTTGTCATATTTCGAGGACCAATCAACCGATATGCAAAGTAGTGTCAGGTGAGTATGCAGAACATTTTATCGTATTTGCGGAATAATTCGACTAATTTCCACAAAATGTTGCATACCTACAGAAGGCCAAGTATAGTTACATGATTTAAATGAGTCAAACAATGATTTTAAAAACTGCGGCCATGTAAATATTTTTATATGATTGGCATATGTATTTAACTATTTCAATCAAACTCTTAATGCTGACATTATTTATTACAAACATCGTGTTCAGGTACTTTTTTTTAAGCTATTTTGTAAGATTGCTCTCTTGAAGGAAATAAAGGTTTTTTGTGCCATATCTCGGAGACCAATCAACTGATTTCCATGCAAACTTATGGATTTTAGTTCCTCAGACAATTATTTTCAAAATGATGGCCGAGTAAATATTTTAGGTTAGCGAATCCTACCATTAAAAACATTAGAATGATTACAACCGAAGTTGATTATCCGAATCCTACCTCCATGATGCAGTTAATTGCAGGCTAGCTTAATTTTACGAATTTTTCTGAATTCGAATCCCGGGTAAGTCACTCGTGTATTTTAATTGTATTTGTACTGTTTAACATGTTTCCGGTTCATCTCTAAAGATATTGCTGTCAATGAGACGTCAGCGCCTACCTACTATCTAAGCATTCAAGAACTTTACTAAAAATGTATGTGCACCCATGTAGAGAAAAGTAGGATCATTAGTAATCAGGAACTTCTTGTTGTTATTAAATTTAGAGGTTGATTGAGGCACAAGTGTCCGTGAAGTCAAGAGGGTCATGTTGGATGGGCGACTTGATCTGTATGCCAGACCATGCACACGCGGAACAAATAAACAGCTGAACTTTCCTACTGCTCAACCACAACAGTGAGAAGCGCCCTCGCCAACGCAGGAAGGTGTTTCACGCCCTCAAGGCGGCATCAAGACGGCGCTAAAAGACATCACAAGACCACGTGTCCAGAGTCGTGGACAAACTTGAACGTGGCATTGCAAATACAATTCGGGGAACCGCTAAAATAATAAATTTACCAATAAATATTACTGGCATGAGCAAAATAACTTTAATACCGTAGTGGAAAAAAAAAACCGCCCACCTACCAAAAGCGGAAATAAATGGAGGGTCACTCCATTAAATAAAGATAAAATGCAGAGGACCCAAAAACTGCTATTTCACGCCATAATGGTTACAATGAAGAAGGAAGTAGGGTGCGTTCACAAACGCCAAGTGAGCACAGATATCAAGTTGCTCGGTACAATACCAGTAACAATACATTATATATATATATATCCTTTTACATTAATCTGCTTAATATATTATAAATTTAATTTAACCATTACAGAAAAACAAAAAATAATATATTTTACGAAACAACCATCAGTTATTTTTAACGAAAATAATTTTACCTATTTTGCACATCCGTTCTCCATGATCAAGATATGTTCAATTGGTCAGCAATTAATCTTAAAATTATGCTTGACAGGAATATTTAAACATTTCTGGATAAATAAACCTAATAACAAAAACGGTGATAAATACATTATTTAACCTTGATCTAAGGTAGAAACCTGTAATTAAAATGTGGGTGTGTGGAAATGAAAACAAAGGGATTTGCCATACAAAACCCAAAATAATTCTCTGATGGATAATGTAACAAGATTAGAAAAAGAAAGAAAGAACATTACAACAACAACAGTGCCGTATTTCAAAACGCCACACAGTCTTTAAAGAACCACCAGCGCTTTATTGATAAAATTTGCCTTAGTTAGGGCAGGAATCACGATGTAAGACAGAATTGAGACTACGACAAATAATTTCTTCTTCGTGGGCATGAGATATGCTATCCAAGTTCTTGAAGGGTTTCTAGTGAAATGTGAAGGCGTATGATGTCTTCATTTGCTCAGTAGCCATTGAGGTAATGTTTTATTTCTGGTAATGGTGTCAACATAGGTTCAGCATCAGNTTAAAACACGTATAGATGTTTGTATGCGTGTGTGTGAGACTGTGCGTAAGTGTGTGACAGCCACCCTTTCCCATAAATTTTTGAGCTTGTAAATCGAATTTTACTTAACTCGCTACACATATAGAACTAAGAAAGGACACATGCTTTTAAAATTTTAGACCACGTCAGACATTTACTTTCAAAATGAAATACATTAAAAAATTTAGGGCGATAAATCATATCTCGGAAACAATTTAACCGATTTTAACCAAATTTTGTATTTCGACAGCGCAAATTGTAAGAATTAAATTAATAGTTAAATATTGATGTTGGTCCGCCATTTTGTAAGATAGTGCTAAATGAAATGCAAATATATTACATAATATCTCGAAAACTACTCAACACATTTTCTTCAAATTTGGCAAGTAAATAATACTATGATAGGCAAAGTAACTATAAGTAAATAAACTTTATTATTAACTTTTTTCAAAATGGCGGCAATGCAAATATTTTAGTTTTATTTGGTATAACTACGATACAATTTGGCCAATTTCAACCAAATGTTATACGCTGAAGGTACGTATTAGAAGCATCATATAAGCTAAACAACAAATACTTTTGTCCGCCTTTTTGTAAGATAATGCTACACGAATTAAGCAATTTTTTGTGTAAATTATCGGGAAGTAATTGGCAGATTTCAACAATTTTCCAATTCCTACCAAATATGGCAAACAAGTAGTACTGCAATAGGTAATGTTCAATAGTATGTTTCATTTATGTCAGACACTTATTTTAAACATGGCGGCCACATAGTTAATTTAGTTTTGTATGTTATGTCATCTAAAACATGTAATTAGTTCACCCGAAACTTTGTGCGATGGCTGTAAACATTAGAACAATCAAATGGGTACCCCTAAAATATATTTTGTCCGCCATTTGGTAAAATAGTATCACTTTTGACAAATTGAAATTATGTGATCACCGAAAAAACAACTGATTTCTATCAAATTTGGAAAACAATTAGCACTATATCAGGCTATGTAAACTAATTAATTTCGCGTGGGTCAGATATCCATATTTTCAAAATGGCGGCCATATAAATATTTTTGTACCAAATGTTTTTACTATGAAACTGCCAAAAAATTTAAACTTAACTTTATATGCTGACAGCACCAGTTTAATCTATCAAAATTGTCTGTGTAAATCCTCATTTCTCATCTATTTTATAAGATTGCCCCATTGGCAATAATTTAGTTTCTATGCTGTATCTCGGGAAACAACCAAACCGGTTTATTTCATATTTGGCGAAGGAGTTGTACTGTGGTATGCTAAAATAATTTATATGTTTTAAATATGTAAGTCAATTTTTTTCTGAGTGGCACATATACAAACATTAGTGTGTTATATCTACGAAATTACGTAACAGATTTATATTTAACTTTGTATATTTTATGTACGACATTAATCAAATGTGCAAGTATATAAACATTTTGCACTCCATTTATGAAGATCGTCACATTTTTAATAGAGCTTTTGTCATATTTCGAGGACCAATCAACCGATATGCAAAGTAGTGTCAGGTGAGTATGCAGAACATTTTATCGTATTTGCGGAATAATTCGACTAATTTCCACAAAATGTTGCATACCTACAGAAGGCCAAGTATAGTTACATGATTTAAATGAGTCAAACAATGATTTTAAAACTGCGGCCATGTAAATACACACAGTCTTTAAAGAACCACCAGCGCTTTATTGATAAAATTTGCCTTAGTTAGGGCAGGAATCACGATGTAAGACAGAATTGAGACTACGACAAATAATTTCTTCTTCGTGCGCATGAGATATGCTATCCAAGTTCTTGAAGGGTTTCTAGTGAAATGTGAAGGCGTATAATGTCTTCATTTGCTCAGTAGCCATTGAGGTAATGTTTTATTTCTGGTAATGGTGTCAACATAGGTTCAGCATCAGNATGTCTTCATTTGCTCAGTAGCCATTGAGGTAATGTTTTATTTCTGGTAATGGTGTCAACATAGGTTCAGCATCAGTTGAGCTGCGGAATCTCACGTACTCAGAATTGCATTTGATTTATCATGTGCGCAGACTGTCCACGTTAGAGAGGATAAAGCATAAATACATAAATATATATAATGCATACATCTTGCGTTTGAAGGGCAGTTCGTCGAGGATAGAACGGTAACTTCTGAATATAGTAATTTCATTTCAAATTGATTTTGATATTGGGGCTCTGTTTACTTTAATGTATGTTTTTAAGCAGCTTGATGAATAGAGATATGACTTACATCACAACACCTGAAACTCAAAATGAAAAACAGCTTTTACTTCATGGATTCCCTGAGATGGGAACAGGAATCTCAACGTCCCAAGGCGAAGTCAGTTAAAGAAGTCACCTCAAGTTTTGTTGCATTTGTCGTAGTAACAACAGAAGAATTTTCATTTGGCTTCAATGCTTCAGAGCCCCTAATGCGGTTTACGAATGGAATTTCGTACATCCCAAACAGAGCTATAAATAAAGTAACGAAATTTTGCACATTCGTGTGCATCGGATTTCTATCATTGTTATAAACACTTGAAGTTTGAACCCAAACGTCGTTATCTTTACCTTCAAACTTGCACACCCAATTACTGTCGACCTGCAAACTTTCGCAGTAGAGTTCCATTTCAGCTCCTTGGCTCCATTATAACTACATACGCATGCAGTAAGCTGTTCGTGTACAAGTCCCAAAACTGCCGCGAAGAAATAATTTACAGATTTGCATGCGACAGACTAATTTCCGCTGCCG
This sequence comes from Clitarchus hookeri, assembly GCA_002778355.1. Lineage (NCBI taxonomy): Eukaryota > Metazoa > Arthropoda > Insecta > Phasmatodea > Phasmatidae > Clitarchus > Clitarchus hookeri. The sequence continues at coordinate 540,226 of NQII01001048.1, forward strand.
CACGGTAGCTAAACTCTTGCCAACGAATGAGCTAGGCGTAATTTTTATTAGTTACTTTATACTTAAATGAATGGTCTGTAGTTAGCAAATACTATTGAGTCTGTTATATATGAGCAGCAATAAGTTCAATAGTTGTGGTGACTGACTGAAAGTTACGGGTTCTGTTCCCAAACAAGTCGGGGATCCTTTAGGTATTAAACAATTATCTTTGTTGTGTCGTCCCTTCACTTTCACACTGCGGAGGCTGTAACACGCTCTGCAGAACCTTCCTCCATGGTACCTGCTCGACGTAGTTTGAGGAAGGAGGTAGGTACCTGCTCGACGTTCAAACTCCTTCCTCCATGGTACCTGCTCGACGTTCAAACTGGCTTCAGAACTGTCGTGAGGGTGCAACAAATTTTTAGCAGCCTGTTGTCTTTTTTACGAGATTTTAGCCAACAGTAACAAATTACAAAATTTTTCTTGTTGCTAGTAAATTTATATTCAGTATAGAAATATGCTAATACGTACTTATATAAGTTAAAGGAACATGTTATATTTTATGGTCAGTGAATCTTATTACTTAACCCATTCCAACCAACTGTATACAATTGTGTACATCACGCACATGCAGGTTATTTTTCGTCTGCGTTGTACGTTGCAAAGATCAATGGCCAATGATCTTGCCTGCGTGTAAATGATTTGCAAGCCGTCTTACTGATCTAGGTCATAATTAGTTCATATTACTGAAGCCGAACATATAGCCTACAAATAATTGGCTGTTATAACGAAACAAGTGTAGTGTCGATTTAAGTACAACACGCATCATAAAATGCTGTGCTCGCAACACCTGAAACAGCAAATTAAAGTGGGCATGAAAGGGTTAAAATGAGCAGAGCTGACAATTTACCGCCGAAATGAGAAGCAGATAGGTAAAAGACTCCAAGTTCCGTACCTGTAGCGAGTACATCACTCGGCTGTGGTATGAAGGTGGAAGTGCTTGCGATAGCCGCTCCTATCTTTTCACAAGCATGCAAGCAAANCCGCTCCTATCTTTTCACAAGCATGCAAGCAAAATACAAGCAGGGAAGGTTTTCCTTTTTCTCCTTTTCCTTCCATCTATTCCATCTCCGAGTCGTACATCTCAAGATTCCAAATGGCGGGAGGGCTTCTTAATTAGCATTTCTCAACAGGCAGCGCCGAGCGTCCGCCGCGGATTTGGGTGAGCGCGGGCGAAGGGAGAATAGTGAGAATGTGGGATGGGGGTTTAGAAAAGGCGACGCCACGAGACGCCAGCGTACCGACGCCCGGGAGAGAAGCCATGTGGAGCAACGGGATCGCAGCGTCGTTCCAACAAGTTGGCGACGGAACGGTGAGCGGCGTAGAGAAAGGCGGCGGCTGGAGGGAGGGAGGGATCCAGCCAGCAGTTTGCACATGTTCCCTCTGCCAACAATAACTTCAATATTATACTTGCGGTTACCGGGGAAAACATTTAGATTTTATTTTTACTACGGCAGTTATTATTTTTGCGCGAAGACAAGTCTAAAAGCAGCGGCAGACTCAGGCTAGCTCCGGTACGCCGTGAAAGGAGGGGCTGGGAGAGGAAAAAAAAAGTGTTGAAGCAGTTCTTTTTTATGCAAGGGAAAGGTCGAGGGGGTTGGGGGGGAGGAGGGGAGACGAAAGTCTTGTGTTCCTTCTAAGAAAATGTAGCTGGAAATTTCTTCATCTATTTCCCCGGCCGTACCTCACTCACCCTTCCCCACAGACGCCCTAACGCACGCACACACACACACCCTCACTCATCAACCCTTTTCCAAGTCTTACTACACCCCCAACCCCTTTCCCGCACCGCTTACAGTTTGCTTGCCTTATACGTCTGTCTGTTCTTGGCAATCGTTAAAATCTGGCCAAGAAGAAATGTTGAAGGGTAAAAAAGGGGTGGAAATGAAAATGTGTGTAAGGAAAAAGGAGGGTTGAGGCGCTAGGAAGGACGGGGTGTAGAGTTGAAGGCGAGGAGGCAGAGGGTGGTGGAGGTGGAATGTAGAAAACTCTACAACAGACTCGTATCTCTCTCCCCCCTCCCTCCTTTGCCACCCTCACGGCAGCTTCGACTCCTTTTCCCAACCCTCCCTTCGCATGGCTCCTTTTATTACTCGCCCTCTACCCCCCTCCCTCCCTTTCCAAACCACCAACACCCCCAACCCTCTGCCCTAGGCCAAGGCTCGCATTTTAATCGATTTCATTTGCGCGCATGTGAAGGTCCCTGAGACTGTGGCAAAAACTAAAGAGAGAGGTAGGGTTTTTCAGGACGAAAAGGGGGAAGGAAAAAACCTCCGAGAGGGGGTGAAATGGGTTGCGAGGTTCAGAACGTTACGACAAGGTGATGAGGGGAAAGGGGAGGAAAAGAAATGAGCGCAAGAGTAGGACGGAGATACACGTTCGTGAGTGAGGAACAGAGGGGGGTTGGAGGGGAAAGTAAGAAGGGGGCAGGGTTGAAATGAAAAGCTGAATAAGAAAACGAAAATGCAGCAAAGCAACAGCAGTACCAGGGACGTGTTTTCTTTGTTTTTGGCCTTTTCTGCTTACGTCATTAAGACACTGCTATATATACACGCGCATATCCTATCAGCCGGCAACAGAAGCAGGGTGTGGCCGTCCCATACGTCTTCCCTTCTCCGTCTACTTCTTATTATCATTCTTCTCCTTTTCTTTTAATTCATTTCCTTCCCCGTATCTCCCTCGTCCCCTTCTTCGCTTTTCCTTGCCAACTGTGATAGAAATTTTTCCTTGATGAAACGTACAGTCATAATCCCTCCCAAATAAGTCCTCTTTAATTACGTAGAATTCGTGTTTCGGAACAGTAAGTCTATAACTGCTTCTGCTACCCCCGCCCCCTCCTCCATCCTTACCTCTTGGCCGTGCCACCTCCTCCCTGGTCGCTATTTCCACGATTGGATTCACTGGTAGAAAGTTAAAAGGGGTTTTGGGGGTGGGGGAAAGTCGTGGGTACGGGGTAGAAAGGCGAACAGATACCAGGCGTAGAGACGTGTTCAAAAGAAAGTGGACATTAATAATACGACAGTGCCAGGCATTCGCTGTCTACCGCATTATTTTTATTCTTTTATTGTCGAAGGAAGACGTTTCCCCTCCCGCCCTCCATTGGCAGTATGAATGCCGTACAGGTCGCGAGGACACGTTCACTGCGCAGTTGAAGGACAGAGGCAATAACGAGAGTCACGCTAGGTCGACCCTTCCCCCAGGAACAGTCATTCTCCCTATATTTCACCGACTTACAACAAACCGCAAGTTTTGCTGAGCTCGGCATTGCGCTGGCTGGGGTTAGCTTATATTTGCATCTTAAGGGCGACGTCGGTCTAGAGGCAATTTGCGTGTCCAAGGGAGCACTACGGGTGACCTAGGCAGGCGTATCGAATGTTTGGTCACCTTTATGTGCAAGGCACTGAACTGACGTAAAGACTTTCTCTCGTTGACCTGCCTCACAGGACTTTATGGTGATATAATGAAGACAAAAGGTGTGCAGTAAGTTCTTAAGCTTTGTTAGGTAAACTGTACTAGAAGTTTCATACATAAAAACGATTGTGAAACACGTGCATTAGCCATTTTTAATTTTAATTCATTCAGTCTTGGTGTACAAAATTGTGCACAATACGCACAGGATGGTTATTTTTGGATAGCACTCTACAATGTAAGGCTAAATGTCGACTGACCTTCCCTGTCGATAACCGATTCTTGAACCTTGTTACTGTTCTTTGATATTATTGTTTATTATTTGTATAGCCTGTCACAAAGCAAGCAGCTTATTGGTCGTGATAACGAATTAAGTACTGGGTATTATTAAAGAACAACACATCATCAAAAACCTTAAGATATTTGCAGCACCTGAACCAAAGTGAAAAATCTGCTATAAAAGGGTTGAAAAGAAGACAGGATAGTAACGTAAATACAAAACGGAAACTATAGTCAATTCACGGTTAATTAAAATTTTGCTAAAGTCTTGCTTAAGTTCTACATCCGGGATATTTCTCCACCCAATACAACAAAGCTTAACCGCGTCTAGCAAATGTAATTAATGAAACAACCGCACCGTATTCATGCACACAAGGAGTAATATCATTGTGCATAAGAACTTTTTCTTACTAGGCTTTTCAAACACACATATTTTCTCCCTGTTCATATTCATATTAATAATATACAAAATGTTATATTTTACAGATAAAATAAATTTCAGTTTAACCAAAAATACGATAAGGAAACAACCAAACATTCCGTACATTGGGTGATTTTTCAAAGGTTCTATTCAAAAAGTGTGAAGAAACCGCGAACAGGCTATAGTATTCGGACACGTCCTAAATATCATTCGTAAGCATACACCGCCTCAACACAGTGAACTGTTTTTATACGGCAACTATACGAATAAACCTCTGCACGCTTTTAATTGGGGGTGGGCAGGCCACGTCCTTAACTTATGTTGCAATACGTCTCGTTAAGCCGGTACAACACGTTACCTGCAGCCGTGCCTGGTCTTGTACAATCTTCTACAAGCCCTGGTGCACGAGTAGGTATACCAGCCGCTATATGAGCCGCCATTGATGATTCATTTTACACGATAGCAGTTTGCGTACTAGCATTTGGCACCCTCAATGGGTGAGCAGTGTGTGCTTTGTAGTAAATTCGAACCCCATTCGTAGAACTATTACCAGTAAGTAATTCGCGTAGGCCTATGAAAAACTAGCTAGCATATCTTAATATTGCTTTATTACTGCTCGCCTTTAACATACATTGATTGCGCACTAGCGGAGTTTCATTAATTTTCTTGAAAATGACGTGAAGTCACTAGAGAACGAGTGCGCTATTTTTATTTTGACAAAAATTACTAACAGGTTGCAAATTATAAATTTTTCTTTACGTAACAAGTTATTATCCGCATGTAACGTTTAATGATGATAACAGTTAGGGCCCGACGCAGTTTCAAACTCACGCCCGTAAAAGACGTGTTACTGGCTGGCGCCAAGACCTTACCACTGCACTACCGATTTACACGTAAAGTAATGTGTTTATATGTTACTAGCTGTGCCAGTAGCTCCGCTCGCATGGACTACAGAATTATTGTTTAGGTTTTTTTTAATAAAGTCCATGCTTTTTATACTTTTTCCTGACAATGTCGGCACTTGCTTTTCAATTTCAATGAGTGCAAGGTGAAAAACGTCGTCATTGAATGTTGCTCGCGTGGTTATTGTAACAAACTTATAGGGAGAAACAACGGTATTAGTTAGAAGACAGACACTTATCATAAACACATAAAAGAGCACTAACGATGTCATTTTTTGGTGCTAGAATCGCTCTTTTACATAGCCACTGGTCGTGATTTATATTTCTTTGTAGATCTGGGTAAACGCTAGCAACCAGTTCCGTATCACTCTACACCAAATTACTAAAATCCCCCGTTAGTGACACACAGACCTCGGCATCTGTTTCTAACAGCCCATCTCCAATTTGTAATAGTGTATAAGCATAATGTCCTGTATCAACGTCATTGTAGAAGTGCACTCTCATATTTGTCGTCAAGCTGAATTTATAGACATTTGCCCACAGTCTTGACGACTTGAGACAGGCTTTGATTTCATCTGCCGGTGTGCCCCTCTGAATCACTGGTAGAGTTTGGTGGAAGTCACCATCCAGTAATACAACCATTCCTCCCATATTGTCTGTATTGTTTCGTATATCCTGTAGAGTTTGGTTTAGGGCCTCTGACGCTTTTTTGTGTGACATTGTGTTTTCGTCCCACACAAACAACTTACATTTACGCAGAATTGTTACCCGAGCGCTATTTTTACAAAAAAAAAATTTGCTGAGGGAATAATATATTTTTTCGGGATAAAAAGGAGCATGTGTCTCTTTTCGGCCCTCCAAATATCTCTGTGGAAAAAATAACGACGATCCGTTGCTACGTTGCGACGTGAAAGGAGGACAAACAAGCAAACAAACAAACAAACACACTTTCGCATTTATAATATTATTTAGGATGGATATGTGAATCGCTTGAATTAATATTTCATACGGTACGTAATGTTTTCAGTATTTAGAACAGTTATAAACATTAACTAAAATTTGTAATCGCCAATATTATTCATCATTGTCGTATTTCATATATATTTGAAAGAGGTTTAACCTCAAGAATGTATAATCAAGATGGAGGCGTCCTTTTCGGTTTTTTGGTCAACTCGTTTCCATTAGTAGCCACGGGGAGTGCCCTACGCTCTGAAACTGCAATGTGATTGGCCAGATACGTGTCCAATGACCAAACCTTGGTACGAAATCTGGCCATATAGGGCGGGAAATGCCATGACGGGTGTCACACTAGTCTGTATGACGGAACTTGCACAATCTTTTACGGAATCTGGTATCGTGTAATATCGCCTTTAGACATAGGGAGCAGTGGCATTCAGTTACGACAGAACGCTTGTTTGACCAATTCTGAAACTACTCACGAATCAGCAATTCACCGGTTTCTTGAGCAGTTTTATAGAAATGTTGTTTTGTCTACACGGAAGGACGGCCACTGTTTGGTTTCCTTCTCTGAGCGAACGTTCTGTTATTACAGTTTCTAACTGTTATCGCGCGGGTGAACATCGCTGGCAGCATAGCGTCTCGTGTTTTGCTTTCGAGTGACGAATATTACATTTCGAAACTTACGTCATTTCGTTATATGTAAGCACTTCTTTTCAGAGCTAGCAGTAAACGAAACTCTCATAATTAAAGATAAGTACTGCATCCTTGTTTTTTAAAAAAAAAACCTCTCACAAGAACGCAAAACTGCAGAGTATTTCAATATTATTGACGAAAATTCATACACGTGGTAGCTGTGGTAAAGATGGTTGACGTTAAAATACTTTAATTGAAAANTCTTTTCAGAGCTAGCAGTAAACGAAACTCTCATAATTAAAGATAAGTACTGCATCCTTGTTTTTTAAAAAAAAAAACCTCTCACAAGAACGCAAAACTGCAGAGTATTTCAATATTATTGACGAAAATTCATACACGTGGTAGCTGTGGTAAAGATGGTTGACGTTAAAATACTTTAATTGAAAATTCTCTTTTACTTGCGAGTTATTGTTACTGTTTCTGAAATAAATATTATCTAAGATTGAAGCTCTGTTTACCTGCAAACAGACCACCTACACATGCCAAGTACACTAAATATGCCGTAACAAACCAATTGTGTAACATCTATTGAAGCCACAATTAGAAAACGCTTCACTCGGGTTAAATGAAAGTCATAACAATTTGCTACCTCTAGCTACGAAAGCATTCCTAGTGTGTTTCAGAATATGGGCCAACCGATGAAATCTACATCGACGCATGCCTGTCTCTCATGGACGATTATTTTGGCAGTTAATAAAATGAGCACTGTCGGTGCCCATTGAGTGTGGAAGCCGTATTACAGTGTGATTTGAATTTTCGCCTATATTTCAGGTACTGTAGAACTTAATTTTGAAACTAACGTACGAACTATAAAATGGCGGGTTTGGTTAATTGTTTAAAATGGAATTACGCTACATCAAATGTAATTAAAACTAAGGGCGGCAACCGTGATCCTGAAGAAATTTGACTAAAGTGACATGTAATATTAGAGGTCGTATGCCTTCGCTCAGTGACACGTTATCCATAATCACACAGTTAAAATTTTTAATGTATTATGTATTGTTTGTTAAAAATAAACTAGTTCAACACACCCTTTAAGGCGTATACTCTCACACCTTAGAACATATCCCACTTTAACGTAGTACATTCCCCTGTTTATTTTAGTCACCAACTTGCGATCGTTGTTTGTCGGTGGAGTTATAAATTCACTCTGTAGGAGTTAATGAGTTATTAAGTATCTTTAAATTCTCAAACTCTTCAGATTATCTTCCAATGGTCCCCAAACACTAATGAAGTCATTTTAAAGAGCAAGAGCTCTTTCATTAACCTACAACAAAAAAGCTTATATCGTCAGGGCTTAAAAATAAAATTATGCAGATATCATGAATGTAAATGCACTTGTTTTCGCATTTATTTGAAAAATGGACATTTATACCTGTATAATTAAATAACAAACTAAACAATTTGGATAGAAGGAGACATTCCTGCCAGCTTAAAAGTGTTTTACGAAACATTATCTATGAAAAATGGCAGCAAGTATATTGTTACCCGGTATTCCACAGTATTCCGTCCTATGCAACGATTACGTGTTCAGCACGTTTTTTCGTATAAATAAAGGATAGCGAATGAAATAAAATGAAGTTCAGTCGCTTAGCAGGATTCATCACACGCAGAAAATTTATTGTTGTGTTAGGCGGAGGACTGTGAATGGCTTTTCACCCTCCTGTGGATGCCACGATTAGCGACAGCAACCCTACAGTAACTATCGGTCCCTCTTTTCCATGCTGATTCTCTGGCTTGCATCATGTTGCTTCGCATTTTACACATCTTCCATTAATCTCTCTCCACTATGTGTGGAATGCCTTTCCTATAATAGTTTATCCCAAATATTTCAGCGACGAAAATGGAAGAATATAAAATAATATATATGTTTTAAGAAAGGAATTACGCTCCTAACGAAAGAAATTTAAAAATTTCAAACCACACATTTGAAAAAAATTTTGATTTTGCCCAAAAATGTTTTTCTCGGGCATCAAGAAAAAAAATCTAAAAATAAAAATGGAATAATTCTTTTTGTTATAGTAGCTAAAAAAAATATTTTCTGTTTATAAGCACTATGACATTATTATGCTTGAAGTATTATGCACACCATTGCACAAATGTCAAAAGTCTGTAGTGTAAAAATTATGCAGCTGTGATGATTCCTCTTAAGGACCACCGACAATGTGTCGTTTACCTATAGTGAAGAAATCTTGTTTAACTGCCTATTTGTGAATATAATAGTGCAGTTTTATAAATATATATTATATTTTAGAAATTTATTTGGTAGTTACATGTTAATAATAAAATTTTTAATTTATATAATAACCTCACACGAATTATTTACCCGCTAAGCCAGTTTAGAGTTAATAAATTGTGAATATTTAAATAATTATTACAATTGTCCGGAGACAATAATTTCTAAAATAAAACATAATTTTAAAAAATATTAATTAATATTCCTTCTTTCTTACACGTAATTTAAGGAATTACAAGTTAATTAAGTTTACTGATACTTCAGCGAGAAAACCAAAATTGCGGTGGGACACTGAATGAAAATTTTATTACGAAACTGCAGTTGTAGAAATGATCCTCGAAGCTAAATTATTTAAGTGGCAGCTGTTTGATAATCTGATGGTACATGTACCCATGTACGAAATAATTTGACACGATATGGAGTAACTGAAGGAGCTGATTACTCGGGTCAACAAGAGTAAAATAATTCAATATCAACATGCTATAGCTTGGAGCACGTATGATTTTTCTGGTTGATGCGCAGGATCGAACCATCTTGAAGTGTGCACCCGCAGTATGGAACGGTGGCGCAAGCCTAGACAGAGAGGGGCCGCGGTGTTATAGTGGTTAGACTGCTCTCATCCCACCAATGTGAACCGGGTTCGATTCCTGGCGGGATTGCACCCGGATATTCGCATGTGGGAATCGTGCTATACAATGCCGCTGGTAGGTGGGTTTTCTCGGTTATCTCTCGTTTCCTCCGCCCTTGCATTCCGGCGCTGCTCCATACTCACAACACTTCACCATCATCGGCTCTCAATACCTCGATATTAATAGCCGCCCAAATCTCTTCACTCGCTCACTCTAAATCCTTGCGTATTGTGAATGCCAGGTATGTTGATGCGCAATTTTCATTCTTACTGACCAGAATAATCATCTCCATCAGTTAGTCAATTTTTTCTCTCATTTTATTTAATTATTTCCGATTTATTCGATCCGGGATAGTAGTTATAAAATGCAAGTTCAGCATCACCTGGTGTACTGGCGCGGCGCCGCGCAGCCACGGCCGCCATCTTGGTTGACGCCACAAAGCAACCCCCGGCTTTCATTCCTTGCCAAAGTCGGCCATGTTGGATTCCCCCCCCCGCTCTGTCACTCTTCACTAATGTCAGCCATATTGGATGTCCCCACTTCATGCTCTTGTATTCCATGTGGAGGAGTTTCCTCAGAGTCCTCCCGGTCTCTCCCGTATTCCACGTTCTAACCCCGGGGGTTTTCTCATATTACTTCTGGTCTACTTTCACCTGGCGTCCTAGCAGGGACAGGCCTCATGCTCTGCCGTTCTACCATGATTTTTTCACATTCCTTCTGGTCTCCTTTGACCTGACGTCCTGACGTGGACGAGTCTCATGCTCTGTCATTCCACCTGCGCGACACGAAGTGAGGCCTGCCCATGCCCAATAACAGAGAGTCGCACGGCGCGTACGGCAAGTACGTCCTAAGCTCACCTATAAGCATAGTTGACTGTAATTTCCGAACCGTTTAAGAGACAGACACCAACATTCATAACTATGGCATCACCCCCGACAACAAAAAGGGCTGCCGGGTCAAGTATGCCCTAAGTCTACATATAAGCATAGTTAACTGTAATTTCCGAACAGTTTAAGATAAAACTATCAAATTCATGACATAGCATTCACCCCTCACAACGAAAAGGGCCGCAGGGTCAAATATGCCATACGCTTACTTATAAGCATAATTGGTTGTATTTTCCGAACCGTTGAGATAAAGTCACCAAATCAATAACGTTGTCGTCAACCCCGACCACGAAAAGGGCCACAGGGCCTAGTATACCCTAACCATAGTAAGCTGTAATTTCCGAACTGTTTAAGATATAGTCACCAAATTCATAACATAGGCACAACCCCCAACAACGAAAAGGAACGCAGGGACAAGTATGCCTTAAACACACTTACAAGCATAATTGACTGTAATTTCCTAACCATTTAGGATCGTCACAAAATTCATAATATAGATATGACTCCCCGACAACGAATAGGACCCCAGTGTCAAGTATTTGCCTTAAGCGCACTTATAAGCAAAGTTGACTGTAGTTTCCGAAATGTTTAAGATACAACAACCAAATTCATAATATATGTATCACCCCCGATGAGCAAAAAGGCCGGAGGGTCAAGTATGCCCTAAGCACACTTATAAGCATAGTTACCCACCATTTCCCACCCACCGACACTATAGGAGTCAAATTAATATCGTAAACATCTCCTCTGATGAAGAACAGGGTGTAGGGTAGAGTAAACTATAAGGCATCTTATAAGCATAGTCAACCTATGTTTACCGAAGCTATAGTTGTCCAATTGATATCATAGGCATCACAACCGATGAAAAACCGGGAGGAAAGGATAAGTACACTTCAAGCACTGTTGTAAGCATAGTTGCCCGATGTTTCCCACCCTCCGATGCTACGAATACCAAATTAATATCACAGTCATTACTTCCGACTGCAAACAAGGATATAAGGGCAAGTAGGCCTTAAGCCCTGTTACAAGTGTAGTTGGTCAGTATTTCCAAACCTTTGAATTTCGGGAACACGTAACAACAATCAACACATGTAAAAAAAAAATAAAAGTAGGTATTCGTTCAATTGCGTTGAAAAGTTACCGTTGCATGTATGAGTGTAGGTACTGAAATAGTACACACATGCCCATAGACCTGCATGTACTCAACACTCATCCACCGTCGCCCTTGTCGTCTTCTACCGAAGGTGTCTACCTACNGTGCATGTGACAATATTTACATAAATAAATTCTTGCATGGGCAAAATACGTCAAACAACTGTATGCGAAAGAAATCAAGACATATACAAATGCACTGCGTGCATTATATACATAATTGTGGGTAACAGTACAATTTCATATATACTAATATAAACCAACATTATCAGTCTAACACAAGGTCCAGCTGTCCGAGCCATCGTTTGCCTTGGTAACCGTTAACAACCAGTCATATACTGAAATAAAGCAGTATACAATTGTACCAGTTACAAGATATACGTAGTTGCAGGTTACTCTAAAGCATGTACATGTTAATATAAATAAACACCGTCAGCCTAACGCAAATTTCGGGGAAACCAAGTGTAAAATATATGAAACCGTCCTGTACATGAAAAATCAGTCGTGTAAAAACAATAAAGGAATAGCATGTTTGATAGAAATTCACGAGCATGATGTCATAATGAGTAAAAATATATAAAAATTACCCGATGGAGCCACAGACCACAATAGTGATATCAGTGGTGCTATGCCGCCAAGAAATTGAGTAAAAGCTAGAATGCACACAGACATGAGAAAGAACTAATTGTCACAAAGGCCAACCACAATAATGACTACAATGTGTCTACTAGTGTGATACACATCACGCCACTTGTTGAGACTGTTTTCCTTTGCTTACCACAAAACAACATATATTTTAAAACATAAGTCGTGCAGTATAGACGATACTGCTATGCACTCATGCAAACAGATTTTAAAAAAAGTTTATAAAAGTTAATAGTTATAAGCATTTAACAACCCGTGTATATTGCACGAGCATCGAGCGCTGTACATCTTGTCAGTCGAAAAAAAAAAAATTCTTTTTCGAACCAGAGAGGCACAGGTGAGATAATGTAAACACTGCTACACATTGATGCAAACAGATATAAAAATAAAATGTAAAGGAAAAATAGTTATAAACATTTACCAACCAGCGCAATTATGGATTACACACGCATCGGATGCTACACGCTGTGTGTTAAACGATGGCAGACAAGACCAGACCGAACAGAATAGCAAACGACTTCCTTAAGAACCAACTGAAACGAAACTATCGCACTCAGAGTACAGCCAACACTCACAACACAAGCAGCGGAACACATATAACTCGCACGATTAACTGACATCGTGGGAATCTGTAAGGCAGCCCAGGCCGTCGACTGGCTACGGGGACACAGTGCAGGNCACAACGAAAAGGGCCGCAGGGTCAAATATGCCATACGCTTACTTATAAGCATAATTGGTTGTATTTTCCGAACCATTGAGATAAAGTCACCAAATCAATAACGTTGTCGTCAACCCCGACCACGAAAAGGGCCACAGGGCCTAGTATACCCTAACCATAGTAAGCTGTAATTATGGATTACACACGCATCGGATGCTACACGCTGTGTGTTAAACGATGGCAGACAAGACCATACCGAACAGAATAGCAAACGACTTCCTTAAGAACCAACTGAAACGAAACTATCGCACTCAGAGTACAGCCAACACTCACAACACAAGCAGCGGAACACATATATAATCGCACGATTAACTGACATCGTGGGAATCTGTAAGGCAGCCCAGGCCGTCGACTGGCTACGGGGACACAGTGCAGGNTCGCACGATTAACTGACATCGTGGGAATCTGTAAGGCAGCCCAGGCCGTCGACTGGCTACGGGGACACAGTGCAGGTCTCGACAAGTCGAACTGATGACACAGAACACTAGCAGCGAGAGAGGCGCTTCAGGCTCCAGGGTGCTAGACAATCAGAGTCTAATATGCACTTCCCTTTACAAGATAAATACAGTTATAGAGTACAAGGTATCAATTTATCCCATTTTAAATACTATATATATATATACATGTAAATATTTGAATGCGTACCATTTATATTACCATAATTATAAGCACATACGAAACAACGCATATTTAAACCATTAAAAACACAAGAGAGACGACATTACTATGAGTTGAGGCAAACAAATAAAACAATAATTATAAAAAACAAATAGTTATATGCATTTACCAACAAATGCATATTGCGCGAGCATCGAGCACTCTGTGTTATGTTAGGCGAAAACATTTTGATTGTGAAGTGCGGGAATGATAAGGTCAACACTGCTACACACTGATGCCAACTGATATAAATATAAAATCTAACATAAAATAGTTATAAGCCCTTAACAACCATTGCATTCACATATTACACATGCAAGTCCTTTACGAGGGGAATTCAGTTATACAGCACGAGGTAACTTTATTTCGTTTGAATATATCAAGCTGGAGATATAAGCATGTCTCTTTGAAATATCACTTCTAATAAACTGGTGTTGGCAGAGGATACCGCTTCTGTCCACCCTACTTACTTTTAAGTCTATGAAAAGCAGTTCGTACCACCTCACATCGCTTAGAGCTTCATTCTTTCGTTGAGAAAACATAGTGAAAATGATGTTATGCTGTGGTATGGTCAGAAAATATTATCAGCTATCATGGCACGTGGAAAGATTAAATCACTTGCAGCACTCGACAAAGATACCAAGCTTGCATAGCTGCCTAAAGAATTCCTTCTCGCATATGCGCGACACGAAATAAAATCCGCCTACAAATCTCTACCTGTCTATCTGCAACAGAACGGAAAGATTCTTGGCTGTCTCCCATGCCTCGAATATCTGCAAGGTAGTACTGCAGTTACAGACACGCCACATCCCAGCAGCTGGCGTAAGACACATCGGGAGCGAGCAGCAGAAGCAAAATAAAAACAAAGCACCTCCAAAACTGAAATATTAACGAGTTTAAAGAAGTTGAGAGGTCAAATTGTAAACTTTGCAGACTAGACAGCGATTTACCTGATAAGGTAACATGTATCAGTCCACCGACCATCTGACATTTGCACCACACAGTCAGCAGTCATCTACAGAGGCAACCCGAAATTGCAACGCAAACTAGCATGCAATGTGAACAGTATGCAAGCGAGCATAATGTAAAAATGGTGGTCATTTCACCAGCGAGCGTGGTGGTTGGTAAGCAGATCGTTATGACAACATTTATCTAGTGTGTTCGTGTACTTTGTTAAAATATGAAGATGGAATCAATGGTTGATGACTTACCATCTTTAACACTGCCAGCATCGACAACAGCATGGGCCCCTAAAGAGTAGCTACAAGCTTTACAGTATCAATGTTACTATTGTAGAAATACTTTTATATTAAAAGTTGGAATGCCCAGAGACATGAAAGTTACCATTGCATGTTCAACCCAGAAAAAAAGGTGCCCCAGTGTGATAACTGTGATGCTGTGTTTACCCGCAATGATAACCAGTAAATGCACAACCAGAAGTGCAAATTCAATGTTTGTCGTTCATCGGGAAGCGAGTGCAAGTTTGCGGCAAGGCATTCGCTAACCGCACCAGTACCAAATGTCATGAAAATAGGAACTGTCAAATTACCATCGTCTACAAGACTTACCCATGTGATAACTACTGTGCGGTATATGCGAATAAGTGTGTCTTGAATACTCACAGCAGGAATTGTTCTCCAAAAAGTCACCATAAATGTTTGGCTCAAATGAAGAAAAAGTTCAGCATGCATAAAATATTCTTATGTATTCCTATTATGTCAAGTCTTTAGAAAAAAAGGAAAAATGTATAAATTATTTCTATGATATTCAATTACCTTAACCTATGCTAATATTAGGTTCACTTCCATCACTACAAAAAAACATAATTTTTTGTGTAAGTCCGAAAGTGATTTAATATTTTTGTATAGTGTCAAGTCTCGAACTCAGGTTCCTACTTATGGCTGCTTTAGCAATATGCAGAGATGCTCTCTCCATCTTTGTTCCTCCAGTCGACTGCTAGAGTGCACGACCATCGTCTGCTAGGGTGCAGGGGTCTTCAGCCATCTTCATTTCCCCGGTCACCTGTCAAGGGATGCTAACATCATTTGTATATACGATGTGACGTGGGTTGTAAGTGCTGGCTGTAATATGAATTTGATGGTTTCATTCCGATCGGTTCGTAAGGAAGTCGTTTGCTATTCTGTTGTACTGACCAGGTTGGTCTGGTCTTATCTAGCATTATCTAAAGCAGCGTAGAGCACCCGATGTTTGTGCAATATGCGCTGGTTGGTAAGTGCTTATAACTAGTTTCCTATACATTCTATTTTTATATCTGTTTGCATCGGTATATTGCAGTGTCGACCTTGTCGCTCTCCCTGCTTCTCGACTCTGTCATAGTATTATATTTTATTATAATNATCGGTATATTGCAGTGTCGACCTTGTCGCTCTCCCTGCTTCTCGACTCTGTCATAGTATTATATTTTATTATAATGTGGCGTACATTGTTTGATACTCGCACATTATGCATTGGTTGGTAGTGGAATTCGTGTGCATCTGTATTGTAGTATAACATTTAGGGAAAAAAGTTTGCCCTACTGCTGTATCAACCAAGGCTACCGCGTCAGTTTTCAGACACATTGTCTTGTCTAGCAATGACTGATGCGATGTACATTGCTCGTCTCTTGTGCAATATCTGTTGGTTGGTAGGTGTTTATAACTATTTTCCTTTTTTATGTATCCTGCCATCAGTGCTTTGCGACGGTAATTGTCGTGGTCTACATAACGTACAGAGTTCTCGTCACTCACTACATGTGCGTTTACATTTGTGTATTGCTGTCGATGGCAAACAAATCGAGCACATGCTGTGAAAATACCTAATGTGAAGCGTTTCAACCATAACTGTGCTCTTTTGTACTATGTATGCGGACGTGGTTGTAGGTCTCCTTAGGTTGGTTTGTTCTATTTTTGTTGTCCATCTGTAGGCACTCGTCACACAGTACAGTTGATGACTAGGAAACAAATATCCTGAATTACGTTGGTAGCTGAGAAAAATGTAATATATTAATATCAGACTTGCGTTCACATTGCCCGTCTTCCCTACCGCTGCGGTGCCCTTCTTCGTCCAATATCGCATTCCATACCCCTTGTCCCATTATGGTAAGCGCTACGCTGCTATAAGGAAACGGTCCCACCAGGATGAGTCACGGCGCGTGTTGCTTGCTTACAGCTGTGAGTTCAGGTCCACTGCCCTATGCTACTGGCCCACTTAACATAATCATATTTGCACATTATTTCTTGGCGTTTATGTGTTACTTTCCATTACATATGCTATATAAATGGATTCCTCTTTGCACGTAATTTCAGATGCCATTGAAATAAATGAAGGTTTCCAGGGGAAAATCATACGTGGTTTAATTATTTCTATCCATACACATGTTACGAATAGTCACTTTGGGGCAAATTACTTGCCACCGTAGGAAATTTTCATTTAGCGAAAACCACATTTGGTGATCTGTAACCATTCCAGAAATTTTGAAGGTGTCCACGTTAGGCGGGCCATTCTGTTTTCATCTTTGTAACCTTGTCAAAATGCAGGTACCAGGATATCAAAGCTCTTAATTAATTTGAAATTGCGCTAACTTTACTAGAATCCACGTAGTTTCGATAGTCCTATAAAAAGAAAAGGCGGGTAATTTGTGACACTGGTATTGATTTCTGTGCAGCTGGCAAGCTATATGCACTCTATAATATCTTTCATAGAGATAAACATATATTTACATACTTAAATATGTGCACGTCCACAGCTTTAGGGCCTTTTTTTCAGGATTGCACACGGTAGGAAATTGGGACGGTGTTTATGATGCAGGAACTGAAACAGCATTCGCCTGGTGTGGGAGTGGGAGAACTACAGTGAAGCCAGCCCGGATTGAACTCACGTCCTCCCGAACGCAAGTCGGACACGCTACCGCGTGACCAAACACGCTCGGTAGACTGCGCACTACAAGTGCGCAGAAACCACCTGCGTGGCGCAACACTGAACTGCCTTATTTTTTATTTGAACTTTCTTACCACTTGACTACGACAAATGTTAGTACTATGCTTACTGAAAGAAGTACTTTAACTCTTTCAGGTACACGTCAAAATACGACGTTAAGCGTTGCAACGACCACATTTTTTGTCTGGGACTACAGTAGTAAATTCAAGGCTACAATTTTTTTTCTTCGATGTTACTGGCAGCAGGTGTTTGCAAAACTGCGGAATACAATCTGAAGAACGAATGGCATCTCCCATTACGTGAGGGACTTCCCTTTTTGGATACCTTTTTCTGCTGTATACAGTGAAGATAATGAAATCCACTTCCTGTTGAACCAATTCTGACCTCTCCTACCTGTTATCGTAAATTCACGCTTACTTCCAACTGTTCTGAGGCCCTTCTGAACTTCTACTTACAGGATACTCCTTCGTCTCTCACAAACAAAGCTTGACCAAGTCTACAAAATTTCACTTAAATGGCCAACACACCGCATCCGTGCGCACTAGTGAAATAATATTTTGCATAAGAAATATTTCATACCAGGCATTACCAACATATATATTTTCTAGTTTAATTCATATATATTATAATTGAAATGATTCAGTTGATAAATAAAATTTAACTGAAAGTTCCATTTAACCAAAAATAAGGTACGTTTATGTTAACACAAGTACAAAATGCTTGAGGTGCATTGTGCATTTAGGAATCCGCCAAGCCCGTCATACCTGGGGTGATTTTTTAAGTGTTTTATTAAAAAAGTGCGGAGAAACCGCGAATAGACTAAAGATGAGATACTCTCTCAACACAAAGAAGCTCTTGCCTATAAAGCATAACGTGAAACCAAACAGAATAAAGAAGCGCGAAAGAGACCCAAACGTCGATCCATGGTTTCATGAACACTAGTTTCCTAGCCGTGCAGAATAATCAACAGTTCCCCTTTCCGTTTCAGGAATGTATAATTAATTTGATTTGATTACTTCAATTGAAATCAACGAGTGACTAGGTTTATGCATTAAAAAATAAAACTTAAGTTTCGCGTTGAGTGCTGTTTAATTTTTGCTCGCAGTCATGCATAAGTGAGTTACAACAACCAGTGAGCAAATGTGAGTAAATAACAGTGAATATACTTCATGATTAATAAATAACAACTGTTTGAGTATTACTTATGAGCATTTGTATTCTTTTATGTAAATTTGTATCTGCTAAATTAAAATTCTGTTTTTATACCATAAAATAATGTATGTTTTGTTACAATATTTTAACCCACTTTTTATGGCTGGAGTATCCCGTATGAAAAAATAATAATTTTTTTTATTGATAGTGAAATTATAATTTTGGGGTTAGTAATATGGTAATTATTACAATCGAAAGGATTTCACATGGTTCAGACCTTCACGTAATTATGCGACAAATTAAAAAACAACATAAACATTTCTATCTTTTAATTATCTGGAATTCCAGGCGAGCTCGCTCACAGAGTTTAATGCAATTGCAATAATGTAAAGTTACGCAAAATACAATATTTTTAACCAACATTTCGAAGGATAGAAAGACTTATGAGATCACTTTCCTGTCTGTTTGTCTGTATGTGTGTCTGTGTGTGTCCCCCCCCCCTCTTCCTCCCCGGCCCGTCAGTTATTGAACGTGTTAATCGAATTTTACCAAACTCGGTACACCAATAATGCTAGGTATGGACACCTAACATTTATAGATTTGGACCACGCCAGACACTTTCAAAATGGCAAACATTTTAAAATTATGGGTGACCTGTCATATCTCGGAAACCATTTAACAGGTTTTAACCCAATTTTGTATGCTGACAGCGCAAGTTGTAAGCATTAAATTAAGAGTTAAATATTGTTGTTGGCCTGCAATTCTGAAATATAGCGCTAAATAAAGCTTTTATGTTATATCTCAAAAACTACATAACTAATTTTCTTCAAATTTAGCAATTAAGTACTACTATGATAGGCCAAGTAAAGATCAGTAAACTAAATTTATTAGGCACTTACTTTAGAAATGGTGGCTTTAAACATATTTCAGGTTTATTTGGTATAACTACAACATCATATGGCCGATTTCAACCAAATTTTGTACGCTGATATTATATTAATATATTAGAATTTGTTATTAACAAAGTGAAATTTTTGGTCGAAGAGGGGAGAAAATAACCAGAGCACTTGGTTTCAGCCAGCTGCAGACCAATATAATTCTATGTTTATTTATTTTGAAGTGATATTTTTTCTCAGAAGTTACAATATACACAACGAACCATTAATGTATGTTCATATTACATTTTTATTGGGCTGTTCTGGACGTAAAATGTTACCCAAAGTAATATAAATTTGGCTTTTATATGTATTTATCTGAAAAACTGAAATGCACGTTTAAGGCAATAAAATATCCCTTTGATGTTGACGAGAAAAGCCTACCAAGGAAAAAAAAAACAATGCTGAGCCACTCGTTGCATGACCGGCAACATTTAAGGCTAGGCTTGTACTTCTTAGATATTTTCGTTATGAAAGTCAATAAGCTTGAGTAATAAGTCTACTGAATATGTTCAGTGACAAAAGATGATATTTCCTGTGCATAGTGAAATCCCTTTTTATAACGTTTTTTCTATATATATAGCAGTGCAGGTATTTTTTTTTCGAGATGAATTTACAGTAGAATTTAATTTTTGCACGCCGAGATTTTCGGTTTTATTCCCATACAGAGCACTACTCTCAGGACTAGAATGGCTCGATGATCTGATGCCGGCTTCAATGAACGCGAGAAGAAATTATTATTATCGGTCATCCCCCCTCCACCCATTCCTTTTTATACCGGACTCAGACACATGCGTATATTTAATTATTTCTCGGCTGGTTTCCTCTTGCTACATTTGTAGTATATTTCTTTAACAAAAAAAAAAAAAANAAAAAAAAAAAATATATATATATATAGGCTCTGTGCCGGTTATAAGTATTAATTGGATGGAAAAAGAAAATTAACTATCACGATGAATGCATTTGTTCATTGGGAAACCTTGTAAAGGAAGCCACCAGCAGTTGGATAACAAATCCGTGCATATGTGCGTATGTGTGTAGTTTCATGGTTTTGTCACATATGCTTTCATGGATGTTTAGAAAGTGAGTGAAGAGTGAAGAGGTTTTGGTGGCTCTTAATGTAAAGGTCTTGAGAGTCGATGATGGCGAAGCAAGGTGAGAATGGAGCAGCGCCGGAATGCAAGGGCGTGGGAAACGGGGGAACCCCGATAAAACCCGCCAACCAGCGGAATCGTCCATCACGATTCCCACATGCGAAAATCCGGGAGTGACCCCATCGGGAATCGAAACCTGTGGCCTTGGTGGGAGGCGAGTAATCTAACCACTACACCATTGCGGCATCGTGGATGTTTAACATTTGATCGAAAATTACGGTGCTTTCTGTGCCGGAATTAATACTGTGCAATATTTATGTAAATCCGGAAACTTGCATATCGGGGAAAAAAAAAAATGTTTTTAATTTCTTTCTTTTAGGTCATAAGGAGAGAAGGTGAGGTAACATCTGACCCCGCGCTAGCGCATGTGTGTGCGTGTGTGTGTGTGTGCGTGTCTTCATGGTCAGCTTGTGCGTAGAACAGATGACACGCATGTGGGAGGATGGGAGTGTAGACATACCGCAGCTCGGAGTAAGTGATTACAAATTTTGTCGTCCACAAATATAGTTTTTTTTGTCGAAGTCACATTTATTACTTGTAATAATAAGTTCGCATCGTCTCAGATTTGGAGTTGAGCCCCTCCGAGTGTTTGTGGCTGTATTTGATTTATGCTCTCTGTATTAAATTTTCTTGGCATAGTTATTTTTATCCCTGTCAGCCATCGCTATACATTTTCGCTACTAGTGTAATACTCGTATCGGCTTCTAAATTATATAATTTTTTTTCTACCTGTGGTGAATACAAGTATTTTACTGTTAATGGTAAAAAAAAATACGTACATTTTAATTTCATTGTGGTCATTGGTCGCTAAAAATTTTGCAGCTGATGTGGAAGTCGTAAGTGATATCGTAAATATTAATATTTGCGTCCATGTCGATTACAGACTTTACAGTTGGCACGGAAATTTTTTTTATGGGGGCAGCGGTGGCTGAGCGGTTATCCCACTCGCCTCCCACCAAGGCTACCGGGGCTCATTCCCCGCCCGGGCCACACCCCCGGATTTTCGCATCTGGGAATCGTGCCAGACGATGCCACTGGTCGGCGGGTTTTCTCGGGGATCCCCCGTTTCCCACGCCCTTGCATTCC
Organism: Clitarchus hookeri; assembly: GCA_002778355.1. Lineage (NCBI taxonomy): Eukaryota > Metazoa > Arthropoda > Insecta > Phasmatodea > Phasmatidae > Clitarchus > Clitarchus hookeri. The sequence continues at coordinate 562,115 of NQII01001048.1, forward strand.
GGCGCTGCTCCATTCTCACCTCGCTTCGCCATCATCGGCTCTCAAGACCTCGCTACTAAGAGCCGCTCGAATCCCTCTTATCGCTTTTTCTTTATGTCTTTAACAAATTATTTAAATTTATACGTTTTAAAATTAATAAAAAGGGCGGTGATTTAAAAAAAAATCATTATAATCATGTTGTATGCTTGTTAGGCTTTCCTTACAAGAGCCAAGGACCGCAATACATCGCTACGATAATGACGACCAACTATGTCTTGTTGTGAAGGAGAGAAGGTAGAAATGAGGGAGGCCGTTAAACATGACTTTTGGCAGGGATTTCTTTAATCTGATGGATTATTGTTATTTTAAATTTAGCATTTGTATGTATATACATATGTGGTTGGGTTCATGTAAAGGAGCTTAGTTTGATAGTCGTCGAGGTGCAGATAGTCGCAGCAGGTGACGGTAACTGGCATGAGTATTATGGAAATGTCGGTCGTGGATCCAGCAAAAGCGCCAACGAGCGAGATCGGTACGTTGCCAGCGGCTTCTTCGGTTGAAATGTCTTCGCCTTTTCAACCGCACCTTCGAAGAACTGACCGCGCCAGTTCTGAGTGCAACACATGTTTCTTCGGCTGAACCATCTCCGATAGGGTTCGGGTCTTCAGCTGAATTTCTTCCGCCAGAGAAAACGTACCCCTGCAGCTATTGCGACAAGATACTCTCGCACCAGCGTATCGCCGCACGGCTGCATGAAGAATTCCTACCGCATTTAAACATCTGTGCTTACAGTGTGGGTCGCAGTTCCATCACAGCGATACTTTCTGCAAACGTGCGAGATCATGCCATGTTGAACTGAGGGCCTCATCAGTGCATTGGTGCCGGTTCTTCAAGAG
>NQII01001048.1:562999-582030 GCA_002778355.1 Clitarchus hookeri
GGGGGGGGGGGGGGGGGGGGGGGGGAGTTCTTGTAGCCTCCATCGGTGGTGTGACGGAAGGAAATTTCGATCCTATGCGACAAGCCCGCCAAATCATCGGCGAAGACACTAAAGTCCCTGGTAAATGCTTACTTCCGATGGCCGAACCGACTGGGCCCGCTAGTCTGCTGTGAGTACTTCACCTTCAAACTTACCGCACGTCGACACAGAGTTTGTGTTTGTCAGAATACTTGGATTCCTTTTGACGAAGGACTGATGTAAAAAGGTTCAGGCAATACATGGACGAACGTGAATATTTTTTAATATCTTTTGTAGTAAAATAGTTTTTTAAAAATATAAAAACAAAGAATGTTGGATATATTATTTCTAATGTTAATCATATATCTTAATCATCCTGTTATAAACTGATTTCGTTAAAAAAACAAACATTTCGAGGCAAGTCTTTTTTTAAAGCAAAATCAGATAATCACTTTGCCTGCAAATGATTATAGGGCTTATACATGCATACAAAAAATCCTGGAGCTAGAAGCCATACTTGCTAAATGAATTTTACGAGACTGGTCTTAAGAAACTGCAAATTATAGTATTCACCTATGTCTGTCAATATTAGCTTGCTTACAATTTGACTTGCGGAAATGTGGTTTACTGCGTAATCAACTAAATTTAATATTGAAAATATTTAGTGTGGGCATAGGTAAATAATTTGATTTATGATTTAGACCCTACTGGAAAAATACGAGTTCCGTGATACATCGCTTGTCTATAAAAAGTTTTTTGAAATGCAAATACAATTAATTTAAACAAAAATATTTATAATTTTCTATGCTCTGTATAAAAACATAGCTCGGAAATATACTCGATCACAGTCACAAGCTTTAAATGCGCTGATTAAAAAAATATATATAAATAACTAACGAATATATATATATAAAACAATATGTTTAATACTTTAAAAATTTTAGTATTGATACAAAACAAGTAAACCAGTTCATTTGGAATCCTAATATACAATATTTAAGCACTTCCTATTTATTACTATGGTTCCTGGATTTGAGTGGTTAGGGTGTACGTCCCCTAATCAAAAGATCGAGAATTTGAATCGACCTGTCTCCATGAATAATTGTTGTTTAAATGATACCAGCTGTCATGGATAGACACAAATTTTAAAATTTTTGTTTGAATTTATAAATTGATTTTGCATTTAAAATGCATGTTGAAAACATTAAAATGCATTTGCAAAAATTAAAAAATTAATCAAAATTAAATAAAAAATTAAATTTTATGAATTTAATTATTTATGGATGTACCGATTAATAGATGTCTGATTGTTTCACGATCAAGACTGGTCGCCATGCCTGATTCGAAAACAGAGTGGGAAGATGTGGGTTGCAAGGGGAAGGAGTACGATGCATTTTGTAAGGGGTGGTGTGGAGGGAAGTGTTTCAAGGTCGTGGGATGAGAGTACGGCATGTTTGGGGCATTTTGGCACCAGTTTAGTATTTCTATCATATATATATATATATATACGATATTAATACAATTTGTAATCTGGGAAAGACTTTTGACATCTTTTATAACAATTTTTACNGGGAAGGGAAAATTTTGTGGGACAAATTAGTATTTTTGAAAGTCAAACGGTGCATTTTGTGGGGAAAAAAACAGGGAATTTTAAAGCGCTGAGCGTAACTTCAACTTTGTTGATAGGCGAGTCCCAATTGTCAGTGCCCAATACCTGTCCCCGAATTGGATATTTATTACTATTCATGTGCGGAGTTCAGTAATAGAGCTACGGTGCTCCGAATGGCCCAGGATATTAGAGAATTTGCTTATTTTTTCAGGCGGCAGCAAACATAAAATGATAAACAGCAAGTGACAGAAACCTGACCTGCCCAGCGACATTTTATTCCGTCGACAAATCACGATATCTAGTTATGTTTATTTTCCCTCGAGCGGCAATATTTCCTCGCATTAGGGAGTGGAATCTGAAAGCGCCTTTTCCACGCAGCGCTTGTTATTTTTTTTCTCCCTCGGCGGCGCCCCAGAACCACATTATAGCCAATTTCGGGACTTATACAGTGGGAAATTGGTTAGAAAGGGGCGGAGGAGCGTAGCGGTTTGTAAGTAGTGTGCGTCGGCGCCCACACGTTGTTGCATCTCACCTCTCCACGACAGTTCTTCACCCCCGTTCCCGGCAGGCTTTTTTATCTCCCTGTCGCTCCGTGAAGCTCCCTCGACACGAGGGAGTCATTCCTGTAACTGGGTTATCCCTACCTGCCGTCAACTCCCGCTTTTCGCAATATCCTCATTACGCCGTGTTGGCGGCTTCTTGGGGACGTGGCGTCTCGACGTCGCGCATTGCTGCAGTCTTGGCGCATCTGTGTTAGTTCATCTTCGGCAACTTTTCCCGACGCTCGCTCAGCGAGATGCTCGTTTGCCTGACATCGAGCTACTGTTGGCTTGCCACCGTGCACGGGAACACAGGGTACGATGTGCATAGAGTTGCCAACTTCTTCAGATTTACATCATGTACACTTCCGAAAACTCTGCTCACGTGTGATCCCAATGAAATGATAAAGGAAAATTACAATTTAAAAAACAGTTTCAAATATCTGTTATCTGTAATGCGCAAAACTCTAAACATATACACCAACATAATATAAGTTTCACGTAGAAAATTCTATTTTACCCAGTTTTGTGGCTTCAAATGGTAGTTTTAATCATTTTGTGTTCTTACAAAATATTCTACCACTGGTTTAGAGCGGCAGTGTAAACGAACCTATATTCACAGAAGTAGTAAATTACTGAAACTGTGTTTATTAATATTCAGTTTAATGCCTAATAATTATGAGACACGGGATATAGGTATGACGTTTCGTCATATGTAGAGTCTGTTTCATATAAGTTGGCGAGATTTTGACAGTCAGTGAGTGGCAATTGATGTTTTCGAAACAAACAACGTGCCATTTACAAAACTTGTATCAGCTGATGCATGAACGAACGAAAATNCAACGTGCCATTTACAAAACTTGTATCAGCTGATGCATGAACGAACGAAAATTAATATTACGTTGACTATTCTGAGTGTACTGCCGACGTACATCAGACAAGCAGAAAATACGCGGATAAGAAGGAGTTCCTAGATTAATTAATACATTTTATTTTACTTGGTTATAAAACAGCGGTTTTTAGTGTTAGAAACTAAACTTCGTGTTAAAGTAGAAATGTATAGCTGCTCAAAATGAAAGTAACATTAAAATGATCCATATCCAAAAGAAACGCAACTTCAAAACCCTTTTTTTACGTCCTATCACCCCTTTCCAATCATGTTTTCCATACATGCTTGATATTAATTCCAAAAGCATACAGAAATATTTCATAATATTGTTGAATTATTTTTTCCAATAATTTGACGAAATATATTTCATATTCGTGTCGTTCAGAGCCAGTAATAGAAGAACAGCCAACTATAAAAAGACGCAATCTATTGAGCAAAGCAAGCGGCTCACACCTCGCTCTGACATGTTGTGCGCACTATCTATCCGATTTTTTCCAAAGAAATGATAGCAAGAAATGATAGCGTTAGTGTGCAATATATATCAAATTTACGAACAGATACCAATAGTTTTATTTTTCGCGAGCTCTGCATAATTTTTAAAGTAACCTATATTTCGTGTACAGCGATTTTGAGTACTGGTATTTTCTATTCGGCCTGTAATCGTTCGTCTACGTAAATTATACGCCCTATGGTTCTCCCGAAAACCCATTTCCTTGTTTACTAAAGTGGGACACGCGTGAATAGTTTTTAAGCAATTCTAACGTTATTCCACATCACATATTTCCAACTCGAATATATTAGCTATAACGTTCAAAGTGTGATAATAGCTACAACTACCATCTCGCAAATGTTAACCCAAATTCACTGTCTCGGATAAATTAAAAAAGTGTTAGCAAACATTTCATTTTTTGCAAGGTTTTATATTTTTACTTTTATAACCTACTAATTTTTTTTAGACAGATGTCAGTCTAAAATATCTTAAAATTTGTTAATCATTACAGTATAATGGCAAGTGGATTAGCTGACAGCGTGTTGATAAAAAAAACAGCCTCCACTTGACGCACCAGCTGATGGTGAAAAAATACATAAACTAAAAGTAAACATTGGTGCTACTTTCGTCGAACTGTCAGAATCTCGCCAACTTACATGAAACAGAACATACATATGGGATAATTCTTTCAGCATTATCGTATGGGAAATCCCCTACAAAAGTACAATACCGGACAGTAGGCAATACTAAATGCGCACATTTTCTCCGTAGAAATCGATTTATGAATTTGAAAAATCAACTCTCGTTTTAACAAGTAGAACTGAAAAAATACGTGTTTTTAGACGAATGGTTAGCATAGTAAAAAAAAAAATTGTACTTTTACAAAAAAATGTTTGGAAACTAGTTTCCAAAAACATTCCTAGGAANCGATTTATGAATTTGAAAAATCAACTCTCGTTTTAACAAGTAGAACTGAAAAAATACGTGTTTTTAGACGAATGGTTAGCATAGTAAAAAAAAAATTGTACTTTTACAAAAAAATGTTTGGAAACTAGTTTCCAAAAACATTCCTAGGTAATAATACAAAAGTTTTTGTAAATTTTGCAAGAAACCGCTTGAAAAGTGTACTGGATATATGAAGTATTTGAACAANAATAATACAAAAGTTTTTGTAAATTTTGCAAGAAACCGCTTGAAAAGTGTACTGGATATATGAAGTATTTGAACAAAATACTGTAACCTACCGATGGATATCCTGCTGTAGAATTACAATAATATGTGTAGGAAATCTCAAATAATTTCCCTGAAAAATCACCAGCTACTATTTGGACTTCTACAAAGTAATTTGTCTCCTTGATGATACTCAGTATTTTTTATGGCATAAAAATTATGTGTCTGCCAGGACTGCACGGAACACATTTATTGTGGCAAAGTCAGGCATGTCCCAGCCCAACTATGACTTTGGAAATTCCCACTGGGGTGACGAAAATATAAACCTGACCTTTTAGGAGCAAGTACACTGACCACTTACCCACGGATGCACCCATACGTAGTGTTCTATTTGAATACGTTGTACGTCCTTTCAATAATTTAGTCTCGTGTTAACGTGCCGTATTTTACTTTCAGAAGTGAACAGAAAGTCTTTCCTGAGCTCGTGGCGTAACGGTAATTAGTTTGACACTTAATTACAAGTAGTATGTTGTTCTCACGTAAAAAAAGAGGCAACTTTGTATGTACAGGTGAAAATGAATGCTGTTGACAGCTGTTGAATTTTTCTGACAGTTTGTATTTTCTTTGCCCTTGCATTGTGTTTCTTATTTTTGTCACTTATCATCTTTTATTCAAAGTGAGCCATTCTAAACCATGTGAATGTACTCGTATTTTGCAACAAACTTTTTACATTTGGCTGTCTAGAGAAACATTACCGAATGCAAAATATGTATTAAGAAATAGTTCTGAACTTTTCTTAAAATATTTAAAATAAACGTACATATTTGTACTTTCGCAGCTAGAATCACACAAATGTGCAAAATCTGGCCTGTACTGTTACAAAAATATTGTTGCAAATCCGTAACTTGGGGAAACCAATTCTTTTCAAACCAGTCAAAACGGACTTTGCTCTCTGTCGTCCAAGAAAGAACTAGTCCTCACCATAAGTGGATTCTCGGAATTGTGATGATTACATTAGCCATTAGTACACATCTTGTGTGTGTGTGTGTANTCCTCACCATAAGTGGATTCTCGGAATTGTGATGATTACATTAGCCATTAGTACACATCTTGTGTGTGTGTGTGTGTATATATATATATAGGGAGGCATTGAAATGAAAAGCTGCGAAAATGAATTCATATACATATATGTATATAATAAATATATATAATAAATTCATTTTCGCAACTTTTCATTTCATATATATATGTATATAATAAATATATATAATAAATTCATTTCCGCAACTTTTCATTTCAATGCCTCCCATTATTTCTATGCTTTTTTCTGTGAATTGTTATAGCTAAGATAAAATAATTTATGCTGATATCTGTTATTTGCTTTTATTGTATGTAACCCATTATCTAAAATTTTAATCTCTAATTTGCTGTTCATACTTTCTTAACGATGAGTTTTAAATTACTTCATACAACTATGAAATTAGCTATAAATTATTTTATGTTAGTCATAATAGAATTTTCCGCTTTAATATGCTGCAATAACATTCTTTAAAACGTCAAACTCTTTAGAAGTGCAACCCTCCTCGAGCCAGGTAGGCTATTCACGAAATGTGTAGAATTACCAGAACTGATGAGTGATATGCGGCTGTTAACAACATATTAGCAACAACACAAATTTTTTAGTTTTTAGAACAAATGCTATTCTTGGAAATAAACAAACACTGTAGATTTACAATAGATAACTTTGTGAATCAACAAAATTGTGTCTTTTTACAAGCATTTGTCAGTTCCAGTTACAATAATTTTTTTACAGTGTAGCGTGTATCCATGTTCCCGAAACGATGGAATTCTTTATTTCAATCAAATCGCTCTGTCAAAGTAATATCGCCAGGAAAGAATTTTTAAAGTTTAAGCACTGCTTTTCAGCATTTACCTTTGAAAAGGTATGAGTTTTACAAATACAGTGGCAGAAGAAAATGTTTCAGACAAAAGTTGCCTGGGTGCAAGGTGCTAATAACTTTATAGTGATTATTTCTACATACATGGAAGGGTGAAGAAATAAAAAATGTCAATTTCGTGATTTTTAATGGAATGATAATTTTTATTAACACCCCTCAACAATGCGTATGAAGATGTAATAAATACGATGACATTTGTCGATCATTCAAGATTGCCGAAATACATATGTACGTACCTGGACCACATCAAGCGTTGGATTATTAATCAATTAACAGAAGAAGTCGAAGAAAGTCCCATAAAATATAATTTTTGGCTAGAGTGTACCTATGAATAGCCTCAACATTTGGTTGAAGAAATCAGCCAGCAGGCATTCTAGACTGCAAAGGAGCATTGCAGAACGTTCATAGTATTTTAGAGGCTGTAGAGGTCTTGAAAGAAAAACTTTGTCTTGAAAAAGAAGAATATATAGCTAAGGGTTCTGGGTGGATTCTCGCTAGTGTAGACTGTCTCCAGCTGCGTATGAGCATATTAAATTAACTGTGTGTAAAGTGAGCATGTTGCTGAAAATACACTACATGTAAAGTATGGGGAATGTGAGAATTCCGATTTTTTATGTTTGTAGTTTGATGTACATAAAAAATATATTTTTCCAAAGAATAGACAAAAGTGTTCTATTTCTCGCTAGTGCTAATGTACCTTGTCCTAGAATGCCTACTTTCTCTGATATAGGGAATAAGGTAGCATTGGCTTTCGGATCTGCCACTACAAGCCGATACTGTAAGTGAGCATGATAAAAAATAACTGAAACGATATAGACAAAATATGATGATTTTGAAATTTAGTATTAGATTTCTTGTGTAGGCCAATCACAGAATGTGCGTAATCATGAATAATTCAGCAAAGGTATATGCTGATGTGTACAAAAAAAAAAACAGTGGATTAATACTGTAGTACATTCCAAGCAGGATTGGATATAGCATTCTTGGAAGTATGCTTTTGAAGTGTTAGAAATTTGACACTTTGACAGGGAGGGAGGGGAGTGTGAAGGCTGAGTCGGTCCTGGCCAGACCTGCTTCAGTGCAGTATATGACGAAGAGAGGTCCTACATAAATGTCTATATGCCCCGTCCTGATCTTATACACCACAATTATTTGTATAGTTAACACATATGACGAACTTAATGGATGATTTCGATGGCTAAATTACAAGATCAAAGGTTTTAATTAATGATTGTAGAATTGATGTAATCCAATATGGTGGTTCGAGGGGACCGAGTAATGAGCAGGCTACTAAATAGAAGCGGAATTGTAGAGAACGAGTAAAATCTAATATGATGACCTGTGACTAAATCAAGTAGGAATAATAAGGAATCAAAGGAAGGCATCTAAGAAAAAAACGAAATAAAAGCTGGCGAACATGGCATGACAGAGCATGAGAGAATGTTGGTTTCGTTGGCACGCCTGGTAGCTTAAACAAATGAAATCATAGATGGCTGGCATAGAACGGTAGAGCATAAGTATGTGGGAAACATAGTGACGATGTTATCTAAAGTGGTGGTAGTGATGGAAACTAAGATGGCTGACATGGAATAACCAAGCATGGGTAAAATACAAGATAGTGAATCGATCACAAATGAATGAGCACATTACTGAGCATGATGGACAGGGGACTAAGCAAAATGGAATCGAAGATGGTAGTTGGCGTTAATAATGTAATTTCCCCTCGATTTTTGGGACTTTTTCGATGTTGTGGTTTTATTTTTTTTTAATGTTTTGGGTTAAACGTCACCTAAAGTCAAGGTCAAGGCCGACAACAACCAATATGGTGGCTAAATTGGCAACTCGTATAGTGGCGAAATTGATAATTAATACACTAGCATCACCTAGGTGATGAAAATGGAAACGAATGACAAATAAAGAAATTAATATGTAGGCTGGTGTTCATTCGACAGAATGCGCAATGGTGAGGCGAGTGGAGGGCTATCGACTAAATAACCACTGAGAAACATTGGTGTCGGTTTGAACGAGCGTAAGTAATAAACAAATAAAAAACACTTTTGGGGGTGAAGTGAGCACAAATAATCAACCAATGAGAAACGTTGGTGGAGGGATTGGAGGGGAACCGACTAATTAACCAATGACAAACTTTGGTGAGAGTTAGTCGTCTGCTGAACGTGGTGCTGACGGAACATTGGAAAATATAAGTTCTTTTAAAATTATGTTTTAATAGTATTTATTTTATAATTATTTTTATTTTATGAATATTTTATTTGTTTTTTTTTTAAATTTTTGAAGAATTTTGTAATTTTTTTGTGTTCCAGCTCATACAAGGTCAAGGTTAAAGACACAGATATTCAACATGGCAGTTGTGTGACGTCATAACATGGCGGCTGGTCGGTTGCAGTTCCTGGTCCCCTCTAAGACAGAACGCTAAAAATGTTGATTTTTTGTAACATTTTTTAATAAATGTTTTAAATAAAATTGTTATATATTTTTAAAACAATTTTTAACGTTTCTTATACCTTTTTGTGAATTTTTAAAACAATTATGTTTATCTGGAACCATGATAGCTCCCGTAGTTAGTAACTTAATGTGCTCGCTGACTTTTATGAATTTAATAGATTTTTACGATTTTTTCCCAAGTTTTTGTTTTCAACGCTATTGGGGACAAGGTCACTGGCATCTAACATGTATGTCGTAGTCATCGTTGTAATTGTTTCCTCTGTTTTACATTAAAAAAATTTTTTTTTAATTTTTTGGAAATTTTTTGAAATTTTTTGGTTTTAAGGTCATCCAAGGCCAAGATCAAAGGTCGATGTCACAGGGAAAAAAAACTAGCTCCTCAAGTCCTAATGGATCGTTTTGGCAAATAAGGGGCCCATTCTTTTCAAATGGGGTGATCGGTTTTTTGAGGTAAAACAGGAAATTTTAAGAAAAAATGGTCAATTTCAAAGGAAGAAGGAAAATTTTGAGAGAAAATGGCCGCCGTACGACCGGAATGACATAGCATGAACGGCGCCTGGCGCCTGTGCCCCGTGCCTTTGTCTCAGACTTCCCATTCATATTGTAGGGGAGACTGGGCACGGTTGTGCCAGGGTACGAAAGTGACAGTCGAAATATTAGCCAAAGTATACGGATTAGCAAGTTGTGGTAACGGCGAAGGGAGGGGCTTGCATTTCTGAACCCGTGTCACAGTATTGCGTCAGCCGCTGCGCCCTGCGTACGCTAGGAGAAACCCGCATTTGTTTTTGACAGTCAAAAGTAAGTATTTTTATTCGATTTCTTTTGATAATTGTTATTACATATATACAGATTGAGTATTAAGTGTTATTTATCTATATAAAATAAACATTAGTTAATAAAAAGCAGTGATTACTTTGTTCATAGATTATTTAATTTTGGCAAGGTGTTTGTTTTTATAAAAAAAAGTGCGTTGGGTACGGTTGTGACATAAGTAAAATTTGTGTTTTATTGTTTTAGATGCCCAGACAACGCTCGCGGAAGACTGAAAGGGGGAGGCAAGACATTACTCAACCTGAAAATGCATATGTTGAAACAAAACGAGGTGTATCTCAGCGACAAGCAGCAGAAATGTTTCAAATTTATCGAATGTCCTTGTTCAGATACATTCGTAAACGTGATAGCGCCGGCACGGATGAGAATGGAAATGCCCGTGGTAATGTCAGCATGGGGTACATCGCTCACAATAAAGTGTTTTCGGAAGAACAAGAACAGCAGCTATCAAATACGTTTCGCGGACATTTATTTCAGCCTCTCTCCTAAAGAGGTGCGGAAGTTAGCTTTTGAGCTTACAAATAAATATAATCTAAAACGACCAACTACATGGNAAGTGTTTTCGGAAGAACAAGAACAGCAGCTATCAAATACGTTTCGCGGACATTTATTTCAGCCTCTCTCCTAAAGAGGTGCGGAAGTTAGCTTTTGAGTTTACAAATAAATATAATCTAAAACGACCAACTACATGGATTGTGAATGAGATGGCTGGCGAGGAATGGTTGCTAAAGTGTATTATTAGTTGTAAGTGATAAAAATGGGTATTTTATTTGTTTGGTTATTAGTTATAAGTGATTGAAGTGTTCCCAAACATACTTTTTTCTGTTCCTTTTCTTTTCAAAAGAATGTTATGTAATATTAATGCTAGAGTGTTGCAATAAAAGTAATTTCAGACGTCACAACGGCCCTTGGGATGTGGACGGTTGTGACATTTTCCCTTTTTGTTTAACTTGCTACTGTGTGCAAACCATTATGTTAAGGGATAAAATTTTAATTAATTATATGTAGGGTTATGTAGAAATTATACGAAAANGTGCAAACCATTATGTTAAGGGATAAAATTTTAATTAATTATATGTAGGGTTATGTAGAAATTATACGAAAAATCGCTTTTCGTTTAGCTAACTGGTATACATACAAAACTATGGCCGATCAAATGCAAAATGGCTCAACCGTACCCAGTCTCCCCTACTGATGGCATATTTCAATGTAAATAATTTTTCACGACAAAAACAAAAGTATATATTTTGTTGTCAATTCATAAATTTGTTATTTGAAATATATATGTAGTCTTTGAAAAGTGTCAAATTCAGCAAAATGTCGCTGTTAGTAGTATCCTGTTTACGATACATATTCTACTGTAAACCAGTGTTTTAAACTATAGCGATAATGATGTACCTTTTATGAGCTGATTGTTGTATTAAAAACTTACAGTCATCGCTGAAAATTCTGAGGAAACAGAAAACNTGATGTACCTTTTATGAGCTGATTGTTGTATTAAAAACTTACAGTCATCGCTGAAAATTCTGAGGAAACAGAAAACGCGTGATGCTTATACATATAATCCCAACTCCTCTGCAATGCTTCACTAACCCGAACGTCACCTTGAAGCCTTCAAAATTTTTTTAAGGAAGCCCTTAAGCAAGGCGTTTNTGCAATGCTTCACTAACCCGAACGTCACCTTGAAGCCTTCAAAATTTTTTTAAGGAAGCCCTTAAGCAAGGCGTTTTAAGGTGCTCATTTAACCGTGAACGACCTATAGGAATGCCTCCAAATTAACTAGGGGATATTTCAGGTCTCTTGCCATATGAAATGGGTGAATAGGAGGGACGATAGCTACCCTAAGTGAGTTCGCTTGCTGCACGATGGCGTGACGGACAGACGGATGCAATTATAAAGCNGCGTGACGGACAGACGGATGCAATTATAAAGCTATCTCACCTCGGGACAGGAAGATATCTTAACAACGTCTGGGAATCCCTTGTGAATTTTTATTCCCTAACTGGGTCCTGGGTGGTGTAGCGGCTAGAGCACTAGCCTTCCGCCGCTCCCCCCAAGGCGAACCGGGTTCTATTCCTGGCGGGGTATCTTCCAGATTTTCGCACGTGGGATTCGTGCTGGAGGATGCCGCTAGTCGGCGGGTTTTCTTGTCGATCTCCCGTTTGCCCCGCCCTTGCATTCCAGCGCTGCTCCATTTCCACCTCGTTTCACCATCATCGGTGTTAATAATCTTTTTTTTCAATACTCCCTCCTTAAGCGACCAAGTTACATTATAAGTGAGTTGAATTGGAGAATAAAACCTTTTTTTAAAGATGCTATTAAATGTGCGCCCAACTTTCTTGTCTACACATGATACAANTGAATTGGAGAATAAAACCTTTTTTTAAAGATGCTATTAAATGTGCGCCCAACTTTCTTGTCTACACATGATACAAGCCGAATACTTCAGCCGAGACCTCTTGAATGTGTTTAAGACATCGCCCACATTAGAAACACCACTTCGGAGCTTTCCAACATAGCTTAAGATGACTTTTCCAAAGCTCAGTATTACGAAATATTCTAGTCACATAAAAAGTGCTCTGCATTGAACTTGCACGACGAGAACACTGCACGCCCATTTCAGAGCCGTGTGCGTAGCGGCGTCGGCGCAATTGGTGCTCGTGGCAGTAGCGCCCTTATCGCCTCAAACGAGAGAAACTGCTCCATGCAGGTAGGCGCTTTATTAGAACATCAGTCTCTAGGCGTGATTCATTCTGATTATGTGCCAGCAGACAGTAAAATATCCCAGTTGCTGAAACGTCGCAACGATTTCGTCATAGAAATCACCTGTTGCATTCGTCTGGACCGTAATCGTTTTGTCTCCAAACTTTTTTTTTTGTTTTCATTGTGTCATCCAGGATTTTACATACGTACACAGCGCCCTTGGTATCTCATTTAATTATTCAGTATGACACTTTTTGTGTGCTTTCCTCTGTTATCTCGAGTTTTCTGGCAACAGTGGAGTGGAATGGAAAGGTTTGGTCTATTCTTAACATCAGGGTATTGAAAGCCGATGAGGGTGAAGCGAGGTGGGTATAGAGGAGCAGCACCGGAATGCATGGCCCGGGGGGAAAAAAAGGAAGATATATCCCGGAGAAAACCCGCCGACCAGCGGCATCATCCGGCAAGATCACCATTCGGGAACGAACCCGCCGGGAGTCGAACGCGGTTTGCCTTGGCGGAAGACGTGTGCTGTAGCCATTGCACAACTGCAGATCCTGCTGTAAACAGCTGATATTGTAATTTAATGTAATATCGGATGTCTTATGCGGCATGCAGCAAAGCCATATAATATTTAATAACGCAGAATTGAAACAGCTGCTTATGCCGCTAACTCCAGCCGTATATGCCAGCAAAATGGCGTCACCGGCCAGCTAAGTGTCTGAGCGCCTTTCGCCAATCAGCGTTTGGTAAGTTACCCGATGGCCGGCAGCCCAGCCAATAGGGACACTTCGGCGGCAAGTTGTAGCCAACCAGACACAAGGCTCGCTTCCAGAGCCCCACGCAGCCAATAAGGCGAGTGGGTAAGTTCACATCAAAACAATTGCCAATCTATTCCATATCTGTATGATTACCTGTTCTATGGCAAAGCTCTGTAATGGCATAAGTGAAAAATATTGTCAATTCAAGGAAAGAGCACGCCACCAGGATACCGAAGTGCGTTCTTTAGTTGACGTTAATTACTCCGTCAAGCGTGTCATGGGATCTACCTACATGCAAGCATATCCCAGCTAACAAGGCTCGCGTATTTAATTTTCCTTCTCTAATCGTCAGACTGGCGGACATCCAGCCGCTTGGGGGGACACAGGGGAAGTGTTCGTGTGTCGTGAGGGGTACAAGCACCCTTTTTGTTCAATCATAATTACAAGGCAGCGCGAGGGCGCGAGGAAAGGAAGGGGTGTGGCACAAGAACGGGCGAGAATAAGGTAACTACGGTCTAGAACGAGGAAGTAGACGGGGGACATCGACGACAACGCCTGTCTGTCCGCACGCGCAAACCCTGCTGACGCGGTCGTTAAAATACAACTCGCCACTACGTGTTTAAGGGTTCCACCTGCCTGTCGCTTGAACTGTAATGCGGTGTGTTGGAAATCCTGTTTTTTTTTTACGAAACTATTACTCGTGCTCCCAGTATGTTTACCCACGAAAATACATCATACACAAGACGAGGACGGAATGGTACTTCAAAGTTACCACGCATGCTCTAAATATTATTTTGGAGCCCTCCAATATTTTTAAAGAACGATTTTTCAGACTGCCGCATCTTAAAACAAACTAGACGGACACGAGTCAAACTAAAATAGCAGCCTTTATTGACTTTGCTACAGAGTTTTCATCATTAAAATGATGGGGTTCTTGCTGGAAGTCCCATAGGTACACGCAGCACTACGAGGACACTGCACGCCAGTTCAGAGCCATGCACGTAGCGGCGATGGCGCTCTTGTAGCGCGTGCCAGTGTAACACTTATAACGCCTGCACTTCTCGGCCAAAAAAGGAGAGAAACGACGCAGGCAGGCGGACCCCTTAAGAGTTGAATAGCAAATAATGCATTATCTATTATTTGCACCAAAAAGGGGCTTGACAAGTTTATATATTAAACGAATGTCGTGGGCAGAAAAAATATATATCACCATTTTTTGTGTACACTGAGAGATAGGTTTGTTCCAGTTAACAAAATTCTTGTTTATAAATGGACAAAATATATTTAGTGACCTCGACAAAATATTTTATTGAGTAAATAAAACTTGAAATACAACAAAATTTATTCTGTTCATAAAAAAAAATTGTTAGTTGGGCCAGCAAAATTAGACTGTCAACCAAATATATAATAGAGTTGTATCAACTGTCTATATCTGATTGGAAACTCGTGTGTAATTGCCTTCACTTGAAAATGCGACTCAAAATTACGTTTGAAATTTGTTTTTATAGTTAGGACAGTAACAGTGTTTGTAAATTCATCAAAATGAGATAACAGCAAACGAACAATAAATATGTAAAACATTAAATCTTTGTCTACGAACATGTCCTGAATTTGAAATGTATGTATGTACTCAGAAACATTCCATACGCGTCAGTAGTCCCTTTAGTTGTGACTGGTTGGCCCTAGTGTTCAGGCAAAAGAGATGCAGGTTCGTAACTTGCGCCGTGGCTTTACTTTATTTATTTATAATAATTAAACTCTTTAATGTGCGTAGGGCCATATAATTATTAAGTTTCACCAATCACGTCTTACAAGCTTGACCACCAAAATAATTAGGTTTCAACATTAAACTATTTAATTGCCCCTATAAAAACAAATAATTTCTATGCCCCCAAAAAAAACTTTGTTTTATTCAACAAAACCTTATCCATAGTGGTATCACAAATAATTTACTTTTAAAGGTTCTGTAGTATATAAATAATAAAAATAATATGTCCTTTAAAGAAATTAGTTAATATATCTTGGGAGAAAAAAAACCTCGAACTGATTCAAATCACTGGTACTAGAACACAATTATTAATATAATATTATAAACTGTAATTTTTTTAATTTTTTGATGTGAAATTGTGTTTTAACTATATAAACAATAACATTTCCAAAGAGCATTTAAAATTTAACTGTTACAACGCCCCTTAACTTCCGGTATTTAATATCTCGCAAATGGTTCGATTAATTGGTTTTTTTAGGGCACAATAATATTATGAGTAGCAATGAAAAAAAAAATTTGGAAGCGTAGATTTTGATCCTTCTGCGAGATTAGATTACCATTACCTCTAATAGTGATAGAATTTAATATGTTTATATATAATGTTATCCATAGCTATTACCATTTATTTTGCCCAAGCCCATAGTTTTTAAACTGCTTCCAAAAATATATCTTTTCTGCCCATTTTGCCTTACACTCTAAACCCGAATCAGTGAAATGTATCAGTGAAATAAAATTCACTGAAAGTCAGTTGATAAGATACTGCTGACTGGCAATCAAGCAAACTAACTGGGAACAAGTGACTTGTAGCAGTGGAATTCTTGAAATTCAGTAAAAATCAAAAATAAATCAGTGAAATTCAGCCACCATAGTGATTAGTTATCAGGCACTGATATTAAGTTGCTTAATTTTCACTATCTGCACTAATTTGGTTCAATTCTCAATTATTAAAGTTAAGAGCAAATTTTGATTACAATTTTCATGCACTTGGTGAAAAAAACGCACGCGTACGACGATGCCGTGAGTCCGGCTCAGTACTTACTATCGTCGCTTCAGCCGCGGGTTGGCTACGACAAACCGACCGAGCCCTAACAGAGGAAATGCAATCGCCACGAGAAACGTGACATGTGTTTAAACAGTAAATTCTCTTCCCTGCTTTAAACATTTCATTGCCGGTGTTTGTAGAGAGACTTGTTTGCTGCGAGGCGTACGAAACACGGACGACGCAAGTGCTCACTGCCACAAACGACCACTGGGAAATAACTCCCAATTATTGTCCCACGGCATTATTCAACGAGATCGATCCGGTGGCGTGAGTGCGATGGTGGATGGTATGTCCGGGGGGGGGAGGGGGCAGTCCATGTATATCCGTAAGGAGATGAGAAACAGGCTTTCACACAATCATATTTCACTTAAAATTTTCTTAAAATTTATTAAATTCAAATCCTTGAATGCTGCGTGACGTCGCTCGGACGTCACAACGGCACCATTTTGTCGTTCAAGCAATTGCATGACTCAAATTCCTTCAAATATTTTCGTTTAGAACTTATTCTATATTTCCTTGAATCTAATTTTTCAACTAGCATTCCGAATTATTGAAACAGGATAGATGTAAACAGCAATGTCTTAATACAGTAATTTATGCTACACAAATTTTTCTTATATATTTATTTAATGCAAAGTAAATACACCATATTAGAGAAAAATTGATTGTTTTGAAGTTTACTAGTTTTTTTTTGCGTAGTACGTGATTTGTAGTGGTTTGAAAAAAATTACAGAAACTTATTATAGTTTTTTGACGGAAATACTTGCGAAAATATTTTAAGTTGCCACTTAAATATTCATTGAACACAAGAGTATAGAATACTAAGGCCCATGCCTATGTGGCGCATGAACTGCGTTGCAGAGTTTTTGAAATACTCGTTTCCCCGTGAAACTATGAATTAAACGAGCGTCCAATGTGCTCATCAACAATATAAAAAAATACACACATTATACCATCAGACGAGGGTTACTCAGTGATTTCAAGACGTCACGCACATTGGAAACACCAGTAAAAAGTACTCCAAAATGCCTAAAAACGTCTGTTCCAAAGCGCCATATCTCAAAATATAGGCGTCACTCACGCACAAAACTACTCAAAGGCCCTGAATTTAACTTCGCTACAGAGTTTCCATCAATAAAATAACAGGGCAAGCACTGAAAGTCCCGTGGGTAGACGCAGCACGACAAGAACACTGCACACCATAATGAAAGCCTTGCGCTTAACGACGATGCCACACTTGATGCGCATGACAGAGCCACCCTTATGACACCCATGCTTCTCGGTCTGAAACGCGATAACAAGCTACAGGTATGACGAGGCGGGAGCCTCAGGAAGACCAACTATTAACACAACATTTTCTTTACAACGGCACAATTTACATTAAATACAGTTTGTAATGTGGCACGATGATTAAGGGCCGGTGGTAGATGTGGATGATAGACTGGAGGTGTAAGGGAGTCCAAGGATGTAAGGCGGGCATCGGGATCTCTCTTAAGAGTTCAAGCCCGCTTTCTCTGACATACTCGCTTCCAATTGGCCCTCCCTTGTAGCCTGGTAGATGATACTGACGTCACGTGTTGGTGAGATGCCACAACCCCACTCTGTCAGCCAGACACAATTATTCCGTGATCTTTTGTAGATGCCTGTGTTTGTGGCTGTTGCGTTACGTTTGCTGCTGTTTATTAACTTATTTTTAAAGATTTCGGACCACAAAATGTAACAATTTTATAAGTATTTCTACCAAACATTCTTCAACTCGCACAAATTGTATGTAATGACATGTTCCCAAAAAAAAAATTATATTTTTTAAGTATTTTGATGTGAAATACAAAATTCTTCTGTTTTGTCGCAGGCATAGTAACAAAAACAAACTAAGTTGTACAAATGAAATTTTTTACAAAGTAAACTAATTCCATAGGGCTACTGCATGACTTATGGGTAATCACCAAATAACAAGCTATATATATGAAAAATTCTCAAATATTACAATTTTTTTTATATATTGTATTAACTGCTATTTGATGATTACATTTATGTAGGGACAAGTGTTTTTCGTGGAAATATTTCGAGACCTGCTGTACTTCAAAACACTTTAGTTCATATGCACTTTCATGGTTGGGCGATTTATCACGTGCCTCAAGTGTCTGCCAGCGAATCATCGACGTTCAGTATCGGAGTACTTTATTATGATTGACCCAGTCAAATAAGAACATGTCTTCTCACGTAGACAAATGACCAATAGTCAAAGTAAGTTGTGGTTTTGGACGTAGGATATTGAAGTATATCATGGCCATAAATATTTTCGCGAAAAACACCTGTGCCTACATATATGTCAAGGGGTAGTCCACTGCATTAGTATATGTTGCAAATTTTTTCATCTGTGCAAGTTAATTATTATTTGTTATTACTGGGGCAAAAAAAATCTGTATTCGACATTAAATTATTGGAAAAATATAAAGTGTAATTTTTTTTTTCCAGGAAAATGTTATCACATACAATGCTAACGAGTTGAACAATGTTTGCTACAATTATAAAATAATAATATGTGTCACGTAGATTAGAAACACCATTTCAAACCACTGTAATTCAACTGATCCCCAATGATGATTAAAGTTAGAATGCTGGTACAATTTATTACACCTACTGTCAGCCTCAGAAAGAAATTAGATCTTATACGATTAACTATCAAGATATCAAAAGCCTTCATTACGAGTGAGTTACATTTTATACACCTGTTTTCAAAAAGTATGATTCGGCAGTCCGTGGCGTTCGTCGTAATTTAATTAGGTGTCC
>NQII01001049.1:3349-64137 GCA_002778355.1 Clitarchus hookeri
ATAAGCCACCATGTCTTCAACAGTGTACCAAAGCGAGATGAGTTAATTTCGCGCCCAACTGTGGGGCGCATTTCAAGTTAATTTACTACCCAACGTGAGGCCTAGATAAGCCTGCAGTAATATACCTCAAGTTCAATTAACCACCTATCATGAGGCCCAGTATAATAGGAATAAACTCACGCGAGCTGCGTCAACAGTGTAATGTAAACATTGCATGTAAACATTGCCATGTGACTGCCACATGGCAATGTTTGTTTACCCTTTGGCAGAAGGATACGAAATGGGCTTGAAAGTAGATCTTTAGCAGGGCTTCAAGAAAGTCTCTTCCAGTCATGAACAGACTATAAATTGCACTTGTTATTCATTCATTTTAATCAGTACATAATTAAGTTTAAAACATACCAAAATATTTAACAATAAGGATGATAAGCCATCCTTATGAGCTCATACGTCATGTAATACAAATTGGTACAGTCACAGTAATTTTTTTGCAATCATTCTTTTACCTTGTTGAGACATTTAAAACAGCCCAAGAACACTCACCAGTATTTGAGTTTTACAAGATTATTACATCACATACATACAGCTTTTGTTCATTTGTAGATAACAATATTTTAATTAGAACCTATTCATTTCAATACTACTGTAACACAAACTCACAGCCAAACTACAAAATACTACAAAGTATTTTATTATAGATATAGTTTTTCTACAAAGTTTCTAGTCATACAGCTGTAGAGTTTTTCTAAAGAGAATTGGCAGAATCACATTAGTTTGTTTTTGTTTTCTTTGCCATATGAAAATTACAGAAATTTACTTCCTATGTACAGACAACTCTCGATTCTGCGACCCTTCACGGTTCCCACGACAAGGGTCGTTATCTCGAAGGGTTGGTAATTTGAATTTTGGCCGATTTTGACAGACCCGCAACCCTTATTCTCAAGAACTCTGCTGAAGTCGTACCTATGCCGCTTTTGAACTGCTCTTGCTGCTAAATTACAGGTTATAGTAATCAAATATCAAATCTCGATGGTATGAGTTTTAAAGTTACTCGGCAATGGGCTCATACTATCTATGCACTTGTAAGATTGACTTTGTTTAAACTTTAATTGTTCTAACACCCTCAAAACACAAAAACTGAGTTTGTCACGTTAAATCCAAGTTTAGTCATCTCTAGCGGGAAAACAACACATTAACACATTTTTTAAAAACTAGAAATTTATTTTAATAGATAGAAGTCTTCCAACCAAAATTATACCTTTAAAAAGCATCTAGGTCTTCCCCATGTCGCCAAAATTAAGTCTAAACACAACGCGCCATGCAACTTTTTACGATTGCAAAGTCCATTTTCAATGGCTTTTTAACAAAAAAAAAATGCTGTATTATTAAAACATTAATTAATTTTAGTTGGCAGTCATGTTCCTAACAAAATGATATTATCTTAAATAACCTACCTTGTTGACAAAAATTATGTAAACATTGTACACCCACGTAGATTTTAAGAAGTTCACATTCCATTTTCAATGGGTTTTTGCAGAAAATTCAGAGTACTTATTTACTAAATTATGACTTATTATTAACAAAAAATAACTTATTATTAAAGTTGCATTTTATTGTTCCTGCGACGTTGAGATGGAAGAAGGGTTGATGATGTGACATGGTAACTACCGCTTCTCTCGGAACCGTGTGCCGTGTGCAAGGACGGGAACAGACAATGCTATGTGTGGGACAGAGGCAGGTTGTGCACGCACTCTGTGATCGATACCGCAAGCACTTGCCCAGCGATGGCTTTCTTTTTTTTTGCTCAAGGATTCGGCGGCAGCTACTCTGCTTGTTGACCGAAATGTAACAAATCATATGGCTAGCACAAAGACAGTCTGTCATTTTGCACTTAGGAAAATGTTTTCTCACCCCATTGTACTGCAGATGTTATTTCCTTTAAAATAAATATTTGGGAGTTCTGATTAACTTAAATGTTTGAGATTTGGTAAAATTACTTTGAGGTTAATAAAAATGTTTTAAAATTGGTGCGTTATTTGAAACCATTATTTGAATGTAAAAGATAAAAATTTCCACTGAGTTTTTGCGCTGTCTTCCAAATGGATAAATGAATCATTCCCATACCAGTNGATTCGGCGGCAGCTACTCTGCTTGTTGACCGAAATGTAACAAATCATATGGCTAGCACAAAGACAGTCTGTCATCTTGCACTTAGGAAAATGTTTTCTCACCCCATTGTACTGCAGATGTTATTTCCTTTAAAATAAATATTTGGGAGTTCTGATTAACTTAAATGTTTGAGATTTGGTAAAATTACTTTGAGGTTAAAAAAAATGTTTTAAAATTGGTGCGTTATTTGAAACCATTATTTAAATGTAAAAGATAAAAATTTCCACTGAGTTTTTGCGCTGTCTTCCAAATGGATAAATGAATCATTCCCATACCAGTNAATGTAAAAGATAAAAATTTCCACTGAGTTTTTGCGCTGTCTTCCAAATGGATAAATGAATCATTCCCATACCAGTCTTCTCTTCCCCTTTTGTTGTCTCCCACTAGGATATTGTTTGTCAGTTGACCGAGGGAGGGGAAGGATGGCACAAAAAGAAAGACAGCCAGCTGGCAACCATGTGCATCGAACAACTATTATGTTATTGCATCATTTTATTCAGCCATCTGTAGTTGAAGCTTCATTTTTCAGTTATAGAATTTAAAAGTTGGCGTAAACTGTCAGGATATATTTGAAGGATGATAAAATGTAGCGGAACTGTCAGTTATCCCTCTCATTTTTGTCTCTTTCGTCATCACTCCTCTCCATACTTAGTATTAACTATTAAAAACATTAATGATTAAAGTTAATCGTTAAAAAAGGTAATTTTTAACTTCTTAGTTAATTGGTGGCTCGATACTGAATCAGATAGGCCTACTTATCAAATGATGAATAAACAATCTTCTATAAAACACTTTTTAAATAAAACTTCTAAAATAAACTCTTATAGCACAACTTAGCACAAAACCAGACCAGTGCAGTGACTACAAAAACAATCAAAATGTGCATGCCGCACGAGGCNTATAGCACAACTTAGCACAAAACCAGACCAGTGCAGTGACTACAAAAACAATCAAAATGTGCATGCCGCACGAGGCCCATAAACGGTACAACTGTGATTTTTTGCATAGTGAGATATTGTATTGATAAATCACGACGGTGGTATCTCGCCTACCTCACAATCACGTTGCGTGTCATGATTTCAATTAAGTACATAATGTCAGTATATCAATCTGTATATCGTGNGCCTACCTCACAATCACGTTGCGTGTCATGATTTCAATTAAGTACATAATGTCAGTATATCAATCTGTATATCGTGCTGTGCAACTCGTCGGCCGTCAAATACGTTGCGTAATTTAGAGAAGTTTGTCAAGATATTAGTGGCATTTGCATATATTTCATTCATATTTAAAACTATTGCAGATCACATTAATTAAAGAATATACAAATTATCCATCATTTTGCAANATATATTTCATTCATATTTAAAACTATTGCAGATCACATTAATTAAAGAATATACAAATTATCCATCATTTTGCAACAAATTAGAAACAAATAACTTACATTTTCCACATAAGAAAGCCTAATGGTTTGGTCATATCTTGCCAATTTCTGTTCATTAATACACAAAGATGGAATAAAATTTAGGGCACCAACTAGAGATGCAAATTTTCCAGAAAATTTTGGTACCAGAAAAAAAACTGTTTGGAAATGGTAGAAAAATTGCATACATAATAGAATAAACTTTGGTTTTAAATTGAATGATAGTTATTTTGTATTTTTTGTTTGTAAAACTTGTAGTAACTTGTAAATTACAACAGTGCTTTAAGTTTTTCAAAAACAAGACTGTACTTTTGTATCATATCAAATATTTTTTTTTCATAGTATGAATAATTCAATTTTCAAGATTATTTTCCCTGACTGTTAAACAAATTTTGAATCAGAAAGTGAATGTGACAATGATTATGAACTAATGCATGAACTCTCTTTATCCGATGAAGACTAAATAAACTTGTTAAATTTTGTTTGTTTCTAAAACTTTTAGCGACTAGCAGCTGAACTTGATCACACTCACATCTCAACAAGTGCCTTACATTTTAAAATAAATTATACTACTTTTGTATTTCCGTTTGTACAACTTGTGGTAACTAGTAAATTATCTATATTACAACAGTGCTTTAAGTTTTTTAAAAATAAGACTGTGCTTTTGTGCCATGTTAAAAATTTTTCTTATAGAGATCTGAAAAAAGTTCTATTTTCCCCTGTTTTTTAAGGTTGTCTTTAAAAAATTTAAAAAAAAAACTTGGTTTTTTTTCCCCAAAGTTTCCAGTCTCTTTTGGATATTGTCTTCTCTGGTACCAACATAATATACAGTATAAATANATATATTTCATTCATATTTAAAACTATTGCAGATCACATTAATTAAAGAATATACAAATTATCCATCATTTTGCACAAGTTATAGACTAGAAACAAATAACTTACATTTTCCACATAAGAAAGCCTAATGGTTTGGTCATATCTTGCCAATTTCTGTTCATTAATACACAAAGTTGGAATAAAATTTAGGGTACCAACTAGAGATGCAAATTTTCCAGAAAATTTTGCTACCAGAAAAAAAACTGTTCTTTTTTCTGGCAAGTTTGGAAATGGTAGAAAAATTGCATACATAATAGAATAAACTTTGGTTTTAAATTGAATGATAGTTATTTTGTATTTTTTGTTTGTAAAACTTGTAGTAACTTGTAAATTACAACAGTGCTTTAAGTTTTTCAAAAACAAGACTGTACTTTTGTATCATATCAAATATTTTTTTTTCATAGTATGAATAATTCAATTTTCAAGATTATTTTCCCTGNTCATAGTATGAATAATTCAATTTTTAAGATTATTTTCCCTGACTGTTAAACAAATTTTGAATCAGAAAGTGAATGTGACAATGATTATGAACTAATGCATGAACTCTCTTTATCCGATGAAGACTAAATAAACTTGTTAAATTTTGTTTGTTTCTAAAACTTTTAGCGACTAGCAGCTGAACTTGATCACACTCACATCTCAACAAGTGCCTTACATTTTAAAATAAATTATACTACTTTTGTATTTCCGTTTGTACAACTTGTGGTAACTAGTAAATTATCTATATTACAACAGTGCTTTAAGTTTTTTAAAAATAAGACTGTGCTTTTGTGCCATGTTAAAAATTTTTCTTATAGAGATCTGAAAAAAATTCTATTTTCCCCTGTTTTTTAAGGTTGTCTTTAAAAATTTTTAAAAAAAAACTTTGTTTTTTTTCCCCAAAGTTTCCAGTCTCTTTTGGATATTGTCTTCTCTGGTACCAACATAATATACAGTATAAATAAATTGGTTTCCCTGCTGATAATTTTTTCTTCTTAGCAATTACCTACCAGCTCAAGAATTGCTTTTCTGCAATAAAATGCAATTTTTACGTAATATATGTATTTATCAAAAAATTAAGTAACTAGCAAAATCCAGTTGTTTTGAAAATAAATGTTAATTTCAGCAAGAATACAACATAATGTGTTTGATATGTTTTAAGAGCATCCAATATTTGGACAATGAAAAAAACATATTTGCCGTAATTCTGCATTTGTAATTTATCCATACACACTTTATCTATGTCGTCTTAGCGTAACCGGTAGTGTCTAGTGGCGAACAACAGGTAATTAGGTTTAAATCAGTGGAATTACATATTAGCATGCATATTATACATTACAAAAAAATATAATATATAACGTGTGTGCAAAAATAATTATATTTTTGAGCCTGTCTGCTACAATGTTAAAACTATATCCTCAGCATCAGGACGAGTTACAACTTAAAAGTTATGTTGGCACGATTGATGACATGGCTAGGTAACATTGGTTGGACATTTTACATTTGTTAGGAATATCCTTTAACCATGTAAAACTCATAAATTATTTCACAAATACTGCATAGGTTGTGTTTTAAACTACTTGCAGAAGTTACAAAACTGTAATAAAGTTGTTTAATGATTTGACATACTGTGGAGGCTTATGTACAGTTCAGTGAGTGTAGTGTCATTTGCAAAAAAGATGTGTGTGCATACAAAATGGCACTGACCCACGGAGTAGTCTTTATCTTTCATATGTGACTGTGGGAACTGGATATACAAGGTTTATGTGTTTTAACCGTTAATATCTGTTCCCAACTGTAGTAATTTTTAAAGGTCTCGTAATATCTATATATTCCTAATTTGCTGTAATGTAAGTGTGATTTTAACATTCGCCACGACTCATCAAACTGCAAAATATGTTAAAGTCCACCCAGTAAAATTCATAAAACAATAATAATAATAATAATACAANCAATAAAACTGAAATATGTATTATAAGTTAATTAAAATGTGTATTTCAACAAATACTTACAACTGCACATAAATCAGTTATAAACTGTATTGTAATNATACAATAAAACTTAAATATGCATTATAAGTTAATTAAAATGTGTATTTCAACAAATACTTACAACTGCACATAAATCAGTTATAAACTGTATTGTAATGTAAGGGCGGGTAACTCATTATTATCATCACGACATAAAATGTTATGCGTACAGTTTCATTGTTGCTCACTGCACAAATGAAAGGTCGCATTCTTGTTTAGTGTTTTCACATTATGGTTATGAACTTGGTCTACATGCCATTTATAATTGTATGAAAATATAACAGCAACAATTGATGACCATAAAGACAANTATCCCTTAGCATTGACTGACTGCTCTGCTTGAAACAATTTAACATGGCTCACATTTGCAGGACAGTTAAATATTGTACATATATATAATTGTATGAAAATATAACAGCAACAATTGATGACCATAAAGACAATTCTGCTTTTCAAACACAAGTTTGCCATCTAAAATGTATGTCTGTAATTTTCATATTACAAAAAGGGGACATAATAAATACCATTTATGAAATGAAATTCGTGAAATCACATTTTGTAAAAAACTGCAGGCAGCTGTATGCTATTTAAACCTATTAAAATGTAGGCTATTGGCACAGTGCACAATTTCATTAGTCAAGTTGTTATGCACAAAATAGCTAAATAAATATATTATGTCCAACAATAATAAAAAACAATAATACTTCAATTTTTGTATGCACAGATGTTTCAGTCCTATAATAACTGCCATCATTACAGATGACGTTACGAATATAATGTTCACTTATGTTTTTCGCAAAAGCTACTGTAAATTAACACTATACAACAATGCCGTTTCCACTTGTTTATAGCTCTGTATGGGGCATCAAATAACAAACCATAACTTATCTAATACCATCTCAGGGTATAGAGAAATTATGTTCAGAAATACGTTTGTTGGTTATTTATTCGTCATCGCCTTTTTAATAGGCACAGATGGAAGTACAATACACTCCCTTTTATTCGTGCTTTGCTTAACCAGTTTTTGGGTTATCCATGCGTCTTTTTGGCTTATTTCAAAGACTGTAACGTGTGTTGTTTAACAGGCAGCGTCGTCGTTTAACAGGCAGCGGTACCATTTACATCTATCCATCCATTTCCGCCTGTTGAAGCGGGTATCTGATCGCACTCATCTCAGTTACCACCCCAACACCACGTCTTAAAGTTTATCAATCGCTTGGGCACGGTTGTTATTCATGCCAACAAAGCGTAAAATAAGCATACTAACTATCGTGAAAAAGTTAGAAATAATAAAGAAATTTGAACATGGTGTGTTATAAACAAAATCATTAATTCTGGTGCCAAACAAAAAAAAAAATTTAAGATTTTTATTAAAGAATGGCATAGTTTAACTTGTTTTGCATTTTTTCACATCAAGTGTTTAAATGTTTACAAAAAAGTGAAAAANTTGATAAAGCTTATGTTTTTGTAAAATTCATTATGGTTCTCACAAACTATGAAATTAATGAATTTAGACTTTTTTTAAAATGTGTTTTCCTTGTTTTAACAAAAGTTAATGTTAGGTTCTGCATTTGTAATGTAAGGTTTATTTTTTTAATAGGGAGTGTACTCTATTGTTTAAATGCCAGGTTATCTCATTTCAAGTTCCATTATTGTCTTTACTGCATTGCATTCTAAACTTTCAACTTACTCTGCCATTTCAAGGATGGGTTTGTGTGCACGTTAAGGAAGCGACACACACACACACACACACATGCTCACACGCACACACGCACACGCACTAGTATCGCCTATCGCTCTGTCTCGCCCGCCTGCTGCCGGTGCAGGCAATAAGCTGTGTATGCTCAATGCGCCATGAATTACACTACACTCTGTGCAATGTAAATATCAAATAAAGTATTGTGTACTATACTACATACAGTACAGTACTTTAAATGCATCTTTTGTGTCTGCTTTGAAATGTATAACAGGTACTGTGTTTTATCACTTTTTTCGGAGCCAATATCACTGTTCTATTAATAGTAAAAAAAATGTAAATTTTGTTATCCGGGTTTTTAATACACATTCGTTTATTCGTGTTTTCTCTGGTCTCGATTCACACAGTTAATCGGGAGTTGGCTGTACATATGTAATGCTTAATTGAATGTTTTGGAATATCCGCCTAAGCCCTAAACTCCGCCATTTTGTAAGGAAATCTGATTCGCCAGGTTCTTATATCTAAAATGGTGGGCATNCCGCCTAAGCCCTAAACTCCGCCATTTTGTAAGGAAATCTGATTCGCCAGGTTCTTATATCTAAAATGGTGGGCATTAAAAGTTTTGGGTGCTATGTCATTTCTCAGCGACCATTTAACCAATTTAAATCATATTTGAAACCTGATATAGTTCATATCATATAAGAAGGCCACATTCTGACAGTCAGTGAGTGGCAATTTAAAGTATTCAAAACAAACAATGTGCCATTTACAAAATCCTGTATCAGCTGATGCTCGAACGAACAAAAGTTAATATGACGTTGGCTATTCTGAGTGCACTGCCGACACACATTAGACCAGCCGAAAATATGTGCGATAAGAAAGAGTTCCAATGTTAATTAATACATTATATTTTATGTGGTCATAAAACAGCAGTTTTTAGTGTTACAAACTAAACTTCTTGATAAAGCAGTGATGTATAGGCGTTCAAAATGAAATACACAATAAAACAATCCGTATCTAAATGTAACGAAACATCCAAACCTTTTTCACGTATCCTGACTCTCCAACTATGTGCTGCCATCTTGTGAGGTACAGGCGCGCCATCTGTTACAATACGCCCTTCCACGTTATCTGTTATCCATATCCCGAACTACACCCAGAAACTGATTATAGTTTTGTTGTTTCAAATAACGTATTTACACGCATATACAAATGGTTTTATATTCCCGCGAGCTCTGTATAATTTTTAAAGTAACATATATTTCGTGTACAGAGTTTACGAACAATCCTACACACGTCCACCGAGCTCCGTTCACGAATTCAGCGCCACCCAAGCAGTTCACTAATTGCCACATGTAGCAGCACCTCCTGGATGCGCTGACTCGCATCAAAGTCTATACTTGACACACCAGTTGATGGCGAATGGATACATAAACGAAAAGGCGCGGCGATCGGCAACTGTTAAGAATGTGGCCTTCTTATATGGTACACAGTATAGTACATCATTTAAGCATTGAACTTTTGTAAGGAACATTGTTATTTGTCCACAACTTTGAAAGATAACACTACATTAAAAATTAAAGCTTTTATTTACATCATATTCGGTAACTACTCAACCAATTCCCACCAAATTTGGAATGTGAGTACTATGAATGTAGGCTGTGCAAGGGTTTGTGATTTGAATAGATGACACACTTATTTTCAAAAATGTGGTCCTATAAATATTTTAAGTTAATTTTCTGTACCCACCACACTTTTCTATACCTACCACACTGTCTCTGCAATTTAAACCAAAATTGGAATACTGCAAGTATCTGGTACTAAACACCAATTATGCCAATACATTGCCTTCTTTGATCTGCCATTTTGTAAAAACACGCCACAATAATAAATTTAGTTTTTGTCACATCTTTGGAACTTATCAACAAATCACTACGAAATTTGGCTGACAATTAGTACTACAGTACACTATGTAAATTTATGTTTAATGTGGACCAGTCACTTATTTTCAAAATGGCAGCCATATAAACATTTTAGCTTGGTATTGTTATATCTACGAAACCATGGAATCAATTTCATCCTAACTTTGTATAGTGGCAATATCTATTACAGCAATTAAAGTCTTCTACAAGTAGCTTTTTGACCTCTATTTTGTCAAGTAGCAACACATGAACAAATAAAGTTTTTGTGTCATATCTCGGGGAAACAATTCACTGATTCCTACCAAATTTGGCACCCAAGTATTATTACGGTACACCATGTAAATTTATGTTTAATGTGGGGCAGACACTTATTTTCAAAATGGTATCCGTATAAACATTTTAGCTTAGTATACTATATTTGTGAAACCATGTAACAAATACCAACTTAACTTTGTATGTTGGCATCATCTATCACAACATTCATTTGTGTGTATACAGCCTCTCTTTTCTCCACCATATTGTAAAATAGTACCACATAAAAATATAATTTTTATGTTATAATTTGGGAAACAATTAAGTGATCCCAGCTAATTTCAGACGACACGTTATACTATTGTAGTCCAACTAAATTTCAATGGCTTAAGGGGGTAATCACATATTATCAATATAACAGTCTAACGATGACTCAAGTACCGCCACTGTCGAGGACATGGCGGCTTATATGGTCAGAGTTAATGACCCCCAGGCACCGACTATAAGGTGCGTGGAGGTTGCAGGTTTGGTAATGAGGTAGACTATGACTGTGGTATTTTGAAGTATGAATATATTGTCTCGTGTCTATATTCACAAATACACAACATCAAAACTTGAGAGGTGTGGTACTGTAGTACTTTGGCTACTCGTATTCACGGGGCGAATTCGTGGTTGAGTGGGGCTTCTTTAGGCGACGAATTTTATACTTAACTCATCGGTGAGTGTGGGTAGGCTGTCATCTGGGGATGAGTTCCAGCGAAGTGGTAGGCCTTGGATGCAGGCCCCCTGTGCTGCTTCTCCCTGGACTGCTGTTCGGACTCGTACTCACGTCTTCTCGTGATTTCTTCCCGCAACTCTCCCCGCGGCCCGGTGATGATCAACTGTCCCGATATGACTGACCCCTTAATGATGCGGCTGACGGACGTGGCCGGGTTCCGATATCCCGGCCTTAGTAACTGTTGTACTGACTTACTCTCTGCTCGAACTGACGTCTCTCGGCGGTGAAGATGAACTAACAACTGCCCCGATATGACTGCCTGACGTACCCGATATTACTGACCCCCTCCTATTCTTGGAAAGGGGTTTTTATACACGCCAGCCGCTGCCCTGAATCGGCGGCACGTGGCACATTTTAGGGGAGGGAAGGGGGTGAGGGGGTGAAGTGGAAGACGCCTAACCTTCTGAAGGTTTGGGGGGGGGGGATAATACCTACTGTCGTCAGCGATACTTCCGTGGTGCGTATTTACTGCGTTCAGGCGAACTACACCGGATTATTTGCTGATGACTCAAGAAAGCCCTGCACTCTCAACAGATCTCCCGGCGGGTAGGGGCGTACGAAGATGAAGGGGGGTGGGAGGGGAAGGCCTTCGCTTCAGCTCCACGTGTCCCAAAATTTTCCACCTGCCTGTGGTTCCACGTGCCGTCTCGTAGGCGCCAGCGAAGTGCGCTTGGTGGGGGGGTGTGAGGGGGTGATGCATGTGAGCCAATGTCGTGCTATAATCCCTAAACCGGCACGCGACAAGTCATGTAAATATGCCGTATGCATATGCAGAATGCCGTATTTTCAAATAATTTCACATAAAACATCCATATGCTCACAGTATCTATGACAAACACCAATATTATTTGTCCACCATTTATCGAAATAGCACCACATCAGAAAATGGGGCTTTTCTGCAATATTTCGGGGACCAATCAACTAATTCTCACACAATTTTGCTCACAAGTAATGCTACAGAGGGTCATGTAAACGTACATGATTTAAGTTGATTAAAAAATAATTGGCATTTAAATATTTATATGTTTATTAAACCCTGTCTTACAAAAATGTTATACTGATTACAATTTAATTTGATGCTTGCAATGCTAATCTTATGTGGTAGCTGGTTGCATAGGAGCTTACAGTATAAGGGGTTCTGGTTTTAGAGTCCTTGTTATGGCATGTGTGTAAATGTAATTGTCTCACTAGTATTGCATGTATTTCTAGTTCCATCTCTAGTGATATCTCTGTCAACAAGATGTCAGGGCCTACCTACAATCTTTGCTTTTAAGAAATTCATCAAAACTATTTGCATCCATGTTGGGGACAATAGGCTCATTTGTTATTATGCAAATCTCTTCTTTTTGTTGTGGTTGTGGGTGGCTATTTATAGACAGATTAGACTAATATGCCAAGAATGGGGAAGGAAAGCTTTACACCTATTCTTGTTTTAGTTACTTTCAGCTCACACAAGCATGCTGTCTCCATTTGCTGCTCATAGGCAGTGTTGGCAACACTTTTCGTACAGTGGGAACTACAGGTAATGCAATAATTAGACAGTGCCAGCGCTGCCACTCACCACGTTTGCTCATGGTTACAAATTTTCCTTTCTATCACACGAGCAGTGGATGTGTGGTCAAACTTTAGCACAGCAGGTAGCAATAAAATAAGCCAAACAAAGTTCACTTTGCAATGATGATGCTATGATTTTATTTTTATCAGTATTGTTAGCTAAAAAATCAGGTGATACTATTATGCAATGGCAACGATTATGTAATTAAATACAGTTTTTTTCACTGCAGATATTAAGCACGTGTATTGGCAGATCATGGTACATCCAGAGCATTATGGCTATCAACTTATATTTTGGAATGTCAGAGGAGTTAGGAGGAGATTTATCTGTTTAATAATGGAGGTCTGCAGGTACCTGATTTTTCAGGTAATTTTCAGGTCGTTCCATTTAGGTCAGGTAATATTTATACCCAAAAATTTTTGAGCCAGTCCTTCATGTTAAATATATAGTAATATTAAAAGAAATTGAATGCCAATACATTACACGTCAAAGTTTTGATCTTCACTTTTGAAAGCCTTGTTGAGGGTTTATTTTCTGCCCATTTTGCATACTTACACCACATACAAAATTAACATAGTCATTAACACAATCACAAAATATTCATGTGCTAATCAAATTAAGCTTTTAAAAATTTTAGGAATACAAATATTTTACTAGCATTCCAGTTCTTGCACATGAAAATAAATTATTTCAGTATTTNTTTAAAAATTTTAGGAATACAAATATTTTACTAGCATTCCAGTTCTTGCACATGAAAATAAATTATTTCAGTATTTCCAACAGCACTACTATACTTCTAATTTCACTTATAATAGAATTATGTAACATGTAATTAGCTTTCCTGAGCTATTTCCAACTTAGTAATGAGGGTGCCATTTATAATGTCTGTAAAAAAGTGTACTGCCACAATCAAGGAATTTTTCGACTGCTAATTTCAGATGCCCAGTTAACTGTTAACTATCTGTGTAAATCAGATGTCGTTTTGCAAACTTACCCTGGTTTACAGTTGTCATTGTGGTTGCATAGTTTATTTGTTGATGNTGTAAATCAGATGTCGTTTTGCAAACTTACCCTGGTTTACAGTTGTCATTGTGGTTGCATAGTTTATTTGTTGATGATCTAGCTGTTATCCTGGATGTGGAATATTTTAATCTGGGTGGGGTGTGTTCCTGGTCTGGGTCCCACACAGTTCAGAAATTCACTCGTGTTCGACTTCTGTTATCTTAAAGAGTTTATGATTGCTTGTAGGCGGGTGTCGGTTTGTATGTACCAGAGCTCATTGTAACAGCATGCACAGTGTAAGTAAACTATGAAAGGAAACTGCTGGGCAGAACAAAGTTGTGAACTCATGTCTGTGCTTGTTTCAGTCCCACAAGTGGGCAAGTTCTGAATTTCTCTGAGGAACACATGTTTTCATGTTTCAACTGGTGGAATATAGGCCTATGTAATACATATCTTGGGAACCAAGTAAAAGTTTTGCAAAATGTAGGAAATTGTAGAAGAAGAGGAAAGTATATAGCTTTTAGCATTCAGCAGTATCAGAATTAATATTATAGTTGTAAACTGCAGATGTATTTAACTGTGGGGTTGAGGGGTTAAAAATAATTGCGCATTGTTATGGAATATTTTACCAAAATTTATGGGAAACCTGTATTTGAAAATGTTAAGGAATTTTTATTTAGTTTTCTTGTACCCACCATGTGAAAGTCAAATGTTTGTAAACAGAGAACTGCCTGTGTGCTGGAATGTCCACTAATATGCGGGTGAGGGGAAGTCATGTAATGTTGACATTTTGCAGATCTATGTGATTGAGAAGGAGGAAGGTGAGGGGCACAAGCCGAGCGAGGTGGACTATATCTTCAAGCAGGCCCTGCGGGAGTTCAAGGACAACCTTGTGGCAACATGCAGCATCCTCAGCAAGCAGGGTTCCAGCTTCAACATCAAATACAAAGACCTCATCGCCAACTTCATATATGTGAGTTACAGCAGTCTCAAAAATTGGAAGCAAGTTTAAAAGCCAGGATAGTTGTCAGAATAAAATGTTGGTTTTTAAAACTAATGATTTTAATCATTCCAACTGTTATGGGAATCCCTTTGATGTATTCCAGAGAACAGATCATCTTAAGATTAGTTGAAATTTAGACTCAGAAGTTTACTTCAANGGAATCCCTTTGATGTATTCCAGAGAACAGATCATCTTAAGATTAGTTGAAATTTAGACTCAGAAGTTTACTTCAGCTAGAAGAATCTTGTACTGTATTCCTCTCCTTAGATAGTCAGATCTCAAATCCCTGGAATTCAACCACCTCGTCCTTATTTTAATGTCTACAATACATTTTGCAAGGAAATCAAATTATGTAGGCAATTTAAAATGTGAACGTTTTATGAAGTGATTACTGCAAAGCCACGGTATATCAAATTTGAGTNAAATTATGTAGGCAATTTAAAATGTGAACGTTTTATGAAGTGATTACTGCAAAGCCACGGTATATCAAATTTGAGTGGACTAAATTATTGCAGGTTTGTTATTGAGCATTGCTTTTTTAATGGGCAAACAAATTGATTGAAATAAAAGCAAATGTTTTTTTGAATAAGAATTTGTAGACATCTGCAACTTCAACCAGCAAATATTTTAAAAAAATACTACTAACAGCAAAGAAATTAATAGATAACATTCTAGAAAACATTCAATATTTCATGATATAACCAAAAAGTATGACAATGAGAAGTTTATGCCTAACATTATTTACTTATATATGCATATATTTTGAAATATCACCTATTCAAAAAGCGTTTCCCACCCACCCCCCTTTTTATTTTATTTGTACAAAGTAAAATTAGTGGCAAATTCTTTTTGGTGGAGGTAATGCAAAGAAAGCTGGTTTCCATGATTTTTTTTTTTTNCAAAGTAAAATTAGTGGCAAATTCTTTTTGGTGGAGGTAATGCAAAGAAAGCTGGTTTCCATGATTTTTTTTTTTTCCCCACGTGTTTCTAGTCTGTAAAATTTCAAATAAATTGCAGCAGAAACGGATTGGCATTTTCTTTTATCCATTTGAGTATTGAATTCAAACATCTCTACTCATGTCAATATCATAANCAAAGTAAAATTAGTGGCAAATTCTTTTTGGTGGAGGTAATGCAAAGAAAGCTGGTTTCCATGATTTTTTTTTTTCCCCACGTGTTTCTAGTCTGTAAAATTTCAAATAAATTGCCGCAGAAACGGATTGGCATTTTCTTTTATCCATTTGAGTATTGAATTCAAACATCTCTACTCATGTCAATATCATAATGTACTAAATGGCTGCAAGACTGCACTTTAATAATACAGAAAAAATTTTTTTACATTTTANTGAAAATTTTTTTTTACATTTTATTGACATTAGGTTAGTTGTAAAGATCCTAACAGAGTATCAATCACACAAAATGTAATTGAGTTATGTTTACATTTAATGGTACATGAAAATATTTAGCAGAAGCACTGAAGGTTTTTCTGCTTATGTGAGCATGTGTATGTTATGTGTTACACAACAATCCCAACTTCAGTAGAAAAAATTTGGAGGTGTCCTTCCATTTGGTTACACTTATTGATGGAATGTTAAGCATCTTCATGGTACAAACATATCTGTGATATTGCTGCCATGCATATGTTAAAATTTTTACTTAAAGGCACACAGTTTGTGAATATTTAATGAACAGAACTTGAAAAATTATTTTTTGGGACATTGTGACTATTTAAATTTATAATTTCTTTGTTTCCAATAGCAGTTATAATTCACTATAAGGAATTTTGGCAAAATGCACAACAAACAATGCTCATCAAATAGAGGTGAAACAACTTTAAAGTAACACAATTTTAAAAGGACCCAGGTCCCTACATAAAAGAAGCAAAAAAAATGGTTGCCTGTAAAGTCGGTTTTACGGGCGAAGATTTTACGTGACAACGTAGTGCTGCGCGCGCGGCAGACCGATCATAGTTGAGTGGGAGAGAGACGCAAGGCATTCGGCGGGCCTCTCTCTCGTTCGGTGACTCATCGTAACGTTACCGAGCGTTACACTTTTTCATAAGTGACTCCCAGCCGCAACCTAATTTAAGACGTTGTCACGTCAAAAAAAAAAAGGAAGTGGGCTGCCTTGTCACTGCCTAAAAGAAGCAAGAAGAAAAAGGAAGTCAGCTGGTAAAAGAAGCAAAAAGAAAAAGGAAGCAGGTCACAGCTGGAGTTGTTGACATTCTTTTAATGACCATAGGTTAAAGTCAGGCCACAATGTTTAGGCTTTTAGAGCCACTGCCAGTTATTTAGTTAAAATATTTTCCAAATATATCACAATCACCACCTATTAATGTAAAAAAAAAAATAATAATTTGTTACATATGTACTAACCTTAAATAAATTTAATACAAGTTTATCTGTATACATTAAATTTTATCTTCACACTTTGTTATTGTTCTATTCTTCATTAGGTTAAATAAAACATTTAATAAATTTTACCTGCATTGGTTGAATGAAGTTGCAAGCAAAATGCAAGTATTCAAAATGGAACCGAATACTGATATTTTTTGTTATTCGACCCATCCCTAGAAAATATGGAAGGAAAAAGATTATAGGAGCTGGTTTAAGTACACAAACTACATAATTGTAAATTATATTTGGAATATTTGATCCTTTATTAAAATTAAAATAATATTTATGGGAACAGTTAAAAAAAAATTTTATTTCAGTTGTTTGCTATTTTTAGTTATTAATTCTTTTCAACTTAAATAAATTACTTAGTATTCCTGAAGACCACAAAAATTACTAATTTAGGCTTAAATTCCTTATTAATAAAATAAAATGTATATATACTTTCAATTTGTCCAGCTGTGCTTTGTCAGTCAATATTAGACTCTTCTCCCACTGCATTTGTGGGCAAAGAAAATAACTTTCTGTAACTGTCTACAATCGTAAATACTTAAACATCATGGGAAAAAAATTCAGTTTGCAGTTTGAATACTAACACTGGAAAAAGGAATTCTCTTACCACTGCTGATGACTCAACCAATAAAAAACTTATTTATTANTAAAATAATATTTATGGGAACAGTTAAAAAAATATTTTTATTTCAGTTGTTTGCTATTTTTAGTTATTAATTCTTTTCAACTTAAATAAATTACTTAGTATTCCTGAAGACCACAAAAATTACTAATTTAGGCTTAAATTCCTTATTAATAAAATAAAATATATATATACTTTCAATTTGTCCAGCTGTGCTTTGTCAGTCAATATTAGACTCTTCTCCCACTGCATTTGTGGGCAANTATATATACTTTCAATTTGTCCAGCTGTGCTTTGTCAGTCAATATTAGACTCTTCTCCCACTGCATTTGTGGGCAAAGAAAATAACTTTCTGTAACTGTCTACAATCGTAAATACTTAAACATCATGGGAAAAAAATTCAGTTTGCAGTTTGAATACTAACACTGGAAAAAGGAATTCTCTTACCACTGCTGATGACTCAACCAATAAAAAACTTATTTATTATATTTTTAAAAAATTTATCTTTATTTTAAATGTTCTATGTCTTATTTTTGCCACTTTCTAGGCAATTATAAATTCTTGAAAATAGTCTCACTACGGCCAGTAATTTAATATTCCGTTGAACTCGACGCAGCATGTCCATCCACATGAGAGAATAAGAACATTCTCTCTGTTAATTTAAAAGGTCACATGCTGCAAAATGCCCTTCCTAAAGTTGCACAAATTTTAGACAAGAATTTTGCTGCCTTTAATTGAGACATTCTAAAAATTAAAAAACAATTTTAAACACAAAAATATTAATTTAATACATTAAATAATCATCTGGAATAATTACATTACATACATGAAAAGGAAAACATGTTGTGCTTGAAAGTTACAAAATTACTTACAGGTTTACATACAGATCATCTTAGTTACATCATAAAAATAATATCCTGAAACAAAACGAAGAAAACAAATGCATGTTACCCTGAAATATATAAATCTACACAAATTCAGACTCTTTATTATCCAAGTAACAATTTACAATATTGCAAAAACATATCTTGTTTTTAGAAAAGGAATTAATAAATAGACGCAAATTGAAAATGTTTTATTTCTCAAATTAAGTTACATATTAATCATGACATTTAAAAAGTCTTGCGTACTTCCCGCTGAAAAATTGGAAAATTTAGTGCCTTGCAGTTGACACTACTGCTTTGCTGCAGGTGTTCACATCATGCGGTGACGTCGTTGCTTGTAGCTATGGAAACCTAAGTGAAATCTGAGTAATGTAATAAAATTAAAGCAGGAAATTAACACCTACGCTTCACTTCATGCCATTTTGAGTGGCCTCGGAATACTCATACAGCCAACAGTGTTCTGTTGAACAAATTATAGAGCAAGTAATAAAGAAATGGAACAGTTACATTGCATATTTGTAAAAGACAAAGATGGAGACCAAACAAATTTTAAATAAACTTGANTAAAGAAATGGAACAGTTACATTGCATATTTGTAAAAGACAAAGATGGAGACCAAACAAATTTTAAATAAACTTGACATTCCACAGCATTAACTCACCTAATTTAATAATGTCTATGTACGTAACAACTACTGGGGTGTAAAAACATGAGCACTGCCATTACTTATTGTTTCCAAGTTTTGTATTATTCACACTTTGCTGAAATAATTATTAGTTTCTTATATAGTATTATTTTGCATTTAAGTCTAGGAATGTGCTGATGTAATGAAAAATGAATTTTAATCTTTTATAATATGCTACTTTTAAATATTCCATAAGCCTGTATTAATTTTAAAGATTTATGTTGCATGAAAGGCAATATGTGTTATTACATAGTAAAAAAAGTACAATCAATTTTTTTGTAAATCAGTGAAAATCATTTCTTTTATATCTGCCTTTTGCCTAGCTTGTAAAAAGGTATGTATTTATTAAATAAAAAAAAATTATTGTGGCAATGTGCACTTTTTAACAAAACCATTAAATTCAATATTTGATTTGAATTCGCGAATACTTTAACAAATTTTCTTTGAAATCACTTCGAAATGAAATTTCCAGCTCGACCCACTCGTACCAACTATTAAATTTTCAATCAATGCCAAACATTAAAAATATTCCTGTAATCTGCTGTAAAATGCATCTTGCAATGCTCATACAATTAAATTTCATTAAAATTTATTCTCTTTGTAATAATCTAAAGTTATATAAAACAATTGTTTTAAATACTGTATTTATTTTACAAAATCTATTATTTTACATTAGCATGCTGCGATCATGTATGTTAATAATAGGGGTGGGTCGGTTCGGTTCTTCGGTTCCAATTTATACCGTTTATTGAGGTTTGACTCCGGTTTTAGGTTAACAACAATTACTCGGTTCTTGGTTCTACACAGCAATGGCAAAACTCTGTTGTTACAAATATAACTAAGGTATTTACTTATGTATAGCGCGCCCTTTTTTCCCAACTTAAAGGAAAAATTTCTGGGGTGCATGCTATACACACAATTAAGAAGTGGTAGTCTTAAACTGTTCAGAGATGTTTGGAGAGAAGTGTATGGGAACAGTCTATTATCTCATCTCATGCTCTTTCATCAACACTCCTCTGCCTTCACTCTCTCTTTTTCTCTCAGCCCTCCCTGGTAACCAACATTGCTAGCCCATTGATACAGCCTTCTTTGTTTAGCAGGATGGATGTGTGGCTGGGAGTAAAAGATGAAGAAGAGAAGGTTTTTTTTAGAGGTGTCACATTCAAGCAGGGCAAAAAAACTGTGGGTGGGNAAAAGATGCAAAAAAAATAAGGAATGAGGCTGCATACCACAGCTGTTGACTTTCTTTTAATGGACCTTTGCAGGTTACCTTTATTGTACAGCAAGGCATAATGTTTGGTTTTAGCGCCACGAGTTATTTGATTAAAGTATTTTCCAAACATATCACAATCACCACCTATTAATGTTAAAAAAAAATAATAATTTTTACATATTTACTAATCTTAAATCAATTTAATACAAGTTTATCTGTATACATTAAAACTTATCTTCACACTTTGTTACAGTTCAATTCTTCCATAGGTTAAATAAAACATTTAATAAATTTTACCTGCATTGGTTTAATAAACTTGCAAGCAAAAGGCAAGTATTCAAAATAGAACCGAATACTGGAACCAATATTTAAATTGTAGAATCGGCACCGGAACCGGAATCAACCGTTTTTTGTTATTCGACCCATCCCTAGTTAATAATCAAACATATATTGCACTAATAAAAAAAAAAATTAAAACTTTTGAAAGAAGAGCGTAACTTCAGCATTTGTGTATTTTAAATTTGCTAAAATATTTCTNAGACCCATCCCTAGTTAATAATCAAACATATATTGCACTAATGAAAAAAAAAAATTAAAACTTTTGAAAGAAGAGCGTAACTTCAGCATTTGTGTATTTTAAATTTGCTAAAATATTTCTTAACATCAACTACATATCTGTTTGGTATTATTTATACTACCATTTTTTGACCTAAACAAATTTTTCTCTCCATGTAGTACTGCATAATAAATGCATTACAAGAACGTGTGAAGCAGAGAGATAACACAGATATTGTAAACCTCAGTAATTTTAAGTATATTGCAAAAAGAACTTGCTTTGTGTGATTAAGTTTTTCATAAATCATGTGACAACTAAGTGTGTATGTGCGCTTGTGTAGTAATAAACACTGGTCAAAAACGTGATTTCTGCAAAGAAAAAAGACATAGCAATCACAGCTAATACCTCCTCATATGTAAGGCATCATCATAATGCTCGCCTAGAAGTTGACCTAAAATACCAGTTGACACCAGCTCCATGGGCTTTGTCTGATTCAATAGGGTCCCCGAGAAAAACAGTAACAGAAGTCAACTGTGACATATTCTTAAAAAAGATGTTCCTGCTCAAACTGTTTACACACTTAATGCAGCTTTGGTTTTTGATGGCCTGACTTTGCTGTAGTAAGTGAGAATACCCTATGGCATGACTTTTGACGAAATTTGTGTGACTATTTTCCAATAGTTACTCCACTGCCGAGAATATAGAATAACATAATTTTTTCTTTGTATAGGTCAAATTCAATTAAAGATTTCAAGAGGGGTCACCGGCAAGAAAATATCTCACCTGTATTGTATGTAAATATCAAAGGGGACTTCACAAAATTTAGGTCTTGTTCACAGTTCCTTACAGCTAGTTCAAACAAGGCCAGTCTCATAAAGTTTCTAGCTGATTTATGGAGAACACCCACCTACAAAAACGAATTACAGAATATAGTTATGTTCATTGCTACTGAAGGCATCTGCTTGAAAGTAACATCAGATGAAGCAACAGTGTATGCAGAACTTGCCTGTGACCATGAAGTAACCTTGCATGCTCGTATGTTGGCGAGAGCAATATCCCTGCAGTTGTTGTTAATGCTTTTGACACTGATCAAATTGTGATTCTGCTTGGTTTCATTCAACAATTCAAATGCCAACTTTATGTGAAAATAGGCCAGCAGTGAAAAGACGGAGTTGCTGCTCTCGAAAGTGCAGTAAGCGAGCTGTTTAATTACCAGATTAATGCAATATTGATGACTACGTGAAAGCATTAATTGGGTTTAATTTTTAACAGGCTGTGATGGTATTTCCACCTTCTAAGGAAAAGACAAGGGAACACCATTCTAACTATAATAAGCACTGGAACTCACTTCATTCCATCCTTTATAGCCTTTAGTGGAGACTTGACTATTAGCGAGCCCGTAAATGCAAGATCGGAGCAGTTTGTGTGTCAAATGTACCGCGGGAAATGGATGACATCAATAAATGGTAATATGACTATTGTTGTTCTAAAAGAGGCGATTTTATGCCAGAACTCTTGCCTTCTTGTCGTTGAACTTTATGCATCTATGTGAGTAGAATCAACTATCAGGCCGCTGTTTGGTGGAGATTGCTTACATGCTTTCTATATCTCCCACGCCATACGAACATGGTTGGTGTAACATCCATGGCCGCATTGACATTATTTGGCTTGGAAGTCTACCAGCTCCTGAGGAAGTATTGCAAATGGTATCTCTTACCAAATGCAAAGACTGTCAACCAGAATCATGTCTGTACTCCGTCAATCTCCCATACACAGATATTTGCAGATGCTCGTGTGATGTACAGCAAATTAATACAGAATATGAAGGGTGCCTAAATGGTAATGACAATGACGGCAACTACTACGAACATGATGATTACTCTGAAGAATAATGTTGTTGATTTGAGTTGAGAGCTTTGGGCGGCTCTTAACAATGAGGTCTTGAAAGCAGATGAGGGTGAAATGAGTTGAGAATGGAGCAAAGCTGGAATGCAAGGGCGGGAGAAACAGGATATCCCAAAAAAAAACTGCCGACCAGCGGCAATGTTTGGCATGATTCCCACTTGCAAAAATCCGAAGTGACCCGGACGGGGATTGAACCCGGTTCGCCTTGATGGGAGGCAACCAGTCTACCCACTTAGCCACCGCAGCTCCAAGAATGTTGTTAGTGGTGCAATAAATTGAGATATGGTATATGTTCAAAACTATTTCTGGTTTATTACAACAATAATTGTAACATTTCAGTAGGTAGTATATATTATAGGAGTGTGTTAATATTTGAAAATGCAAATATTCAAAGTTTTCAAATATTCAGAGTTTTTTTCAATTACTGTGTACTCTTATATAGGAAAGAAATTGCATGGGGCCAAGGGATTGGACTAGACCCCTGCCTAAACTGCTGATGTGAGTGCGGAAACATCCGTCCAGAGTTCGGATCCCACCAACTGCTCCACGGTGCTATCCGGCACAGCGAAACAGCTGGACTCGTCCTGTGGGTTGCGGGGAGTCGGGACCAAGGGTGTGGACTCGACCCTTGCTAGGGTTTGGACTCCTCCGTCTGTTGCATGTTGTCATCCGGCACAGCAATGCTGCTGGGCTCATCCTGATTGGTTAACTCATGGGGAGGTGGCAAGGGAGGTTAGTCCTCGTCTTCTTCGGCCAGCCTTACCATCTTCGGGCGTGGTTGCAGGTGTGTGTCCAAGTGTTCCCGGTCCTTTGGGGACCACCAAGATATCTCTGAGCAGCGTATTCTGGAGTTGCTTCGCCCCTGGGTGTTACTTGCACCGTGTACCCGGAAGGGATGGAGCGGAGTAGTCTGTACGAACCATACCGTGTGATGGCGTGATGGAGAGGTTTATGTTCACGTAGGCGTGGTGCTCCCTTGCTTTGGCTGCTCCACCTTCTTCTCTTCCTCGGGTTTTGGGCGTGGAGTTTGGGGATGGTTCTGTTTCTAGGTCATCTGGCTTTGGGCTCTCGGAAGGGTTTCGGTTCGTGCTCCGCCCAGGGCGCATCCTCTTCTTTGTCCGCCCATGTACTTGGGGGTCTTTGGCAGGTCTTTCAGTTCCATGGGGACAAGGCCTCAACTGCTCCCCGAGTTGCTTTTCTCGCCAGACCCCTCTCATCTTCGGCCCAGTATATGTTTTCTTGTCTGTCCCAGGATCAGCTGACTCGGGAAGGTGTCAATCACCTTGTTATTCCTGTTCTGCAGGGTGAATAGGATGTCTGGGATGGGAGTATCCCTGTGTTTGTGGTCCTCTCCCACTTGGAGCGGAAGGCTTTTCTTCAACTCTTTGTTTCACCTCTGCGTGGGATTGGTTTGGGGGTGGTATGGCAGGTTTGTCGTGTTCTCAATCCCCTATTGGTTACATGCCTTCAGTAACAATTTGCCAATGAATTGGGTCCTGTTGTCCATCAAGATCGCCTGTGGGTA
Source organism: Clitarchus hookeri (assembly GCA_002778355.1). Classification (NCBI taxonomy): domain Eukaryota; kingdom Metazoa; phylum Arthropoda; class Insecta; order Phasmatodea; family Phasmatidae; genus Clitarchus; species Clitarchus hookeri. The sequence goes on from NQII01001049.1 coordinate 27,836, forward strand.
TCCCCAGCAGGGGAATATCTCGGTCTAGAACTTGCAGGCGATGCCTCTTGCTTCTTGGCTGGGGAGAGGGAAGGCTTCCGTCCACCTCGAAAATTGGTACGTGACCACCAGGAAGTAGCAATTGTTCTTGGTTCTCCTGGGGTATGGCCCCATTAGTTCTGCAGCTAGATGTGTTCACGGGGTATGGGGATGTCGTGGACGTCCCATTTGTAGGCTTTGTGGCGGCATCACACTTCACAGCCTGTAACGTTCTGCCGGACGTCTCGGCTCATCCCCTCATCCCATCCCAGATGTAACATTCCCCGATGTCACGCAGAGTTTCTTTCTCACCCGGGTGGCTGGCCTGACGGTGATCGTGGTGGTTTCGGAAGGTATCAACGCGTAGTGGGGCCGGCACCCATATCTTTCAATTTACTCCTGGGTTTCCATTTCTTGTCTATGCTATCTCGACCCTGAGTTCTTACCTCTGTATATAGCTGTATGCCGCTGGATATCGGGGTATTGGTGCCCCGATATCGCCTTGCCCCGATATGCCGCTGGATATCGAGGCAAGGTACCTGCAGCAGGATCTGCAGGTACCTAGACGGTGACGGCTTTATTGAAGATGTATACTCTCTTTCAGACTGAGCAGGGGAGGTGATGTTACTTGTTCTTCTGGATTCCTGCCCCTGTTTACTGTCATACGTTCTTTGTCGCCAATGTATATTCTGTCTTGACCACAGTCTATGATACATTCTTGCTAGTGGAGCCAAGGTTTTCCCAGTATGACGTTTTCCCCTAGGGTTGTTGATCCCTCTTACTATCAGGATTTGGTCGGCTTGTGCCATTCGCACTGGTTTGCCTCTGAGCTGTAGGTGAGCTTGTTGGTTGTCAGTAGGGAAGTCGCTTGTGATTAAATTGCCAGTGGCAGCATAGTCTAGTAGGGCAAAAGCTCTCCATTTATTCACTTCAACCTCATTACTTGCTGCCCCGGGGGGTATGGTTTGCTCATTAGCATCTGAATGGCATCTTCAGGCCGTATGAGGCCGGATGTGGTGGCTCGTNGCGTGATGGAGAGGTTTATGTTCACGTAGGCGTGGTGCTCCCTTGCTTTGGCTGCTCCACCTTCTTCTCTTCCTCGGGTTTTGGGCGTGGAGTTTGGGGATGGTTCTGTTTCTAGGTCATCTGGCTTTGGCCTCTCGGAAGGGTTTCGGTTCGTGCTCCGCCCAGGGCGCATCCTCTTCTTTGTCCGCCCATGTACTTGGGGGTCTTTGGCAGGTCTTTCAGTTCCATGGGGACAAGGCCTCAACTGCTCCCCGAGTTGCTTTTCTCGCCAGACCCCTCTCATCTTCGGCCCAGTATATGTTTTCTTGTCTGTCCCAGGATCAGCTGACTCGGGAAGGTGTCGATCACCTTGTTATTCCTGTGCTGCAGGGTGAATAGGATGTCTGGGATGGGAGTATCCCTGTGTTTGTGGTCCTCTCCCACTTGGAGCGGAAGGCTTNCTGCAGGGTGAATAGGATGTCTGGGATGGGAGTATCCCTGTGTTTGTGGTCCTCTCCCACTTGGAGCGGAAGGCTTTTCTTCAACTCTTTGTTTCACCTCTCCGTGGGATTGGTTTGGGGGTGGTATGGCAGGTTTGTCGTGTTCTCAATCCCCTATTGGTTACATGCCTTCAGTAACAATTTGCCAATGAATTGGGTCCTGTTGTCCATCAAGATCGCCTGTGGGTATCCCCAGCAGGGGAATATCTCGGTCTAGAACTTGCAGGCGATGCCTCTTGCTTCTTGGCTGGGGAGAGGGAAGGCTTCCGTCCACCTCGAAAATTGGTACGTGACCACCAGGAAGTAGCAATTGTTCTTGGTTCTCCTGGGGTATGGCCCCATTAGTTCTGCAGCTAGATGTGTTCACGGGGTATGGGGATGTCGTGGACGTCCCATTTGTAGGCTTTGTGGCGGCATCACACTTCACAGCCTGTAACGTACTGCCGGACGTCTCGGCTCATCCCCTCATCCCATCCCAGATGTAACATTCCCCGATGTCACGCAGAGTTTCTTTCTCACCCGGGTGGCTGGCCTGACGGTGATCGTGGTGGTTTCGGAAGGTATCAACGCGTAGTGGGGCCGGCACCCATATCTTTCAATTTACTCCTGGGTTTCCATTTCTTGTCTATGCTATCTCGACCCTGAGTTCTTACCTCTGTATATAGCTGTATGCCGCTGGATATCGGGGTATTGGTGCCCCGATATCGCCTTGCCCCGATATGCCGCTGGATATCGAGGCAAGGTACCTGCAGCAGGATCTGCAGGTACCTAGACGGTGACGGCTTTATTGAAGATGTATACTCTCTTTCAGACTGAGCAGGGGAGGTGATGTTACTTGTTCTTCTGGATTCCTGCCCCTGTTTACTGTCATACGTTCTTTGTCGCCAATGTATATTCTGTCTTGACCACAGTCTATGATACATTCTTGCTAGTGGAGCCAAGGTTTTCCCAGTATGACGTTTTCCCCTAGGGTTGTTGATCCCTCTTACTATCAGGATTTGGTCGGCTTGTGCCATTCGCACTGGTTTGCCTCTGAGCTGTAGGTGAGCTTGTTGGTTGTCAGTAGGGAAGTCGCTTGTGATTAAATTGCCAGTGGCAGCATAGTCTAGTAGGGCAAAAGCTCTCCATTTATTCACTTCAACCTCATTACTTGCTGCCCCGGGGGGTATGGTTTGCTCATTAGCATCTGAATGGCATCTTCAGGCCGNGACTCGGCACGAAGTCTAGCTGCGCTAGTATTGGTTTGCGAGTGTGGGTTGGTGGAGCCACTGGCTTACCTCCCACTGCTGGTCGACGGTTGCTCATCGGCGTAGGTCCATCATTGGATCTTCTGACCCAGCTGGTTGGTGGCGATGGTGTCTGGTGGACGGCTTGGCAGAGAGGCTTACTCGGCTGCGGTGGGCGGGTTTCCAGCCCGCTGGTGCTGGTTGAAGGTGCAGGCTCTATGTCAGCTGGCTCGACGCCTAGTTCCAATGGTAGGCCTAGGTGAAGAAACTCGGTGGCTGGGTGTGCATCTCTGGGGAGTTTCACCAGGGGTCCAAACAAGTGACTGGGAGGAACTGTGAGGTAAGGCCTCAACAGTCAGTGGACTGTGTGATCTAATTCCCGGGGTGTCAAGAAGCTGAAAGCTGGGACAGTTTGTTTAAGCAGTGCTTGCTTGCCAGCTAGGATGGCAGCTGCTTTCCTGTCTCTCCACTTACTATCCCTCCATTTGGTGAACGGCACTTACCGGGGATGAGGTGCTATGTCTCACTTCCGTAAGGGGGTGGCAGGTAACGATTTCCCTAGCTAGGAAGGGGTCNTTACCGGGGATGAGGTGCTATGTCTCACTTCCGTAAGGGGGTGGCAGGTAACGATTTCCCTAGCTAGGAAGGGGTCGATCCTTCCTTGCCAGACCTGGCACTCGTTCCTGCGAGTTTATTATATACTGTGGAGGTAATGCGTTAGCTGACAAGGGGAATGTAGCTTCTTTGTCGTGTGTCTTGCTAGTGGTTGTGGCTCTACCGTACGTGTGCGTACGTGCCTGGTCCACAGTATGAGTAGCTGTCTAATAGGTTGTGTATTGATGATGTACGTCATTTCCTTTTTTGGGGACAGGCCACAGTACTACGGTAAGTTCGGCAAAATCAGTATCAAATCCGCAGTTCTCTGGTTCTTCATTGTGGGGAAACGCTTACAAAGGATGACNTTACCGGGAATGAGGTGCTATGTCTCACTTCCGTAAGGGGGTGGCAGGTAACGATTTCCCTAGCTAGGAAGGGGTAGATCCTTCCTTGCCAGACCTGGCACTCGCTCCTGCGAGTTTATTATATACTGTGGAGGTAATGCGTTAGCTGACAAGGGGAATGTCTTCTTTGTCGTGTGTCTTGCTAGTGGTTGTGGCTCTACCGTACGTGTGCGTACGTGCCTGGTCCACAGTATGAGTAGCTGTCTAATAGGTTGTGTATTGATGACGTACGTCATTTCCTTTTTTGGGGACAGGCCACAGTACTACAGTAAGTTCGGCAAAATCAGTATCAAATCCGCAGTTCTCTGGTTCTTCATTGTGGGGAAACGCTTACAAAGGATGACNGTAAGTTCGGCAAAATCAGTATCAAATCCGCAGTTCTCTGGTTCTTCATTGTGGGGAAACGCTTACAAAGGATGACTAGGTGCAATTCACACAAGAAAGAGCAGACAGTGGTTAAACTGGATAAGTGTTTCGTGTTTTTTTTCTATCCTAAATAAAACATGGTGGCCCGTATTCTCCTACTGTAACCAAGGCACTGATTAACTCTCGGAAGGTAACTCTCGTAAGGCCTGTTTGCTTAAAGAGCCTTGCCCGAAGGGCGAGCTAGCGAGCACAGAGCAACAAATTAGGTAGCCGTGATAACAACTAAACCCTAATTGAAGCTGGTGGTGTCCTGAAGGGACTTGAAGGGGAGTATGGGGTGTGGGTTTGACGGCAAGTGTCAAGTGTAAGGGCGGGAATGACAACTCTTATGGGGATGCAGCGTGTGTTTGAAGAAGTTCGGCATTCGTAGTTGGTGATGAACTGGTGGTCTCTTATGAGGAGAGCGGAAGAGAGCAGACTGAGCAGAGAGCTCCAGCACGCGAAGTGGTGCAGCGAGCTGCTGGAATCCAACTGCTGTTCTGTGGCGGCGCTGGGGGTGTCTCGGGTGTGTTTGGCCTTCGGGTAGCTTCGACGGGGGCTTCCCGTAGGCGGAGCCGTACTTGGCTGCCATCTCTCGGGGCTGCTGGAAGCAGGCCTGCCTGTTGTGCAAGTTGCAGCAGCTGCGCAACCTCAGGCGCAGTTTCTCTGGCACTGTTTACTGGGATTTTCCCATTTTGTTGGGGTTTTTTTTTTAAGGCGGGAGTGATTTAATATACTCTTCCTTCGGGTGTATTACGGTCTTCAGGCATCCACCTTGTTATAGTAGACGTAATATTTGCTTGGGTAAGTATCAACCGACTACAAATGTCAAAATCATGTGGTTTGCAAAGAGATTAGCATACCATCCTAATAAGTGCATTTCTTGGAATTTTAGTGCACTTCTTCTAGGCAAGTTTTATGCAGGTGGTATATATTCAAGTTAAGCCATGACTTTTTAAAATCATTAATCTGTTGCCAAACGAAAAGTAAACAAATGGCAATGTCACTTTTTGAAAAATTTGGAAGTTTCTAATGGAAAATCTCTAGCTNTTTTAAAATCATTAATCTGTTGCCAAACGAAAAGTAAACAAATGGCAATGTCACTTTTTGAAAAATTTGGAAGTTTCTAATGGAAAATCTCTAGCTTATGAAGGAAATGCACAGAAAATAACTCATATTTTAGCCTGTGGTTTTAATTATGCTCTGTGGTAAAGAAAAATATAGTAATATGAACTTTGTCAGAGAAAAATATTTACATTAAGTTTCACAGTCTTTTTTAATTTCTCCTTTTTATTATTTCTGAGTATGAGTAATTGCATTATTCATATGAAGCATGCTTAAAAATCCTTGTATCAGTTTTCTTTTTCACGTGGCGCACCTTGTGAAATAAAGAAAATATAATACTTTTATCTTAATTGGAATAACGCATAACATTTCATTAGTAAAACTAAACAAACTAAAAAGGATTTTAACAAATTTCTTAAGCAGAATGTAACAGTGATCTTACAGACCTGTCTGCCACCTACAAGATGCAGAATTTTCTCTTTATGCAGTTATGTATTCTAACTGCATTCAGATGTTTTTTCCTTCTTCTTTTGTCTTCGTGCAAAAATGTTTTCTCCACAGATTCTATGCCTTTGCTTTGTAATGTCTGAATGTGTACGTAGGCCTAATGCACAGTCTCTCATTTGGTGTGTCAATGTAGCCCACACAAACAATGGGACATGGAAGCCGGACAGACCCAAAGCATACAGGAGAATAAATACTATCAGTGAAACTGGCCCTGCTCATGTGTCACGGCGTGGCAGTTGCTACATCCCCTCCGCTTTGAGCCTACCTTTTCTTCGACGACTCAGCTCGGGCAGGCAGAGCGGAAGAATGGCGGCGTCCCTGCACGGGTCACAGCTAATGACGAACAGTGCTTCCGAACTTCATCGTGGACGTAACGATTTTCAGCGACAACACTATCTTTTTTTTGCACGCGACAAATTGCAAAGGTTCACTCTACGTCCCTATATCATTATATCGCTCCTGAACATTAATTTCTTACTTTAAAACCACCACAGAAAGTCTTGTTTTGGCCATATTCACACCCACAAAAATACTCTTTAGAGAGCAAAGTAGAAAGTGACAAAGTTATATGTATGTGTATCATTCATTAAATGCTTTTCAATGTCCAACCCCATAACAATTTTAGTACTTTTCAAATGAAGGCTGGATTTCGGAAGCTCTGCACATCTCTTCATACCCTAGGCAGGCGGTCACCCTTAAGACCATCTCACTTTAAAGACCCATTTTTTAGGAAACAGGAAAAATTCTACAATAAAAAAACAAACGCTGGATATTTAACAGAAATCATTCAAAAAATAAGTTTCAGTTCATTGCGTTTAACACTACTCCAATCAGTGCATATCTAAAAATATATACCACTACCATTTTGATGTATGCAGGTTGTGGTGAGTCAGAGTATGTCGAATTTTCCAAACCTATTAAGATCATCCATCATAAAACAACCGTATTTCTGGAAATCATGAGGGGTCATAACAGTGGGGTTCTACTGTATATTTTGTAGTGTGGAATAAATCATATTATTGCTCTTCATTATATTCCAATTATGTTATCAATTTTCAGTGCAGCTGAAGTGATTTACACATTTCAGAGGTGTTGTTTTCAAATGTTTGTAAATTTGTACCAGGAAGCAATTGGGAAACAGTGAATGACATTTCTCCATTCTTCAGACACCTCTATGAATTTCTCACAAATAAAATCACATCATCAGGTGCAGGCTCGCAAAGTACCACAGTAGAAACCCGATACAAGGTACACAAACGGCCTTGAAATTCTACACTTAATACAAAACATAGTTTTTACTGGACGTGTACTCTTAATGATATTACTACATCTGCTGAAGATTTGTAAGATGACTTTAAAAGCAAAATAATTTGAAGTGAAGTCCTTTATACTGATGTGTTTTACATAATTTAAATCTGTGTTATCCAGCATGCATGAATGTATTGTATTGAGTTTGAGCTTGTTCCCATAGGAGTAAAAGAAAAGTACTCTATTATCTTGTTCCAAGTTTTCATGGTGGCTTACATTTTGTTTACAATTTCAGTTATTGTGGAAGTCTGTTGCTAATGGCTTTTGTTTTTTTGTGCAGGCAATGCAAACTGTTTGTGCGAGGGAAAAGACAAGGGAGGATTTTCCCGTTACCATGGGCGTGAATGCATTCCGTGGCTTCATGAATGAGTTTATGACAAGGACGCGCTTGGAAGACAAGGAGAAGATGAGCAAGTCTAAGCGGAAAAAAGAAAAGAAACGTAAAGCGGACGAAGCGATTGCATATGCTGGACACACATTTGTACTCACTATCATCAACATTCCAACAGCATGTGAGATTTGTACCTCCTTCTTCATGTGGCCAATAGAACGGGGACTTGTTTGCCAGAGTAAGTTGATGTGTATGCTTTTCACGGTAAAGTGAGCACTTTTGACACCCTAGCTACTTTTTATTTTCAATCCGTTTTTATCCTGTAACCACCTTTTTCAATAAACGTTGCCATGTAAGTAATAAACACAGTTCTCACTTTACCGTGAATAGCCTTTAGTCTCTCATTAGTTTTGCCAAGGTCAGCCATCACAAAAGCAGTGTTAGTAGTGTAAGAAACTCTGTTAAAGCACAGAGTCTATGGTAAGCTATTGTCTTTAGTATCTGTGATTCGCTGTCTTATTACAAGTCAACGGTAATCGTCTTATGCGTTGGTTTTTTGTAATACACTGGTGGAAAATGGAAAATGAACACCCGGACACAATGGACCCACATGAATTGAGGTTGTATTGAATAATTATACAGGTTGTACACTTTATATGCTAATGATCACACGGTCGTACACCTATGGACAGAGGCTACAGAGTGTCTTGAATAAAAAAGTCAGTACCTTGTGTAGCATCCTTAGCAACGATGCAGTCCTGCAGTCGTGCATAGAGATTATCATAAAGGTGTCGGATGTCGTCTTGCAGACCACACTAAATGCCATCCCATCATGTCTCTCACATGTTCAATGGGGGACAGGTGGGGTTATCGTGCTGGCCAGGGGAGAGTTGATAAACACCTTCAAGAGTGCATTGGGTATCATAAGACGTGTGCGTGCCGGCATTGTCCTGCTGGAAGAGGATTTATCTTTGACATTGTAAGATCGGCAACAAAATGGGTGGGAGGATGTTTTTGATGTGGCGTTCAATGTTCGGTGTTCCCTCAAAAAACACAAGAGGCATACGGTCATTGTAGGCTGTTGCTCCCCAGATCATGATGCCAGAAGTTGGTCCTGTATGTTGCTGCCGTATACACTCTGGTTGTTGTAGCTCTCCACGTCAACACCGCACTTGCATACGAGCATCATTGGCGCCAAGGCAGAATATTCTCTCATTACTAAACACAACTCTGCGCCATTCATCCCTCCAGTTGCATAATTTGCAACACCATCCGAGGTGGGCTGCACGGTATTGAGGTGTGGGAAGAAACCTGGCGAGTGGCACCCTTGATTGTCATCGAGCAAATGGTTGGTGATGATCCTAGCTGACACCCTGGGTGCAACGATTGGTGCAACCCTGTGCGGCGGTTGCCGTGCAATCAGCAATGGCTGCTCATCTGATGCAGCAGTCCAGGCGGGAATCCGTATGCCACTGCCGTCCAGAACCAGGTTGACGACCATATGCACCATCGTTGGACCACCGGCACCGCCAATGATGAACAGCAGACACTTCACGTCCTGCGTGTTGGGCAATTTGTCAGAACTATCCAGCCTCCCTCCTGTCCACAATATGACCTTGTTCAAAGTTCGTTAATTGCACCAATTATGGTCGTCTATGCCATCGTGGCATGTCTACAATGCTTACAATACACAGGTTGATGCCTTAAACAATGGACTACTCTTACGTCGAGTCAACTACAGCTGTATTGTGCTCATCAGTGTTATTCCTAGTACGCGGTTCGTACTCCGTCTACAGCACAGCACTGTTATCGTGTATACCCCTTACATATATGGTGTTTCTTCATCACCGCTTTAATGGTGTTCATTTTAAATTTTCCACCAGTATATAAATTTTGAATTAACTTTCAGAAGAGATATAAAAATTTCCTAATTTTCTGCTTGTGTTTAAAATAATTGTTTTATGAACTAGGAGCTGTAAAACTTTGCGTCTGTTTGAGTAGAAATTAGCATTAATTTTTTTGAATTAGTATATATTTTTATGATACTAGAACTTTATTAAATGTAACAAATATTACATAATCAATTGGTATTATATTATTTTTCTTGAACACATGCTTTAAAGAAGTTGTGTGTTTCTCAAAAGAAACCTTTAACTCCCACGGCACATTGCAGTTACAGTTCTTTAAAAACTGTATTCTTTTGATAGCATATTATCTGTTTACTTAATATTGTTATACACTTTTCTGTGCTGACATTCTGTTCCTTCCCGTGGTTATTCACAAATATATGGCATGCCACTAGATATCTAACATAAAAACAAAACACCCGAAAAACAAGTAAACAATACCAAAAGGTGACCAGTACAGCATTAAAAAAATGAACAAGAATGCCCATTGAATGAATTTCACATTCCGGAGAACATCATGAACAAAAATAAATTTATTTGAACTTAAAGTGTATTTATGAAGCACTTTAATTTGTTTAATTTATAACAGAAAAATAAAGTGAACAAGTAAAGAAACCAAGGAGACTTAATCATAGGCGTTATAATAGGCGTTCCTTGTAAAGAGGTATAAATTTATTAATTAAAATTAAAAAATTTTATTTTTCTAAATTTATTTGTAAGCGCTGACAAGAAGTTGAAACCCAACACAGATTATTTTATCTGAGCTTAGGCATATCTTATAAAATGTACTTTTACGAGAATAAGTTAATTTTTATTACAGTTGCAGATAATAAAATAATTGATGCACACAGAAATATAATCATACTCATGATCAGGGTAAACCTACGTCAACAAAGCTGACTCCCATAATATGGTTTTTTCACCCTCATCTGAAACATGTAAAATCTGAATCTTTAATTATATTTCCACCAAAATGGATTGCCATTTTCTTTCATCCATTTGTGAATTTTATTTACTCAACTTTGCTCACATTAAGGTGGGATGGGTCGGTTCCATAATTTTTTCGGTTCTCTATTTGTTACTGGTTCTTAAAAATTGGTTCTTGGTTCCTCATTATTTTTCCTGCTTTTTTTATTATTATAAGTATAAATGCCAGATAACATTTTGTAACAGCTGCATTTCATGTTTACCTTTTTTATATTAATTAGCTTTGATTTCAAACCTGAATACAAAACAAACTTAAATTGTTTTTGTTCACGCCTAAGAAAGAAACTTAACCTTTTTTGCACAAATTTACAAACTAGTACAAGTTTTTTTATCCAGTAATACAGCACACGAGTAAATCAGTAACACAATTTTTAATTTTCCACTTTATAATTAAATAGACTGTATTATTTTTAAAATAAATTTTTTTTACTAATTGAAAGTAAACTCAAGCAAAGTGTAAATAAGATTAATATGTGCATACATCATATACTGTAGTATCTAATATAATTATTTATATTCGTGGTTATTAGGGATAAATCATCAAGTTGCATCAAACATCTTGTTAAATGGTTCCTCCAGTTAATTGTTTTGAGCACCTAATTTTCCTTTTTCCATCACTTTGTGCATGTTGCAGATAACAGCTGTATACAACATCTTTGGACACATTTTATTTTTGTTTACGTATGAGAAATACATGGTTAGAAATCAATACAAATATGTCATACTCATAGAATCTCAATGTTATTTTCTAAAATTGAAACCTGCTGCATGTACATGCATACAAATACTTTAACTAGCGTGTTTACTGTTTTGGTCATAGTAGAACTAATATTTTTACACTGGCTCTCAATGTCAAGAATGGCAGATCCAGGAACTGGTAACTGGAACCAACCCATCCCTAATTATTACCACATATATTATAAAATGTCAGCAAAACTGAACGATAAAAACACTGATGACACTTTTTATCATGTAACCACATTAAGTTAGTTTAGTTCGAAAGACAACAACTGATTATCAGACACACAAATTACAATTAATTAAGTTAGTTTGCACTTAACAATGATCAAAAATACCAAGCCAAAGCAGTGAATATTTTTTTTTGCTGGTAAACATTCCTGAACTTTAAAATGCAGTCGTAAATAAAACACTCAGCCCCTCTAAAGGTAAATGTGTATTTTTTTATATGTAACACAACAAATAATGCTTGATACAGTGATCTTTGCCAGTAAGGAGCACTCTTTTTGTCAGCCATATTAACACTTAAACTGTAGCACAAAAAGTTGCACTCAATGCACAAGTTTTAAGTGTAATAGACCTTTGGAACATAAGAAAACAACGGCAATTAGTTCAAGTGCAGAGGAACTGGAACATGGGACACTCAGCCAGTGCCCACCAAGTGTAGTCCAATGTAGTATTTGGAGGATGCCATTATTGATGGAGTGTGGCATCTTCACAGTACATACATCGCTATGACATTGCACCTCATAAATTGTTTATTTTCTTATAATTTACAGCAAAGTGTAAATTCTGCATTAAAAAAAAACAGTACTTTTGTGAACATTGTTACTAATTAAATTTATCATTTATATTTTTCCAATGGCATTTATAGTTTGTTATAAGTATGTTTGGCATTGTGAACAGGAAAAAAATGCTCGTTAAATTGAGGTTTAGTAATGTATAAAATAAAATTTTGGCGAGTATACTTTTTTGCTTGTAATGAAGAGCTTTTATTATACAGGTGTTTGTAAGATTGGTAATTTTTAGTGTGTCTGCTATTTTTGACAGGTTTTTCTAAATTTAAAAAAAAATAAATTGTTAAAATAGCATTTTGAAAGAAGTGGAGAGATTTGGGCGGCTCTTAACATTGAGATATTGAGAGCTGATGAGGATGAAGTGAGGTGAGTATGGAGCAGCACCGAAATGCAAGGGTGGGGGAAATGGAAAATCCCGAAGAAATCTCGCTGACCAGTGGCATCATCCGGCACGATTCCCTAGTGTGAAAATTCAGGAATTGAACCCGGTTTGCCTAGGTGGGAGATGAGTAGTCCGAGTACTACACTACCACAACCCCCATTTTAAAAGAAATTGAGCAAGAAATACTATCTATAGCTCAAATTTGTATTTAAAAAATCACATTTATCTTAATTTGTGAATTTTTTTGCCCCCGATCAATAACTGCCACATCAAAAACTTTTAAAACCTCAAAAAAAAAAAAAAGAAATTAAAAATTATTTTTAAAGAACACCCAATTTGTATTAATATCAAAAAATTAATTTTTTTTGTATTATTATTATTTGTATTTAGTTTCTGCAATTTTTAAATGGTTTACACTGGAGTTGTTCCGATACTGATACCAAGTATTGGTATCGACCGATACTTAACCTTTTTTCAATGTATCTGTATCGGGTATGGTATAGGGCCAATACATTAGTATCGGTAATAGACAATGAAATGAGGATATTACTTTCTTTAGCCACAAAAATTATGGTTGTACGTTTTACAATATTAATCAGCCCTGCCGTTTTTTACAGAATTATAAACCAGCAAAAAGACCTGGATGGAAAGGCGAACATCACAGATTTTCTACCACGCTACTCATGACTCACGTAAATCTGTTTACAAATAAATGGCTGGAGTTCAGAGATATATATACCATGGACGCAAGTGGAGAATTTTCATTTTGCTGTGCTCTGGGTGGCGATATTGCGAACTTCAATTAATAATACCATTTCGAATATTTACATTGACCTCTTGCGGCTGCACTGAGAACTATTCTGTAACCACAAATGTGTTTTCTAATCTTGTGCGTATATGTTTGGAATTTTTCTTTGTTGCCTGTTATTATTATTGTCTGCCATGAAAAACGGAACTACGCCAAACTGAAATGTAGGCTTTATACTTAAACAAACATATTGTGAGCTGTTTGAAAATATTTTAAAAATAACTTTCACTGCTGGAAATAAATATTGCAGCCTGTAACTGTTGTAAAGTATTTATGTTCCAGATGGCGTGCTGCAATAAGATGCTCATAAAAATTTAAAACAAATCAGAGGAACAATTACTACAAACGAGGAAGTGAAAAGTGACAGAGTTTATAAAAGTTGAAAGCCGACGTATGCAATTACCGTCTGTATGGACTATTGGTAAAACTTATTAATTCTGCATCTGTGGTCAATAAATACTTGATGCTAACGGACACGACTCTGCAAAAAATACTTAGTACAAAACATTTGCAAATGCGTAACAAATTTCACTATCTGAGCATAATCCTGATTAATTTTTCAAGTAGGCTAATAAGATTTAAAAAAAAATGACAGGTATGTCTAACTTAATTTTGAATTTCCATTGTTTACTAGGTAACCAAAAGACTACGAAGCCCGAAAACTAAAAGCAAAAGATTTGCAGTTGGTGAAACAAGTATCGAATATGAATTGGATGATTACTTAAACACGTCTCCTGTCAGCTACGATACATCCCCTGCTGGTTTCTGGAACACTTCACTACACAAGAATATAAAGAGACTGAGCAAGTTCTGGCTCTCAATTCCAGCTGGTTCAGTCTTTTCTGAACAAGTGTTTTCACAAGGAGGACTTACTGTTACAGATCACAGTAGTCTCCTACTTCCTGACCATGTTAATAAGCTTGTATTTTTAAAAGAAAACTTGCGATATCTTAAGTAATGTATATTGAAAACCGGTGATGATTTAATTTTGCTTGCTGTCTTTCTAAAACAGAAATTAGTTTAATTGTTACTGCCTTGTGTTGTGTTTATACTGCAAATAAATTGGGAAAATCTCTCCCTTTTTAATTTTTGTTATTTATCATATATCTACACAACAATGGTGAGCTGGAACAACAAGTAAGAAGAAAGGGCATTGGTATCGGGGTATTGGTATTGGTATCGGGGTATTGGCATTGGTATCTGGGAATTGGCATTGGTATCGGGGTATTGGCATTGGTATCGGGGTATCGGTATCGGAAAACATGGTATTGGAACAACTCTAGTTTACATCACAACGAAGTAATGCTTAGAAACAGACAAAATATTTTTATTAAAATTAGTTGAATTGATTGTTATTTGTGCAGAGTTGCCACACCTTGATTTTTGCCAAGACTCCAAAAACATTATAAAACATTTAACTATTAACGTTAAGAAGAAAAATTTAAAAATGTAATTTTTTTTTAACACTTTAGAGGCTATCTTACTGTACCTGTGTTATCAAATTTTATTCTGGGATTTTTGTGGAAACAGTTTCAGGAAATAACACTTTATACAAAAGAAATTTCATAATTTTTTATATTAATAATGAGAAGAATGTTTATAGTGTATTTTTATGCATGGTATTAAAATTTAACTACCCAAAGTATACTTAACTTTGGATGGCCTGAAGATGTTAAGAAGATAATTATTTTTTTCTAAATAAGTGTACGTTGATTGTCAATTTCGATTCCAATCATCGCCATTTTTACTTCTCATTGATTCACAAAATTATATCAAGTAAATGCTAAGGTGATTCCTCCTGACAAGCCATGACTAGTTACTTCTGTGTCCATGGTTGGCCAGGCAGTTGATGCCATCTCTAATTACGTTACTATAAACAAGATACTATCTTATTTGATGTTAAAATAAAAAAAATTATGGTTATCAGACTGCAAGCTGACGTGCCACAAGAAGTGCTACTCAAGGTCAGCAGCATGTGGGAAGGATGGAGGACCGAATGTGGGTCGGCGGGTGTTTGGTGTGCCGCTGCACAAGCTGGCTGTTGGGGACGGCAATGTACCTGTGGTCGTCTTGAGGCTCATCACCACTATAGAGATGCATGGCTTGTACACCGAGGGACTTTATAGGAAGTCAGGGGTATGCACCCATATTTTATACTTAAGTTTGTCAAGTTGTGTAGTATCACTTATATTTACCATATTTAGAGCATTGTACGCCAATCTTTTTTTTTTACCAATTTTAACCCTTCAAAATTATGCCTCGACTTACTATCAGGACCAGCAATATTACATACAGTTTCGACCAAGTGTATATAAAACGAGCTGCTAAAATCAACTGTATATATTCATCATTACCATTACAAGCGTAATACTAATCTATAGCGTATTTTATGGAAGAGTTCTATTTCTTTTCAGCCAGTATGTGGCATCATATCATAAAAGAAATTAACAATATCCCATATACAGTCAACATACAGTCAACTCTCATTTCTAAGATCCTTGGAATGGGGACCCTCTCAAACTAACAACCTTTTAAGGAACCATGAAACAAATTTAATTAGATAGGTTTTCCTAATAATAACCCCAACAAAATAACAACCATTTTAATGAGAACCAAGATAAAAGGTCTTTGAATAGAGAGTTTAATGTACAAATTCCTGTATCAGCTGATGCGTGAACGATTGAAAGAGAACTTCATATCTGCTATTATAACAGCCTCCTTTCGTACAATAAACCTTAATAGATATATGTGAGCAGAAAGAAATTCTTAGAGAAACACATTTATTTACCTAATTTAAGTTGTGAAGTCGGATGACTGACAACGATGTCACTGTCTGGCAAAGTTTTAGTATGTCTGTCGGACACACGGGCGATATGACTGGGCTGACTTTATTGGCTACTAAGCAGACCCCGGCTGGTATATAAGCTGGAAAGTGAGGCTTCACAGCATGGCACAAAGTCTGGGGTTGGTTTAACTGCCTTCCACAACACTGGTTTACACACAGCCATTGGTTTACCTGGAGTGGGCGTGGCGTAGCTCCCGACTCGGCCATGGTTGCTGCTGGTGATGGCTGGAACTCATGCTCAGTCCATGGGTGTAGGTGGTGCTGCGGTTTTGCCTTGCTGGTGGGAGCTCACGGAGGACTACTGGTCCTGCTGGGCTGGAACCACTGGTTTGATATAACTAGTGGTAGATGGAGTCCCTGGCGGAAGTCGGCGACGACTTGATGTGGCGCGCCAGCAGTCTTGTAGGGTGGAGGGACTGGGAGGTGAGGCGTCTCCAGTTATTGGGTGGCTTCAGGGGGGAGGGGGTAGGCTGCAGTGGGCAGTTGGCGCTGGGTTTCAGCTCAAGTTCAACATGGAGGCAGTAGCTGCCTTCGTAGCTCGCCATTTCGTAACATGCCTATAGGTGTAAGGCATAAAGGAAGTTACTTAGGTTGGCCATGCTAGGGAGGAGCAGGTGACGAGGATCCCTAGCTAGGTGTAAAGCCAGCTGTGACCAAGCCAACCAGAATTGTATCCAATTACTCCAACCGGCGACAGTACAGTGCGGTGGATGGAGCGAATTAGCTGGGCTGGCTAACTAGCTGCCTCTTGGATTGAGTTGCTAGTGGTAGTGGCTCTACCATGCGTGTGAACCAGGTACCTTGCCCTATCTGATCCACAGTATTGGTGGCTGTCTAATGTGTTTGTTTGAGACGTACGTGCATCCGGTAAAGGGAGCCCGCAGTCCTACTGTAGGTTCAGCAAATGGGTTGTAATGACACTGTCTCGTACTTTTCTCTGGTGGGCTGACGTCTACGGGGGTTAAAAGTTAGTCACCCTAGAAATAAGTACTCTGAGGTTAGATAGAAAATCCTGTTTATTCCCGAGAGGAATATATATGGTGGCCCGTACTAACTAATAAACGAGAAACTGTAACGGAAGTAGATTACGATAATACCAGGTGAAGGAGACCTGGTTCTAGATTAGACAAGAGCAGATGCGACTAGGTAGCAATAATACTAACTGACTAACTCTATGCTGTTGTCCAGAATGGACTCAGGTGTCCCTACCAGAAGGGTAGTGAGTGTTTAAGGGAATGAAGACTTCTTCGGAGGTTTCTGGTGAAGGTCTTGAAGAACTCTGGTAAGTAGCGTCCTACTGGAAGATGTCGGTGTCTGCAGAGAGCTCCAACACACGAGGTGGCAGAGCAAACTGCAGAGAATGAACTGTCATTCTGTTCGGTGCAGGGACATACATCCATCTGCTCTTGGTAGTGGCGGGGGTAGCTCCTCCCTCTGTAGGCAGAGCCGTACTCTGGTGCCATCTCTCGGGCCGTAATGGAAGCAGGCTCTCTGCTATGTGAGGTTGCATCGGATGCACGAGCTCAGGCGCAGCGCTGTGCCGCTTGGTTGGCATCTATCACGTGTGGGGGTTGGCATGACGTCTGATAAAGGCAAAAACAATCTTGCTGACGTGTCTGTAGGTGCCCCTTGTCTCGGGGTGTGCTGGTAGGCTCAGGTAGCAAGTGGTTCATGGTTCAAATCCCGCCTACGGTGAGGTGATGACACGTGAAGAGAGTTGAAGTCGTGTGTGTGTGTGTGTGTGTGTCCTGTTTTGCCGAAGTTGGGCAAATTCTGGTTCTGCTAGCTGTTGGTTAATTCCTTCAGGTGCAATCAAAGGTGGGATCGCGTCTTCCGGACTGTGCTCCCAGTTGACGGTCACCCAGTACTTGCCTCTGATAAATATACGTTGCTGACTGTGATCCATAACGCACTGTTGTTGGCGCAGCCACAGTTGCCCAAGATTACCTCCTCTGTAGTATCGGGTGAGACTACGTATTCTGTTTGGTTCACGTGACTGTATATCCCTACTGTCGGCCCTTGACCTAAAGGGTCTGGTCCAACTGTGCCATATGCAGTAGCGGGTTTGTGGACAAAGTGAAGCTCGTGGCGCAGGGGCGAGTGCCTGATGTCCATTAATCTCCATTTCTATATGAGGGGCTTCAGGTTGTTTGAATTCTTCGGGTAGTGTTTATATATAGACAGCCTCATATTTTCTTGTGGTGGTGGCTCACTTTGCCCCTCCAGTTCTGGCGTTTACCGCAGGTTCTTCTCGTGTTCCCCCTTCCACTGCTCGCCGTCGGCTTGCCTGCTTGACTGAGCAGTCCCGTTTTAAATGCCGTTCCGGACACAAACAACCAGCACTTAGGAATAGTCACGGTAAGATTTGGGAGAGAGGGAGGGCCTGCTTTGTGATGACCTGGGTCTTACTGCTACGGGCTTTGTCTAGATTGGCTTGCGTCTTGAAGTTTCGCTTGGTCTCGCAAGCGCTCTCAACTAATTTGTCTACGGATTGTGGCCTGGGATGTTGAACATTGTGTAGTTTTGGGAGCAGCATACACGTAACATTGCGTACACAGCTTTCCTCGTCCTCTTTGAGGAAAATTCAGCAGTACATCTGCACCTTCCTTTGAATGAAGAGTTCAGCCTCTTCCTCGGAGGTCTGGGTTCGACTGTGGAATTTGGTCGTTCAGTACGCCAGCAACTCTTTGGCCGAGAACTGGGTGGCTAGGCGCGAACAAAGTTTCCCCCGTTTAGTTATGAATTCTGTGTACTTGTGCCACCAGTTTAGCGTTTTTCCTTTCATTTGTAAATGTGTTTTAACAACCCATTGTTTAACAGGGACTTGGTTTTCATTAAATTCCCATTCTCTCTCGTACACACTCAGAAGTGCTTCAGAATCCTGTTATTCATGTTGCTAATCCTATCTGAAAACTGGAACAACGTAAATTTATGTTTACATCATTGTATTGATTTGTGTTAAGAATGTGTTTGATGGTAGCCCTTGGTAACCGTGGTTGTGGAGTCAGGGAGTAGTACAGTGATATGCAGTCACTTTTTTTTTGCTGTAGGTGAGTTCCAAGGTAAAGGAGCTGAAGGCACGAATGGAGGAGGGCAGCTCCGACCGTGTAATCTTTGAAGACTACCACGTCCACGTGTTGGCGGCCGTGCTCAAGAGCTTCCTGCGAGAGATGCCTGAGCCTCTGCTTACATTTGACTGCTACGACGACTTCCTGCGTGCTGCTGACCTGGCCGACCCCAGCGACCGTGTATCCACCCTCTTCACCATCCTCAAGAAACTGCCCAAGCCCAACTTTGACCTCATGGAAAGACTCATCTTTCACCTGGCCAGGTATATAACCTCCACACTTTAAATTTCCTTCTGTGGCGTGGTACTCCCATTCGTTTCTTCGGCAAATTGCTTTCCACAGTACCGTATTTTATCGCATAAGTCGCACATTTTATTTATTAATTTTTATTGAAAACTCGGGGTGCGACCTATTAGTGCGAAAAATTCTTCGTCCCACACTAACTTTTCATTTACTCAGAATTCACGGTCCGCGGCTCGATTCCCAAACTCTTCAACGAACAAAATCACTTTCATTTTGAAACCTGCGATGTAAGTACTTCGCTTTTCCATCAAGACACTGTCGCACTTCTTCACTGCCACAACATCAAAACAACACTACGTGCGGTGCAATGATGATATAATAGGAAGACATGTAAGTCACGGCTAACATTTGGCACTGAAGAACCAACGCTAATGTGCTTCTATCTCTGTACATTCCACAGAAAGCTTTCGAAAATAATTGTTTGTCAGTTATTGGGCAAGGATTGATTTCTTTTATTTCATTTGATTCTTTTAAAATATCTTTTTCTGTTAAGTATTGCGAAGGGAATTACGTAACGGAAATATTCAAATGCCTTTCTATAATTTGCACATTTATTTAAAACTGACAAAGATAAACTGCAGAAATAATGGTTAGGTTTTTGCTTTTAAAATAAATCGTTAGAAATACTTTAAATATATAAAAAGAAAGCTCAATAAAATTTTCCTCATAAAAATATCACTTCAAATGAAATTACATCAATATAAGTTATTTCTTTTTTCCAATAAATATATCAACTCTGGCAGTCAAGGCTGCATCTCGAGCGCTATATCAGTACTTTCCAAATGAACTGCGTCCAACAAACTTGCTGCGCACTGTGACTGCGCCT
Source organism: Clitarchus hookeri (assembly GCA_002778355.1). Classification (NCBI taxonomy): domain Eukaryota; kingdom Metazoa; phylum Arthropoda; class Insecta; order Phasmatodea; family Phasmatidae; genus Clitarchus; species Clitarchus hookeri. The sequence goes on from NQII01001049.1 coordinate 47,863, forward strand.
GTAGCTACGTTTGGCAACACTGCTTACTTGCAAGGACACAGCTGCCACACGACCTTTGCCAAGGTCGCGTGCATCAGCCACCTGTGGCGTAGGATGTACAACAAGTGCAACCTATAAACCATAAATATATATTTTTTTTAACACTCTTTGAAAATAATGGTGCGACCTATAAGTGCAGGCGACTTATATGCCATAAAATACGGTACTCATTGTTTCCATTTCTTTCTTACATGCACAGTAGCCATAGGGTTCGTAGTAGTTGCATAGCTAACACATGACCCTGCAGCAATCAAATCAATCTGGATTTGGTCCATGATGGCATTCCTGTTACCTTCTACTTATTGATATTTGATTTTCCAGCAACAATTTGTCTCATATGATTCATTTTGATGGCTGTACCTGGTTTTATTTAAATATTTTTGAAGAAAACTTTTAAAAAAGCTAGGTTATGATTTGAAGTAAATAATGAATAGCACATTTCTGCTCAGATTGGGAGGGAAGAATGTACTATATTTACTTAAAATCAATTCTCTAAAAATCAATTCTCCTTAAAAAATTTGGATGGGTATTATATTTGCAACTTACATAATTTTGCCTTCCTGCTAAGTACACTGCTGCTTGCCCAGACAACTAATAACACAAGCAGAAGCTGTCAATGTTAATTGGTACCATTTGAGCAAGACATATTTCCCATGTTGTCTCCTGGCCATAATTTGTCACTCATACAACCAATAACTTTTTACCATAAACCTGGCCACATGCATCTTGTATGTCTTGGGCTTCTGTTGTGTGAAACTGCCCATCCATCCTCCCGGCCACATTCTAGCAGACTGGCCTGAAAGCAACCCGACCCTCCCACCCCATTCCCTTAAAAGTTAGTTCCCTTGTTTAGCAACAAGGTCATGTGCCTGACAACTATCTCTGCTGTAGTCATGTGCTCATTGGCTGGAGAGAAAAATTAAGCAGTGTATTAACTTTCAAACAGGCATTGGCCAAAAATATATAAAAGGACAGAAACTAGAGTACTTACAGTGTAGTAATTGAGTGTCTGTCCTTTCACATATTTAAGAAGAATAAAAAATAGGACACGTGTATTTTGTTGAATCAATGTGTCTTCCATAGGTACCAAAAACAGCAGGTGTAGCATGGCCGGTGATGGCTTGTGACATCATAAGTAGTAAGTCAGCAGGCACACAGCATTGTAGAACACACATCTCATTTCTGCTCAGTTTGGTTATCAGTTGAGACCTGAAAATTTTACTAAATTTCCATGTATAAACTGAAAGATTATGATTTTTCGCATTTCAAGGTACTGATCACTAAATGTTCAGAATATTATTGTATTTGTACAAATTAAAATTGTTTTTACAGTGCATCCTCTATCCAACATTTCTCATGGAACTGACAAAAAATTTCAATATATATGGACTTTCAGTGAATGTGGGCTTGAAATGCAGATAAATAAAAAATGGGACCACAGAATATATTCTATGGATGCTGACTTTTAATCCATCTGGTTTCCATACATAAAGTTTCCACTGTATTCCACAGATATTTTCTTATAGAAAGTTTGCTTGCTTTTGCAGATTTGAATGTGAAACTAGAGTTGGAAATATTTCCACGATTATAACTTTACAATATTTTGCCAAATTTTCGGCCCAAAAACAAGGATGTGGGCTATATTGGAGGAGAGTTCATTCGGTAGTAACATGTGAACATGTGAAGTTAAAATTTATGTAAACAAAAATGTAATGCAGGAAAGTCTTGTTATTATCACAAGCAATTTATTTATTATATATAAATACTACGTAAATAGTAATTGAGCATATTTTACAGCAATTATAAACATGGCTAGATGGTAGCCATGTTGGGTACCGAAAGATGAACAAAACAGTACACTGCCGAAAAAGACTCATAGCCAGCAAAAATTTTTTAAAGTTGTAATATTTTCTTTTTTATCTACTTAGTCAGCCGGAATTTTCTTACAAATAGTTGTTCACCTTTGTACAGACAGATAATTATGATGCATGATTATTGTTACCCGCCACAACTTGCTTTATATTTTGCTCTAGAAACAAGAAAATAAGTGTTGTGCATTGTGTGTATGCATGTGTGCAGTTGTTTGTGTGTGTATATACACACACACACACTTAAAATACATACACTTGAAATATCATGACTGCATCCATTATTTAGCAACTCATGAACTTATGTTAAAATTTCTGCTTTAACTTCTAAAAAATTTTCCACTTTTAGGACTCTTAAAACCGCACCTCAAATAACTTGTATTCTTAAATTTGTCCCTTTGTTTCCAAGTACTGCGCCATTTTTTGATTACATCAAATTCTCTAGCCGCCCTATTGCCATGTATTTCTGCAAATACAATTGCATGTAACTTAAATCCAGCTGTGTACTGGATCTATGTCTTCCCATATCTTGACTTTAAAACAGCACAAACTGTAATTTACAGTGTCCTGTAACATTGAAGAGAAATGTACCTTGTCTGATGCTGAATGTAAGATGACTCACATATTATGAAATCATGTTTCAAGAAAATTTTAATTTTCTTGCTTAGAAAGTCATTGCATGGAATCACAAAAAATAATAGGCTCAATAATTTTTAATTTATTTGCTTAAATTACTGCATAAAATTAAAATACTAAATGACTGAGATTGATGCTATAAATGTACACTATAATAAATGTTAGTATTTAATTTTTTTAATACATTAAAAAATCCTGTATTTGGAATATTATTTTACTCTTTTCTTTCAGAAATATTTTCAGATTACTGTTTACAAACTTTTGTTTTGTTTACTGTGGTAGAAAAAACTTGACCATAGACTAAAATAATAATATGAACGTAGATACTAAACACTTTAAATGTTTACAGAGTGTGCCATCCTTATGGAACCAAAACCATGCATCATTTAATGCAGGTTGTTGGTAGTTTGTAAAAAGGCTGTGTAATGTTATCTATGAATTTCATGTTTTGAATTCCAAATGGCTGCCATTGTAAGACGATTCCCATTTTTTAAATACAGTTTAAAGTGAAAACTGTAGTTTTTGTTTCGGGTGAATACAGTAAGTGGTACAGCTTGCAACAGCATGTGCCGATTGACTGGCTGCAGTTGTGGGACATTGGCAACAGTGCAGAATGACTGGATCTGCAACAGAGTGCGCTGCCTGGTGGCCTGACGACTCCCATACCCGTCACCTTCCAATTACCTTGCTGTAGACCAGATACCATGCACACAGAGCAGGTACAAAGTACATGCTTAGCCCAAGTAACAAGTGAAAGTTTTATTGTTTGCAAAAGTCCTGTCTTCATAACACTGAACTCTTAACATAACTTCAAAGTTATACATCTAGATTATAATCTAGATGACATACAAGTGTGGCATAATGGAGGGGGGTGGGGGAGATCTCCCTTCAAAGGGTTTAAAGAATTAGGTGCGAGTTATAATCACAGGCTGATAACAATCGTGGAATTACTGTAATGGGTTGATTTTGTGAGTAATTTTTATCAGTGTGTGTGCAAATGTAAATATTTACTTTCATTCACTGCAAGAGATGCATCACTTTGAGTAAACAATTTAGTACACGTTACTGCACAAGTTTATTTGTTCATTAGGAAACAGTGTCAGTGTAGTGTTCATGTCTACCGTGTACCACATAATCTACGAAAGCAGCTTCTATTCTGAATATTGTGTTTACATACGAAGCATCATTTTTTTTTTTTTTAGCCAACTTTCATTAGTGGGAAGTGTATAAGTGTATATATACTTTTATTAACCTATACAGTGGAACCGCGTTATAACGAGTATGACCTATAGCGGCACGTCCGCTATTGCGATAGTTTTTAAATGCACCGTCATTTAAGGAAGCCTTTCACTATAGCGATAGGAACATTTGTAAACTAAATGATACCCTACGGTCGTTAAAAAAAGTCAACAACTGCTGTGGGCTTTCGGCTTCCTTTTCATTTCTTTTATGCAGCGACGTGTTTTTTTTCTCCTGTTTTTGGATGCCACCCTTCAAAAAACGCTGTGTCGCCTCTTCTCTTCTTCTCATCCTGAGAGGTCAGCTATCCTCTGCCTTACACGTAAACAAAGGCTTGGAGGAATTTATCGATCGGCAACAGAATGGAATAGGGAGTGGAGGGGGAATGTAAACATGTTGAAGCTCTGCTTTGCAGTGAGATAGGATGCCATGGATGGTGGAATGGCGCTGCGACCTACACGTAACTTTGACACTAGGATTGAATACAGTCACGTAGTGTCTGTGCGCAGTTCAGGTTGCATTACTGATAGTTAACTTTTTTTAGGACACAAAGTGAAACGCTGCAAGTAGTGTGTACTAATTAAACACCAATAATGCATTATCACTTTTAAGAGAAATATTTACTTGCAAGTTATGTTATAATTGTTTCAAATAAACATTTTATCACTGATTTTATATACCAATAAAAAATAGTCACAGCTACTGGAAACAGCCACGTCAAATTGCCGAGCCGCAGCACCATTTACATTTTCTTCAGTATATTTTATGACTGACAGCTTAAACCTCGCAGTGTGAGAAGCACGTTAACTTCCGGCATTCATCATTAAACGTTTATTGCCCATGTATTGCATAAGCACTGCCGTGAAGCAGTGAGAACAGGGACGTGGATAAGCCAAAGGGGTGGCGCTAGTAATGAAGGTTACTGGGGATGTATGGAGGGGCGAACTGAAGGGGGCGCTGAGAAAGAAAGGGAGAGGAGTGATGAGATAACAGACTGTTCCGCTACATTTTCCTGTAAACATTTCCAGACAATTTACGACTACCACTCCTTCCTTAATTATAATTTTTTTTTTTTCGTGTATAGCGCACAGCCCGGAAATTTTTTTCATTTATTTTGGGGAAAAATGGCGCGTTATACACCAGTAAATACGGTAGTTCGCACGTTTTTCGCACCCTATGCTGAGTGGATTTAAATTGTGAGCGTAGCTTTATGTGTTACGGTTTTTGTGAACTTTAGTTATGTTTAAATTATGGAGTGTGCTAATAAAAGAAAAACACTTGACATTGCAACAAAGTTAAAAATCATATGCGAGTGCGTGGACGGTTATGTTAGTAAAAGTGAAATTGGCAGAAAATATAACCTTCCACCATCAACACTTTTTACTATCTTGAAAAACAATAAGAAGATCAAGGACGCTGTCCTTCAACAGAATACACCATTACGAATAAAAAAACTTAGAACCGCACAGCATGTAGGTTGTTTTCCTACCGCCCAACACTACAAGTTTACTGCAACCGCTTGACCAAGGTATTTTCCGCCAGGTGAAACACCATTTCCGCACAATGCTGGTGCATTATTTGCTGCGGAAAGTAGACATGGGGAAGGAAATGGTCAAATGGAATGTGATTGATGCCACCCGCGCAATCGCTGTAGCTTGGGAAAAAATAACACCCCAAACAATTGCAGGTTGCTTTAAACATGCCAGATTCAAATTGTTGAGTGATGAAGAGGCAGCAGAACCGCTTCTGACTTTAGAAGAACCCGAAAATTGGAGGATGCTGAAAGAAAAATTGGGCGCAAATATCAGCTTCGAAGATTTTGTGGAAGTAGATGCCTATGTTGGTGTTTGTGGGCAAATGACAGACGCAGAGATAATAGACATTACAACACACAAAGAGAGCAACAACAGTTCAGAGGGTGAGAATGGTGACGGAAACGTAGATGTAGATATTCCGCAGCAACCAACTAAGTCAGCTGTAGCAGAAGCACTGTACTTACTGAGCAATTTCTACAAATTCTCAAATGCTTTTGTTTCAGAGTTGGCAAGATTTCAATGTGTTGAAGATTTTGTTTTGAAAAATAAAATTAGTAAGGAATAGCATCCAACACTTGATGGTTTTTTTAAGAAGTGAGCCTAATTTTTGTAAAATATTCGTACTGTTGTGTAAATTATACTATTGATTTGAGCATAAATATCAATAGGGTATGTATGCAATGGGCAACATGTAAATTTCACCAATTTTGTTGAAAATTATACAAACACATTAGTATATGCCATTTTTTTGCATAAAAATTCGTTTTGACAAAGTTATTTTAGTATTTAAACAGTAATTTTTACGGCCACTGTCACGTGAATGCGGAACATTCTCTTATTGGTTTGAGGTCATTAGTCATACGCCGGCGGCCGGCTCCGGCACGTTGCAAACAACGCAGCACTAAAATGGAAGGCAACTTTGTGAAAGTAAAGTCGAACAATCTGCCACGAGTAGATACCGATATGCTACTTGATTACTTAAATTCCCATTGTTTTGTGTAACCTGAAATAAGAGGTATAAAATTACAAAAGTAAGAACTTGTCTCATATCGTACAGTTGTGATTTTTAAAGCGACTGTAGGCCTACATCACATGTTAAAACTTATTTGTTTGTAAGTTTTATTGTTTTACGTATTATTATTATCATCTGCGTTTATGTTTGCGATTGCTAAGATTCAAAGTAGGAAATTAAAATATGGAATAGGTATTAAATTCACAAGAATAACACAATTGTAATGATGGCGACTGCAGTGAGCATACGTGTTGTCGCGCGCCTTGCTTACTGTCTGGTAAATTAACTACATTATTTAGAAATGAAACTTAATGTTGTGTTAAGAAAGAAGGTTACAAATATTTCCGGATTCTAAACCACGTTTCAGTATTCATAAAAAACTTTTTTCGCTTTATAAATGTCAGATAACGAACAGTATGGTGACAGTAGGTCTAAAGTTAGCATGCTAGTGTCTACCTGACACCGTAAGACTTCTCGAGCAGCTGCGGGTCTGGCGGGCAGAACGCCACGCTACAGGCAGGCAAACCTGTATTTCTGCGTTCCACCTCAATTATAATCACTACATTGAGGCCTCAAATATAGTGTTTCGAAACTAAAAAATTATTTAAAAAATAACTTGCTTATCTTATGGTTTCTTATGTTTTGTGTACCTAACATACCTTTTATTATTCTGACGTCATGATAGCTGTGTTTGCACTTTATTTTTAAACTGTAAGAACTGCACACACAAGCTGAAAATATAGATATGGTAGTTTGGGAAACACTTAATACCTGGGATGAGATTAAATACAGCTAAGAAAATCCGTCAAGCATTTAATTTTTTTGAAAGTAAAATTTAAGTTGCTATTTAACTTAAATTGTTAGGCTTATGAGAGCTAACTAGAGAAAAATCAAAACTACTTAAATTTATTAGAAATTGCTATGTTTGAAAAAACTGTATAATATAAACCCAACTTTTTGCAAGAGGGACTCTGAGCCCCACCCAAATAATGTAATGTTTAATTTTGATGGCTTAACATTGTGACATGTTATTATTTATGCATACAATGTGAATATAGCCTTTGCTCTTGAAACAAATGTTAGAAGTAACATTAAATTAATAAAAAATATCTATACCAAATTTTGTATACGTTATGCCCAACTCGGAATGTATAAACTTACAAAATGTATAATTTACATTGTGTGGCTAAAATTTTTGTAAACATATTTATATGCCTTTACTATTATGAAATACGTTAACATATTTTTTTATTGCTCAGTCTACATCACATACGAATTGCTAAATGCGTTGTGGTGCGTATTAAACAATACTATAGTACCGTAATGAAGGTAAGGTCAGATGCAAATAGTAGATATTATGAAGTTCAGTGTTAAAACTGCGTACATGGGGGAAACATAAACACCTTAAATATAATTACGTACGTCAAAATGGTCTTCGCAAACCGAAAGAACTGATTTTGACGAAACATCTTCATTGTCTCGCCTAACTGCGTTAAGCCACTTTTTCCTGTTTGTTTCGTTTTTTGAAACTAACAATTATTTTATCAGGTGTTTTGCGAGATGTATTAGTACACTGCAGTACAATAAACCATTTCAATGATGACTGTTAATTTTCTCTTTTCATTACTTCACACAATTTCTATTTAACGAAATACGCATCACCGCTGAAGTAAACAAATGCGGCTGCCGAGGTTGTATCTAACTTGTGACGTCACGGAGTGAGCATGCACGACAGTTGCATTTTGGGGGTTGTTTCAAACGTAAAACTTTCATTCAATAATAACTTTTTCAAAACTAATTTTTAAATCGTGATATTTTGTAAAAACATTTAACACACAAATTAATGAAAATCAAGTGCCAGCAAAAAATGTGCATGTTGTCCATTGTAAAGTACAATCTATTAGATGTTATTACAATTGTACAAAACAGTGAATTCTGCATGCTAAAAGTAGTGGAAAATTAAGTTAATGTAAATTTTTTGCCTAAGTAAGTAAACAAATTGTGAACATATGTTGGTAATTCTCACTTTTCTATGGTAAAACAAGATAAAATCAAAAGTTTTTTATTGGTTGTAAGTGTTTGTTTTTCAATGTTGACATTTTTCAAATCCTTCATAATATTATTCCTGTTTGTCTAAATATTTTTCTAACCTACCATAAAGCTACATTTGTTTACATTTGAACTGATACATGTGTTGTCTGCTAGTAGGAACAAAATGTTACGAAAATGTACCGTGTCTACACATCGGACTGGAGGAAGTGTATTATTGATCTGCTGTTTGCTTTGTGACCACGAGAGAGAGACCAGTGTGGTGTTGCGATCTAAGGAAGTAGTGGCTAGGTACAGAAGAAGAAAATAAGCGGACAGAGAGGCGAGAGACAGGTTTAAAAAGAAGGGGGCATGTAGGGGAGCGAGACAGGAGAAAAAGAGGAAGTGAGAAGAGAGTCGAGAAGGAGAAACAGGAGATGGGAGGAGAAAGAGTATAGAAGAGAGTGGTGAGACAGGAGTCAAGGTTGTGGGCGGCAGAGGGAAGTAGGGAGGGAAGTTCAGTGATCTCCAGGCTTTGTGTGTGTGAGAGAGACAATGAGTGAAGTATCGCGCTGATTGGTAGGCAACTAACTCCCTCCCGCCGCCCCTGAGATTTAGGGAGGTGTAGGGGGAGAGAATATAGGAGGAAGCAACATCGCGTCTGCTGGTCTTGCATAATGCAGCTGTCAGACGTACATTTTTTCTAACAACTTGTCATTGCATACGCATAGTTTACAGCATTCTTTAAACACAGGATCTAAAAGGGCAAATACAATTTTTTTTTAAATCCCGGGCATGGTAAATTTTGTTATAACGATACCTCGCTATAGATATAATTTATTTTGCCATTGTCGACTATCGTTATAAGGCGGTTCCAGGTACGGTGGAGTCTCGGTTAACCATCACCCTTTTAACCGTGAGTTTCTGTTAACCGTCAGTAAACTGACAGGACAAGTAAAATAATAAAATTGGATACAAAAAACTAACTTAAACTAAAAATTAAATATATTTTTTCTTGCTTCATATAAGATCAAATTATGCACATCATTTAGTTGAACAATACATATACTCTACTGTAATATTTTTGTCAATGATTACCCAGTAAAAATACATTCTGTGTGGTGCGTGATGAGAATGACTCACGTTTGTTGTATATGTACAACCTACATACATAGAATCGTTCCATCTTCCTCACCACCCTACCGGAATTCCTAGACTTTCATCCGCCCTCCCATTCCTACGGTCAGTTCAGTAGCTGTAGTCACTTAGTCAGCAAGTCATTGTCCTCAGTTTGTTGTCAAATTGTAGTGTGATTAAAAATGTCTGAGAAATGGAAACGTGTGGTATTGGGACTTTCTCAAAAACTTGAAATTATAAAACAACTGCTTAAAGGAGAAAGCGCGACGAGTATCGCTTTGCTATATGGAATCGGGCGGACGACAGTCAATGAATGTAGGATGCTACACTCAAGGATTGCCCCAAAATAATTAGCCACAGTGATGCTGAAAACATGTTTTCCAAGTGCATTGAATGGTACAAGCAACAAGAAAAGGCATATGCTACACAGATATTACTCCTACGTAAGATACGCAAAACGGCAGTAACAAAAGCCAGTGGAGTATTAAAACAAAGGAAAATGACAGACTTTTTTAGGTAGGATTATACTACTTAACACATGCATACATAATAGTACTGTATTCAATTTTGTTATTTTATCAACATAATAAACAGACGTCTACAATATTTATTATCAAATACATACTGTGCTGTACATACTTCTATTGATTCCTACCTGTTAAAAATATAGTGCTAAATATCGTAAGCATTATTATCGCTAGTATCTGTCGTGTCTTTGAAGGGTGTTGCCGGGGTTGGGGTGGTGGGGGCATTTCTATTATCCGTCTATTCTCTCGACTCTCACGGTGGCGGTCCCGAGACTGACGGATAATGGAGACTCGGCTGTATTGTTACTAGATTTGGGTCAAACGTTTGAATTTTGAACCAAATCCGAACTGTAAGGTTATATTCGGTTTATAATTTATAGATGATTGTACACAAAATAAGTAATTTGCTTGCATTCTTAAAAAAATACATTTTGAATTAACATATTTTTTGTTGCTAATTTGTGGTTTTCATATACTTCTAAAAAGACGAAGATACATTTCTCAGTGTTTTAATAAATTATTTTACCAAACAAATCTATAAAAACCAAAAGTTAATAGTAAATAAATTTTGTACCCTTTTTCAAGTTAGAAAAAATTTGGCTATTCAATTTTAGAACTATTAGTTGTGGAACTGTGCAGGTTGTATATTGTATGTGTTTATTGTTCATGTTACATGTTTAAAAAATTAAACGTGAAATTGTCAATGTGGTTATACATGTTTGTGTTATATGCTTGAACAAATAGAGGCTGAGCTGTGGTGGTAGTTTGCATATGTGAGTTAATTTTTATGCCATATTAAGTTGGTTCTACCTGCCTGTTTTTTGTTATATAAACAATTAAGGGCTTATCTGTGAAGGCATAATGTGTGAATAAGACATTTTTGAAAGTTCGGTTTGAGTCCGGTTCAAGTTCGATGTATTATAGCATGATTCGTTTGGTGTACAATTGTAAAGGTTTGGTTTTGATTCGGTTTGATACAAATATTCTAGGTTAAGTTCTAGTTGGTTCGGTGCCAAAATCTGGGTTCGTCCCACCTCTAATTGTTACGTGTCGCTGGTCTGCGCTGCTGACCTTGGCCCGGCCCTGCACGAGCTGGCGAAAGAGGACAGAGTAGTGATAAACAGGGGGCAAGTCAATGGAATGTTTTGAATGACAAACTAGCGATAATCCTACCAGCGTTTTGAGTTATGAAGAAATTCTGCAACATTAACCCTTTGGCGACCCGCCGCTCCTGACCTTCGGCAGGTAGGATTTCTGTGTTTATCTGAAGAATGCTCTGGATTACTGACCTTGTTCTCTCAGCGTGACTCGGGGTGCGTTAAACCTTCCAGATGGTCAGGGCGACTGATATAAAAGTGTGACAGGCCTCCGAGCCGGGAGTTGTTGAATGGATGAGTGGCTGAGTTTCAGCAATAGACGAAGAGCGTAGTGATCAGCGGAAGGAAAATTTGTGACTTTGAGTATCAAGTAGTGAAGGGTGCGGCTAGCAGGCTGGACTATTGGACTGGGTGCACGAGTGATAGACATTGATGGTAACAGACAGACTGAAAGGTGTTAATAATAAGTAATAATTAATTGCCTATAACTGAAAAGAGACATTAAGATTTATGTTAATTAGAGTAAAAATAGACATTACGTATTGCGCTCATTGAGAAATAAGAAGAATAATAGTGGAGATAGATATAGTAATGCTGTAAATAATAGCTGTGTGAATAAACCAAAATCAAATTTAGTTCATTTATTTTTATTAAGACCTCCATCCCTCACAAACTCAGATACGTCCCTCAAACATCTTGTAACACTGGTGTCAGAAGTAGGATATAGATATTTAATTGTAAATTAAGTTAGACAGTAGGTGAGTAATTAGTGAATGTCAATTAGAAAAATGTCTGCAGAACTGGAAGCACTGCGAGCATTAATTGAGGGACTAAGTAACCAAGTGAGTGCAAGTGTAAATAGCTTGAGTGATGTAAATAGTAGCAATGTAAAATTTGATTCTACAATTCCTTGGAACCCCCAATACCCCCGATTCTTAAGGAATCGTGGGATCGAGAATCGATGGGTTAGGAATCGAAGCAATGAAAATCATTTACTACAAATTTTACTTTAATCTTTGTTACCTTTTCACAGTTTACAACAGCTTTACACTTATAGCTAATGCAATGTTTTACACTATCTTTGTGCATTAAAAATATGAAAGGTGAAAAGTATGTTCAAATAAAATTCTACTTACGTCATGTTCACATAACCTATATTTTTACTTCGATAAAAATGTACGAAATGCATACCCATATAAAATTATTTGGTTTTACCATTACTTTCTCTCCATATTTTGTCTAAAAAGAACAAATCACTTACGATAAAAATTTTAAGGTGAGTTAATTACTTTGGCAATTTAAAGTAATGGTGTTCCGATAAACGAGACAACTAAAATATTAGCCATGAGTACAAAATTAATACGAACAGTTGGCGCACAGTATTAACAAGAACAGAAATAAGAAGAAGAGGTTGTGTTCAAAATACAGACATAATATTTCATTGTCCGTAACCAATATGCCTGATTGGCGAATGTTGTTACTTCTTTGTGAATGTTGTTTTTTCACATTCTATTAAAACCATCATATTTGGTTGATAATGAAATACCAGCATAACCAACTGCACAACTAAAAACAATCATATTTGTTTATGTTATAACATGATAAAGACAATTACTCCAAGTATGATTGTGCTGCAGATGGTTTTTTTAACTAAAAAATTTTGTACGCGTTTGGCGTATTGAATATGGGTATTTGTTACAATTAGTACATGTGTTCTGAACTGTTTTTCAAATTTCCAGAGTTAAAGAAGTCAGATCAACAACAAACTATTTCTGCTCATGATAAATAAATTATGTTTTGATGATTCACTTTGTTTGTAAGAACATTTATCATGGCAAGGAATTGAGATATTTGGAATCTGGAATAGAGAATGATATCGGCATTGGAATCGAGAATAGGATAAAGCTACTATTTTGACATCCCTAGTAAATAGTGTTGTAAATAGTGTTAAAGAGAATGTAAATAGTCAGATAACTAACTAGGTGAATTAGTAGATTAGAAAATTGACACGGTAAATGAAAATGTGGACAGGAAAATAGAAGGCATTAGCAAGTTAGTGAACATGAAAATTGACAATATGAATGAAAGAATGGACAGTGTAAATGAAATAGTGAATGTGTTAAAGCCGGCCCCACACGACCCATTTTCATAGCAGTTTTCATACCTATTTTCTGCTATCGTCTCTGCTCCTGTGTAAGTTCCAATCCATACCCCTCTGGAGGGGTCTGGCTTCGGGTATAACAGTTTTCGTACCGATGGGCATGCCCGAAACAGTAATAAAACTTGTTCTATATTTCTGCTATACCCACGAAGCTGCAATAGACAAGATGGCGGACACCCAAGTAACAACCTCAAGCTGTATATGTCCGTTTACGAAAATATTACAGGTTCTGTGAAATGTTATTATGTACAAAATTAAACTTTGTGTACGTATAAGTAACGGGAAACGTTTCAATTTACTCCGACAGTCATAACAAAACAATAAACACAACTTTAAAAAATATGTGAAAACTTTGGATTTGTGTCATGTTTATAATCATTTACACGGCCTGTCTGCAAGTTGTGTGTGTAGCTCAGTGTGTTGGTGCGTGGGTTTGCGCCATATAGTTTTAGGTTTTAGAGTTGAATTCGTCGTGGAACAAAATTTTTTAGTCATTTTATGTGATACATTAGTGCGGTTTATAATTTATGGTATTGTTAGAAAACGTTTATTTCTAGAATATCTATGTCTAAAACCAATAATACACAAGTAACTGCATAGTGCAATCTGCTGCATGCGGTTGTTTGCTAATCAAATAGATTGGTTTTTAATAGGGATGGGTCGGTTCGGTTCTTTGGTTCCAATTTATACCGGTTCTTGAGGTTTGACTCGGAACCGGTTTTAGGTTAACAACAATTACTCGGTTCTTGGTTCTACACAGCAACGGCAAAACTCTGTTGTTACAAAAATAACTATGGTATTTACTCATGTATAGCGCGCCCTTTTTCCCCAACATAAAGGAAAAAAATTCTGGGGTGCCTGCTTTACATGGAAAAACAATTAAGGAGTGGTAGTCATAAACTTTTTGGCGATGTTTGGAGGGAAGTGTATGGGAACAGCCGGTTATCTCATCTCTCGCCCTTACATCTACACTCCTCTCCCTTCTCTCTCTTTATCTCTCAGCCCTCCGCCATAAACAACACTGCTAGTCGATGATCGATACATTCCTCCAAGCCTTCTTTGTTTGGTAGGATGGCTGTGGGGCGGTGAGTATGAGAGGAAGAAGAGACGTTTTTTTCGAGGTGTCACATTCCAGCACGGCAAAAAAAACCAGGGAGTCCCTGTGTAAAAGACACAAAAAATAAAGGGGCTGCCCAGACACCATAAAAGAAGCAAAAAAAAAAAGAAATCCGGCCCACCACAGCTGTTGACCTTCTTTTAACGAACCTTTGTAGGTTACCTGTATCTTACAGCATGCCACAATGTTTTGGTTTGAGGGCCATGAGTTATTTGATTAAAGTATTTTCCAAACATATCACAATCACCACATATTAACGTAAAAGAAGAGTAATTTTGTACATATTTACTAACCTTAAATAAATTTAATACAGCAAGTTTATCTGTATACATTAAAACTTATTTTCACACTTTGTTATTGCTCAATTCTTCCATATAACTGTTAAATAAAACATTTAATGAATTTTACCTGCATTGGTTTAATAAAGTTGCAAGCAAAAGGCAAGTATTCAAAATACATAGAACCGAATACTGGAACCGATATTTAAATTGTAGAATCGGCACCGGAACCGGAATCAACATTTTTGGTTATTCGACCCATCCCTAGTTTTTAAAGTAGATAATTTGAGTTGTTTAGAATGAGTAATGTTAACACACACACACAAAAGTATTATTTTTAGTATTATGATATTTTTGCCTTCATTTGGCCTTCTAACTGTAAAAACTTGTTTAATTATGGAAAGTACAAAATTGTTTGTTATGCTTATTGAAAATAAATATTATAATAATTTAATTATGTTTTAATTAGTTGCATAAATGTCAGTTGTACCAAATGTGAATGCAATTCCTTGTCATACTCAGAAACTTAAATAAATGCAGTCTTCAGGGGAAAAACAACAATCTTTGTACTTTTTGGATGTACCACAATGCACCTACATATAATATTTATTGCATTTGTACTCCTGTCAACTGCTGAATGTCTGCCATTTGAGAGTCCTTTTTTCTTGCCACGTACAATTTTCTGTTAGCACTTTAGGTAATGTGTGGGTATGAATTAATACATTCTTTCTTCTCTTCTGCTATAGAAACTTTTATTCCTTCTGTTGTGCCATGGGTATAATGGAAGGTAGCAGAAATAGAGTATTATGTAGAGACGACTTTAACGACAGAATGGTCAGTGTCAGTGAAATGATGGACTGTGTGGAGAATGAAGTGAAATAGGAAATAAGTGCAATGAAGATAGAATGGCAGGAATTTATTCAACAGCGGAATTCTACTATCTCAACATTGCCAGCCAAGAAAAGTGAGGAAGCAGTACAAGCTGTAACCAACACAACTACTTCGGATGATAGTCAGCAGCTCTGCAGCATTAGCGTCGTGTAACCAGGAGTGGGGAAGGGGGTCCTAATTATGCCTGCCCCTTATGATGGCCAGACATCCTCGAGCCTTCCCCAGCGATCGCCTGACGACAGTATGGAATGGTGCCATTTGACTACAGTAACAGGTGAAACCACACCAGTTGTCAGTAAGAGAAAAGCTATCTTTAAGCTTTGTGACCTTAAAATAGAGAATGATTTTTACAAAGCAGAAATAGAGGATGAATGTGTTTTGGGGATTGATGTACTACGTAGGCTGGGGTGTGTATACTCGACTGTGTGTGCTATGGGTAGGCAGTACAGAGTTGGTGGTGTCAACACGGCATGATTTGTCCTCCCCAATTAGCTGCCCAGTAGTATGTGGTCAGTCCACTGTGCTGCCCGCTTCTAATGAAATTTTCATTTCAGACAGATGTCAAGGAAAGTTTGTCAGATGTTTGGGTCTAATAGAGCCAGCAGAGAGGATTCGCGTCCTGCCAGGTAAAGTTGTAGTAGCAAGTACTTTGGTCTCTCCTAATTCTGACAGTTTTCCAGTTGGAATGATAAATTACACTGATAGCGCCA
>NQII01001049.1:73527-143440 GCA_002778355.1 Clitarchus hookeri
ACCAAATAAATAAGAAATTAATTTACAGAATTACATAGTGACATGAAATAAGTGCCAACACGACTGGCACAAAAGGAGCAGTTTCCCAATACTTGAACACAGTATCATCATCAGCGTTTAATGGTTCCTCCAAGTACTTTTTGAATTCCACTTCAGCTGGTGACTGTGAAGATACATCAGATGTGTTTTTGTTTTCTTCAAAAAGTATTTGTACCACCTCAAGATCTTACTGCACCACAAATGTTACATTTAACTTTTGAATTGTCATATTCTACAATTTTAAAGTGATTCCACACTAAAGACATATTTTCTCTTTCCAATTCATTAATTTTTTACTGGAACTCACTGAGACAAACTGGCCTCCTCACTTCACAAACTACCAACAGATGACTACAAATAACATTATATCCTGCTATGTGNCACTGAGACAAACTGGCCTCCTCACTTCACAAACTACCAACAGATGACTACAAATAACATTATATCCTGCTATGTGAGGCAACAGAGCTATTTTATGCGACTTCGCAAACACACAGAAACATAGATTTTGAATGAGTCGAATAAAAAAACATACTGCAGCTGGGAATTCCAGAAAGGTAATCTTTATTACTTGTTTTATTTCATTATTATTTTTCTTTTCGAAGAANACTGAGACAAACTGGCCTCCTCACTTCACAAACTACCAACAGATGACTACAAATAACATTATATCCTGCTATGTGCGACTTCGCAAAGACACAGAAACATAGATTTTGAATGAGTCGAATAAAAAAAAATACTGCAGCTGGGAATTCCAGAAAGGTAATCTTTATTACTTGTTTTATTTCATTATTATTTTTCTTTTCGAAGAANATACTGCAGCTGGGAATTCCAGAAAGGTAATCTTTATTACTTGTTTTATTTCATTATTATTTTTCTTTTCGAAGAATGGTACACGTGTTTCTGCTACAAATTGTTGCGAGGGTTAGGCAATGGTACAGTGTCCATTTTAGTTTCCTCTTGACAAAATTGCTATGTCAGTGGAGTTGTGACCAAATGCCATGCTCATTCAAAGTTGTGATCGGGATCACGAGCGCTCGCTCATAGTTTCCGCTGTCATGACAGAGACATCTGTACGGAGTTACGTTCACTACACATGTTAATGCTGCTATCTATGACGTATTTATTAAAGTATTAAACATATTGTGACTTCATATGCAAAATGTGACACACAATAGGATTTTTAGGAGTTTTATATTACGTTTCTCTTTCGCTAATAAATGCACTGGCAAATTTTGTGGTGAATAGGNGAGTTTTATATTACGTTTCTCTTTCGCTAATAAATGCACTGGCAAATTTTGTGGTGAATAGGCACATGGAAATTGTAACATGCAATATATTTTTATGTCCTCACATTTTGTGCTCTTTGCTGTGCGTGCAATCAAATATTTACAATATGTAGGGAATGGGGCCACGGCGGAACTATAGTAAAAATCATGGAATCCTTTTGCACAATATACTATTTTATATAATTTCTATATAAAAAGTTGTTGTGTTAATTTTAATGACCTGCAAATAATTATATTACATGTCAATGTTCATTCAATAAATAATTTACGAAGGCTGATTCAGAACTTATGGCGACTGGTCTATCTCCCAAAAATGACCCAACACAGGAAATGTACTATGTACAGTTAAAAGTATACGACATGTGNTGGCGACTGGTCTATCTCCCAAAAATGACCCAACACAGGAAATGTACTATGTACAGTTAAAAGTATACGACATGTACGTTTTAAAGGTGACAACACATGGAGTATGGATACAGGAATGTCCGGCAAGGAACAAAGAGCAATGGCTGCTTGAAATCACAGTTTAATTTATATATTCTCATAGAAACTGTATACACTCATGTGAACGGGTACGTATCGTACATGCTACGAGCTGTTTAACATCCTTCACAGTAGTCTCCGAGGTTGTCCACGGTTCGTTGCCAGCGATGAGGCAGACATCGTCAGAGCATTTTCGAAAAAGGTGGCGCACATTGACGAATCTCATGAAGCCTATGGTATCACAGATTCGGCACATTTGCCTAATTTTGTGAATCTGCACATCTCTAGTAGAGGTTTGCATCCTATTTTCAACAAATTAAGATAGTTAGGTGCTCTTTTAAGTTTGATGGTGATTTCAATTTGCATTGAGAAAGCCGTTTTTTACACAACAAACACTTTGCAGAGAGTTCATTTTCACTTCAAGTATCAAATTACTGCCAAATTTCAGAAGCTGTTATTTGTGTTTTATCTTGTAAAATGAAAGTAATATCTCATCTACAAAAAAAAAAGGAGTATATTTTTTGGAACCTATGCCATGTGTAGGTTCGCAGTACAAATTCATAACCTGGAAGTGCTCAAATTGTTTTTTTCTTATACCGTAGATGACCTTAATTTTTACTGATGATTTTACATGTCACCATTTTCTCGTAATCAACCTGGCAAATAGTCCAATAGAAGGACAGTAGTATCGCACAGTGCACACACCAGGACTGTGATGTCTGTGTCAGTTTTAGTTCTCTGCTAAGGTTTATGCAGAACAGAGCAGAAAACTATAACAGCCAGTCAGAAACAGTTGACTTTTCTATGCGAGCTACACCAAACAGTTGAGCGCTCACCAAAATTTCTGCTTGCAGAAAGATCAGACTTCACCAATATTTCCCAGATGTCATTAGTTTCAAATATTTTGTTCAACTAATTTCTTAGCTAATCAACGCATAAATATTAAATAGTATAGAATCGTCCAATGCTTGTATTTATAATGAAATACGTGAAGATAAACCTTTACTTTTGTTTAACCCTTTTATCAAATAAATATAGGTTGGAAGTGAATGGTTAGATAGCACTAAAGTATAATGTAATTTTGGAAGTACAAAACATAATGACAGTGTTTGAAAATTATATGGTAAGAAGTCAGTATCTAACTTGCGGTCTATCACTCTTTTTATGAATATTAGTATTAAAAATAACAAATGAAACAGCATGGTCGTAAACAGCCTGGAACCAAACAGCAAAATGGTAATGCAGGAAAATCTGCTTACATATGTATAACTACTCTCTCTGGCATGATAAGCTTAAATGTGAATCAAGCATTATTCTACTCAGGTTAGAAACAAAACTAGATTACTTATGAAAGACTTTGGTATAGGGAAAATTTATCTTGCTAGGTGCACTGGTGTTCTCAAAGAAGTTGCTTTTAAGATGGCAGTAATTAAAAAAAATTCTGTTTATTTTTGTGTAAAAGTTTGTGTTTGGATCGAACTGAGTGTAGACTTGCCCATGCCAAAATATTGAGAATTAACGTTAGTATAATTCATGCCCTCCAAATAGTATTTAGAAGAGCAAAATGCAACGGTTAGTCATTAAGCGTTCATAAGCAAGCTTATTTCAAAGGGAAATTATTACAAATTTCAATATGTAATAAATAAAGCAGTGGTCAAAAACGACTTTGTACTTTTCTCCTTTTCCTTAAAGAAACTGCGCAGGAAAACCCAAAAAATATCATTTTTAACCATCTAAATGGTTTTATTCCATTATCATATTTCAANAAGAAACTGCGCAGGAAAACCCAAAAAATATCATTTTTAACCATCTAAATGGTTTTATTCCATTATCATATTTCAATCAAATATTTTTGTGAGCCACCTTTTTGCTAAATCTGGTTTGTGACACAATATTAACATGTGAAAATTTCAATTTTTATTTCAACTCTAGTACAAAGAGCAAAGTTTATTCTTTATTTAGGTTCTAACACAACATAAATTGGAAGAATTTACACCGTTACATTTATTTTGTTAAAATTGCAATTATCCCATTTACTTACAAAATGGAAAATTCCGGTACACGTGCAACACAAGTGCATTCTGGTGGTGAACATTTTTGGTTGCTAAACTAAAAGCATTGAGCTTCCCAACCGGAGTAGAATAAACCTAATGGCTGAAGGAAAAACTTGTTTGTTTACAGTGATGCGTGACGTCTAGTTAGAATTGGCAGTGATGTCAGCGTCAGACAAAGGTTTCTTTGGTGCTGGGCAGAGACACTAAAGGGGAGTTTGGATTAGCAGTCGTTTGGCTTTAACAATGCCGCGTTATAGGGTGGAGCATGTAACCCTTCGACTCTGCACAAAGTCGGGTGTGGCGAGGACGACTTTCCGCACAGTAGGCTTTGACAAGGACACACTGAGTAGATCCTGGCTCGGCAGCTGCTGGCTGGAACGAGGTCCCTGCCCTAGGACGGCGGTGGTGCTGCTGGCTTGATTGATCGGCACCGGCGTCGGGCTGCTATGTCTTGCAGGTTGGAGGTATGGGCAGGCAATACCTAAGGGTACTAGTAGTCTCAGTCGTAGACGAACTACGAGTGGGTGAGGATTCTGGCGATCTTGTGAANGGCAATACCTAAGGGTACTAGTAGTCTCAGTCGTAGACGAACTACGAGTGGGTGAGGATTCTGGCGATCTTGTGAGGTGGCTGGGAAAGGGAACTAGGGAGGACTGGGAGGTGAGGCCTCAACAGTCGAGGGAAGGAGGGGGGGAGCTTGAGCTCGGTCCCATGGGGAGGGGCTGCTNGACTGGGAGGTGAGGCCTCAACAGTCGAGGGAAGGAGGGGGGGAGCTTGAGCTCGGTCCCATGGGGAGGGGCTGCTGAGGGCAGATGGCAATGGATTGCATTGCAACTGAGTAGGTTTGGAGGCAGTAGCTTCCTTCTTAAGTTTCCACCTTGCACCGCTTCTATGTGTTAAGGGCATATGGAAAGGCACTAAGGTATGCCACACGAAGGAGTAGCAGGCAACGAGTTCCGTGGCTAAGTGTAACCAGAAGAGGTTAGGCCAGCCAGAATCGGTCCTGTCACTCCAACCGGCGAAGTTCAACGCGGTGGATGGAGTGGGTTAGCTGACCTGGATGTTAGCCACTTCATCACGTGTGTTCCTAGTGGTTGTGGCTCTACCTTTACAATGTTCCAAGTACTGGAGTTCTTGGTCCAAGGTACAGGTGGCCGTCGACTGTGTTATGTTTTGCGACGTATAGGCACCCGATTAAGGGTAGACCGCAGTCCTACACTAGTTTCAGCAATATTGGTGTCAAGACGGGGTCTCCTGCTTCTCCTTTGTAGGTTCATGTCTATGAAGTATAAAGTAAAAATCACCCTAGAATGAGTACACGGGGTTAATGTAAGAACATGTGTTTAATCCTAAGAAGAATTTACACTATGACCTATACTTTCTCCTAGCTATCAATTGTACTTAAACCGACGGAAGTAAACTACGTTAACAAGGTGAATGGGACCTAGGGCAAAACTAAATAAGAGCAGATTGAACTAAGTAGATATGACAATAACTCAACACTAATTAACCAACAATTATTTTTCCTGAAGGANAATAAGAGCAGATTGAACTAAGTAGATATGACAATAACTCAACACTAATTAACCAACAATTATTTTTCCTGAAGGAACTCAGGGGTTACTGCCAAATTGACAGTGAGTGTAAGGGGGCGAAGACTTCCTCGGGGGTCGCTGGACACTAGTCTAGAAGACTTCTGGATGGCGGTGGAGCCAGCTGTCGAGTAATTAACTGACGTTCTGGGACTGCGCCTGCGTATATAGTCGGCCGACGCAGCTCCTTCGGCTAGTCGGATATCTTCGGACATGAGCTGGTCGCATTCTCTCGAGGGAAGCTGGAAGTGGCGGTTTTCTTTGTGTGTGGGTTGCGTCTCTACCACCCTTTTAGAGGGCAACTCTTGACTTACGTTGCCAGCTTCTATCGCACGTGAAGGTGATTACAAGACACGTGATGTTTGACAAATGACGTAGACGGCTTTGGCTGGAATATCCTTGGGTGCCCTTTGGGTGTCTCTTGCCTAGGGATGTTCTGGTCTTCGCTCTGGAAGCAAGTCATCCTGGGTTCAACCCTTGCTCGAGGTGATATGGCGTTACATGTAGATGAGGCGGAGTTGTAAATAAATATTATGCCAGTGCGCATCATGTGTCAACAGTGGAAAAATTGTATTTGCAAGATATGTGCTATTTTCTAGCAAATAAATTTTGCATATAAAATATTGTTGTATTGGGAATTTGGCAGTATTGATTTCAGTTGCTGTTATGTATAAAGTGAAAGAACCAAGATTATAATTTTGGTTCTCAGTTCTGGTTCGCAAGGCTTCAATGGAACCGAGAACCGACTACCAAAACTGATCCATCCGTAGTATATACCTGTTTTCGTAGGTCTGACTGTACCTATATCTTCTAATTTTTTAAACTCATTTATCCTGGGACCAAATAAGCCCATTCCTCAACTGAAACTGATTTCTTTCGTCATCAATTTTTAGTATCAGGAACCCTTTGGTGGTAATGTGCCAACTTATACCGGTTGACCTGTGTTTGCACTTGCTGTAATTGTACATAGTTCACTTGGTGTTTTGGAGCAGGTAGAGGAGGTACCATTCTGTCCCAGTCCTCAATTTTGTTTCCCTACTTTTTTGCTCCACCCCTATATATATTTGTTGTTGTCCACCGTCTAGAACACACCATTGTTGGTAAAGCCAGGGTTGTTGTATAATTACCTCCTTGCAAATCCTTGGTGTGGCTATGAACTCAACAGTGGTGGGTTTTCCAGACATCCTCATCTTTAACTGAATTTTTTCTCCCATGGCAAGCTGTACTCCAGGTTGAATCATTTTCATTTCGCTTGTTTTCGGATATAAGTACTTAATCAACTTAATTGTATTCCTCCCTCGCACGTTTGTCGTATTCCAAATGGTCTTATTGAAGGGGAGGGGGGTTCCTAATGATTTACTGGCTGGCATGTTCAAGCATTCCCTGAGAAAATGTTCCCCGGAGCAGAACCAACATTGTGGGA
Organism: Clitarchus hookeri; assembly: GCA_002778355.1. NCBI lineage: Eukaryota > Metazoa > Arthropoda > Insecta > Phasmatodea > Phasmatidae > Clitarchus > Clitarchus hookeri. The sequence goes on from NQII01001049.1 coordinate 80,408, forward strand.
GTGGTCAGGGTGTTTCTGGGTTCTCGCGGTTACCTGCGATGTTTACCCTTGCTTCTGGTCTCTCTGTTTGAAAATGGTTGCGGGCAATCTGTGCCCGTTTCTTTCACTTAGTTTCCCTAGCTTTCTCCAACAACTCTTCACTTATAGAAGCATCTGGCTAATAGCTCTTGTGCTACTCTCCTCTTTTGGGGACTTCACAGGTATACATTTGTGCTTTTCCCCAGATGAAAATTTCGACTTCCTCTTCCGGAGTTTGGCAAATGCTGTGGAAGGCTGTCGTAAGGTGGGCAATTATCTCTTCCCCAGAGAACTGGGCCTCTAGTCTACTGCACAATTTCTGCCAGTCAGTTACAAACTCCCCTTACCGGTCCCACCACTCAGGCTTTCCTATTAAGTTGTTATTGAGTCCAGGCAACCTATTAGGTGGGAAGGATCCCGTTAATCTCCAACACCTATTCATAGGCCTGCATGAAAGTAGCAAGGTCCTCCTGGATTTGCCTGACATACTTGGGTAGCAGGAGTCCATCTAGGTTACATACATATCATGCTTAATGGTTCTGGGTTACCAGGTCGATACTCCTCTGCCCTTCGACACACCTCACATCTGTATACTAATCCGGGTAGTTTATGCAATCGTCCAACCACCCAATGCAACTATAGTGGAATATCTGGTCATGTGTGATGCACCAAGTCATTTTATATCCTCTTCTGGGGCATATCAGCCAGGCACAGTTGTTAGTTTGTCTTTCTCTGCATGCTGTGCAGCAATATTCTAACTCGTCAGTGGCCTCAAGGCCTGTTAGGGTCCACCCTAGGCACATGTAATGAAATACACCATGGAAGTGTGTGCATTGCATGCTATAATGCCATTCCCAATACATGTGGGATGCTGACAACTCTCTATGACACCAGTCTATCTCCTTCTAACTCTTAATTAGATCCCTTATCGCCGGGGTGGGATTGTCGTACTTCTGACATCACTGGGTTTTTTGTCGGACTCCTCAAAGTCAAGTTAATAATTTTTGCTGGTTGTTTAGTACTCCCTCTGAAGGTGTGCTGACCTGATCCTGTCTAACTACTATACGTATAGTTAGCCTGTCACCCCACATTCTGCACCACAAAAAGTAAGTTACTTGGTGCATGATGGATTTGTGATGTACCACAATGGAACAAGTCTCTTTATGGTGTATGGTCAGTGGCACCCTACGCCTCTGATATTACTATCTCCTGCTCCCCTTTTGGGAAACAACTAGATGAGTCAATTTTGTGATTGTTAGTTAAGTGCAATGGATAACTCTTCCCGAGGAGTTTTCTCTCCTGCCCAGTATCCTAGACATTGAGATGTCACCCAGAGATGTTCTCTCTCCAGTTTAATGCGTAGGCCGAACAAGCCCGCAGGCTGGACAACAGATACCAGTCTCTGTTTCTCTCCCTCCATCTGAGTCTGCAATCAGGATATGCTATGCGGATTGGTTACATAAGAATAAGTGCTCAAGACCTGGTTACTGTAAGCAAGAGCCGCAGCCAATCTAATCTCAAACTGCGTACCACTTCTATGGGCATACAGTATCAATACACTACTGGGACCTAAAGTCAGACATACATTGACTAAGTAAGAAACTGTCTTCCCTGACTAGGGTGTGCCCATAAGTTGAAAGATCCTGACTTGCCCATAAAATCTCTTCCTCTGGCAGGTCTATATGCAGGGAATGAAGTGTTGTTGGCTTCTCTGATCTGACCACCTCGTCGTGAAGTCTTTCTGNAGGGTGCAGTATTAAGCTGGCAATCGAACAGGTCTGGTTCTTCCTTCGGTAGCGACTTCTCCTGGAGTGTCTTTGACCACTAGGCTTCAGCACACTACTTCTGCTGGAACTGACTACCGCTGTCTGTCCCAGTTCCTCACTGTGTTGACCTTTTGAACTTGCGCAGTTTTCTGCCAGTAATGTAGGTAAGGGAGGCCTCGTGACATCCCCCTCTCTTCTGCAGCTGCGCAGCGAGGCGGTGCACGCGTTTGCTATTTTGAAAAGTTGTGGGTGGTTTGTTGATAGGTTGGAGCGGGGAGTATGTTTGGCAGGCTAGTATGTATTGAAGTATCAGGTTAGGCACTTATTTTTACATTGCTCTTTAATAAACATACACATATACTAAAATGTAATATATAATAATACTTATGTCATAATTAATGTTTATAATGTATAATATGTAAAAATAAAATANTATACTAAAATGTAATATATAATAATACTTATGTCATAATTAATGTTTATAATGTATAATATGTAAAAATAAAATTCAATATATTATAGATATAACATATACAGGATATGTGTAAAGTATTGTAACAAACTTCGGGAGGTGATTCCTGGGATCAAAACAAGCAAAAATGGTGCTATGAACATATGTCCTACAAAGCTTTGTTATTGAGTTACAGGAATTTCACATTTTGGTTACATGCATCAATACCGCCACTGACTGTTTTGTTACTTTGGATCATGCATCGCGGTCCAGTGCCTTAGCCTTGCTGGTCTCCTGACCTTATTCCACTGGACTATTAGCTGTGGGGATACATGAAAAGTGTTTATATATTCTACACTGGTTAACTACATCGACGACTAGGAACAGTGTATCAATAACGCCTGTGCAGCTGTTCTACATGACCCAGGTATATTTGAGCGGCTTCACCAGTCCATGTTGAGGTGTTGCCTCGTATGCATTGCTGTCCATGGCAGACACTTTGAGCATCGCGTGTTATGTGGCTAATGTATGTCCTCTTAACTCAATAACAACGCGTCGTAGGACATATGTTGATAGGAACAACGAGGGTGCGAATATTCAAAATTTGAAATAGTTGAGAATAGTAATTTATGAATTATTTGCATTCAAACTTCAAATATTTTATGCAAAAATTTTAAATAATTNAAATAGTTGAGAATAGTAATTTATGAATTATTTGCATTCAAACTTCAAATATTTTATGCAAAAATTTTAAATAATTTACATTCCCATTTCAAGTGGTTGTAGATCTATGCCAGCTCGAATCTGTTTCTCACGAATTTGCCAATGTTGAAAGTTTTCCCTTGTAACGAAACGCATGTGGAAACTAAAGCGTCAGTAGAAAAGATGCTTAATTTCCACTGATTTTCAAAATAAAGTTTGTAGTTTTGTCCGGAGCTCCATCCTACCGAGATAACAATCTGCCAGCTCGACATAGACGAGGGTCTGATGGGAAGAAGCAAGGGGAGGGAGGGATTTCTTTTCAAAAGCAGCCATTACATTCTCTTTCTGGATGGACACAAATAATACCAACATGGAGTCGCGTCATAGCTGTGTTGGAACACAAACTGACAGTGCAAGTAGTATCACAAGCAGTATCACAAGCTGATTCCAAGCGTTTACAATGAAACGTTTGCATTTATAGAGTTTCACCTTCTATAATTTAACTTACCGTAAACAAATTCTGTTACAGAATCATGATCACTGTAGCAAGAAATTGCAAACACATGCAGACAGTTTATGTTACGTTAGCAAATAGCACAGCAACAGCATGCATCAGACCTCAGCATTTGCATTATTTATTACCAATTCAACCGAGAAGATAGGTTTATTTAAACTTATGGCTTCACCCACTATACAAACAATAATGATCACTGAATATGAAACAGTAGAATCACTGAAAATTAAACTGCAACACCAAGAAATTAAATTTTTTTCCTGATAAAGTGTATATTTGTATTGCAAAGAACTTTCAGATATTTTCTGACAACCTAAATCTATCTATTCTTCCCTACGGCGATAATGCATGCACATTATCATAGTTTTGTGACAATGTGCTTGTCATATATTCATACGTCACACAAAAATAGTTTGTTTATATCTATATGTATATAAGCTATTTGTGGGGAATGGTTTGTTGTGTGATCAGTAGGGATGGGTCTATTCGATTCCTCGATACCGCTGATTCTTCCATTATAACCAGTACTGACTACTGAGTACCAGTAAAGTCAGTCCTTTTGAGTAAATGATTCAGCATAAAACAATGCACTGTACATTAAACTGTACCGCAAAACCTTGCTTGAATATTCCGTATAGTAAAATACTCTGTACAACAAAATGTAAATAAACTTGATCTCTGCCAAACACGTAGTAAAGTATTTTTTACCACCATTTACCGATATGATTTCCATAAGTAACTGCGAAATTCACATTATAACAAATGGCAGTGCATGTTAATATATAATCTACTTACACTTGTAGGTGACACATCACGTTTAATTGTGTTTATTTCACGTTATAATTGCGGTGTTTCTATTAACCTAAAATGGAAAAAAAAAATAAAAAAAATTGTGTTCATTAAAGATGTGTTGGCATGCTGTAATGACACAGTATTATTAATTTTCCGGACACGTGGTTCATTTTCTTTCGCTTTGCCAAGCTTCGTGTTTTTTTATTGGGATTCAAAATTAAAGCAGCGGTTGTTAGTTTATTGTGGTATAATGTTACGGGGCGTACGTTTGCCATTTCAAAAGTCTTAGTTTCAGTAGCATCAACATTAGATTAGAGCCTTTCCAAACTACGACGCAGTTTGGATGGCACTGCTGGTTCTGGAAGTTCAATTAATTTTAACTGATGGCACAGTTAAGCGGGCTACGCAGTTTCGATAGCATAGGAAGAGCGTGCGTGGCGGCCCACGCCAGGCCCTTATCTGTGGAGAGGGGGATGATAGGCACGCGACAAATACACGTGTGCCTGTCGCCGTCCAGCAGTCGTCATCCAGTTCTCGTGCATATATCGCCGGGCAGCAGTGGATAACAAGCAGTCGACACCTTTCAGCAATAGACTCTCAGTGCTCGCCTAGGCCACGTTCGGGCGTGGCGCATAACCCCCACACCGGCAAACTTGAACTCGCTAGTTTATTTCTCCGCCGGTGTGGGAGGTCGTGAGATATTTGGGTGATGCAAGTTTTTATGAAGTAAATAATTAACTAACAACGACTGTGGTGCTGCTCTCTAGATTGTCTGTGTATCGGTGAACCCTGTTCGTACTCANGTAAATAATTAACTAACAACGACTGTGGTGCTGCTCTCTAGATTGTCTGTGTATCGGTGAACCCTGTTCGTACTCAGCATACCTGAACTGTATGCGAACTGTGGCGTCAAATTGTTTAAATAACAGTAAATACTAATAAACCGGAACTTGACTACATTATTTGGTAATTAATTGGCACCTTTTTANAATTGTTTAAATAACAGTAAATACTAATAAACCGGAACTTGACTACATTATTTGGTAATTAATTGGCACCTTTTTAAAGTGCCGTTACTACCTCTGAGTTAGACGAGTGGTAATTTCCAGTCGTGCGGCATTACAAAAATGGCGGCCTAACGTGGGGCTGTAATATTATAAAGCCAATAATAACATGCTGCGTGCCACATTACAATATGGCGCCCAAAGTGGGGCTGTAATAATAAAAATACGGCAATAATGAGCCGCGCAACACATTACAAAATGGCGCCCAACCTATGGCTGCAATATTATAAAGTCTGCTATAACGAGACGCGTGCCACATTACAAAATGGCGACCCAGCCGCAGGGCACGAATAACAACCCCTGAAGACAACATCACGTTACCAAGTTACCGGTAGTTATAAACGTGTCTACGAGTGACGCAACACCTTACCGGCAGTTCCAGTGTTCCAGTGACCGACGCCGAAGTTCCAGGTACGAGACGACCTCATTCATCAACAGTAGTAACACAGTAAGAAATCATCAATCATCAGTTAAAGCCGTCAAAACAAGTAACGTCATCATTTGTTTAGTTTGTCAATGTTAGGGATTGTATAATTTTTATGAATATGGTTGAAGGTAATGTCACACAGAGTTTGATCAGGAATCGTAGCCAGTATGATACGGAAAAATATAGAGGATCAGTAAACAACCAATCGAGAATAGAAATGGCACAGTTGTCTTCAATTAAAACGAATAGTCAGTCAGAAATTTACAAGATCCTGTTGTCCTTAAAGAAAGAACAACAGGAGCTTGCAGAAAGAGTGAGAAAAATATTGCAGAATTAATAACNAAGATCCTGTTGTCCTTAAAGAAAGAACAACAGGAGCTTGCAGAAAGAGTGAGAAAAATATTGCAGAATTAATAAGAAAGATCAAAAACTGGGGGTATTGAATCTATAAATAGGTTAAAAAAGGTTTCAACATTAACTGCCCCAAGTAATCAGNGGTATTGAATCTATAAATAGGTTAAAAAAGGTTTCAACATTAACTGCCCCAAGTAATCAGAATGAAAACGGCAATAAAGTAAACAATGCTGTTATTACTGATGGTGACTATATGAGAAAGGAAGTCATTAAGTTGAAGAGAAATTTAGTACAGGAAGGGAGACTTCAGGTTTGGGGGGTGCAACCAAATGGTTATAATGAATCAAAGTTGCAATGAGGATCAGCTATTCATGTGCGACAAGCAAGATTTGCGAGAAGCACAGTAAAAGGTTATATTGAAAAAAACGGGTGTCCTAGAGTAAAACATTGTGGTGTGTTCAGGAAACGTTTTGTAAGGAAGAAGCAAAGATTGAAACAAAGGGTTAGGAAAGTAGTGAGGAAAAAGAAAAGGAGAAAGAAGGATAGATTAAAGACAGTAGGGAAGAGGAAAAGGAAACAGAGGGGTAGATTAAAGACAGTAGGAAAGAGGAAAAGGAAACAGAGGGGTAGATTAAAGACAGTAGGTAAAAGGAAACAAGTGAAGTATAGTATGAGAAAGGTAGTAAAGAAAATTGAAACACAAGGAGAGAACAAAAAGAAAAAGAAAGAAAAAATAGTAAAGCAGAAAGATTGCAATTTAGATAAATACGGTAGATACTTAATTTTTTAATATTTTTATTATATATATATATAATTTTAACTTTGAGTATTGTAATAAATTGTTAGTATGTTTAATAATAGGATGAAGTAATAACAGCAGTACAGTACAAGTGTGTTTCTGTTTAAGAACATTGAATCATCAGATATTATAATATGCAGTAACTTGTATTTATTCAGTGTAACTTGAAATTGAAGATGAAATATTGAATTTCTGGAATGGCAGATACACTTTGTAAAACTTATTAATTTTTTTAGGGTGATTCTGAAATTTTGTAACTCAAGTTGAATATTCAATTTTACTAATCAGTATGAATGTACTCATAATTCCAATTAAAAATAACAGATTGCCAATCATTGGCATTATTCAAATTGTCTTTTCAGAGGTAGAATATATTTAGTAAGCAAAAGGAATGACCAATTTTTTTTAAAATTCATATTCTCATTACTGTGTATTCAGAGCAGGTAGTATTTGATAGTGCAGCAGTACTAATTAGAACTGTAATGGGAATACAAGAAAATTTGTGGCTATGAAAGGAAACATTATTCTGATGAATTTTATAGCAGTTGTGTGTACATCATTCCAATTTGTTATTTTTGCATTGTATTAAAACTTGTTAAAACAACTCTTTCATTAACAAGGGCACTTTTTTAGTAGGTCATACGAAAACTATTCGGATAGTTGCATTTAATTCCTTTAAATAGTGCAGTGCATCATATTTTTATGGTTAGTTATTTGCTGTTACTTTTTATCATAATTTATGCATTATTTATATGTACACATATATAGACAAAATAATTTTGTATGGGGTAAATTTTCTGAAATCTAATTATATTTAATAATCAAAAAGTAGGTCTTAGTGAAGCAAATGTATGAGAATCACGGTAATCAAACAAAATGCCATTTTTTAGGTATTATGTTTCAAAATCTATGACTTTTCATAAAAGCTATAGTATTAAGTAAATGCAGTACAGTCATTAATATTTTAGTGAAACCCGCAAGGCACAGAATTGTTTCAAAAAACTGTGTAGGGTCAGAGAAATTTAAATTTAAATTTATTGAACTGTCGTTTACATTCTCCAAAAGTGGAATTATGTAAGCTGAAAAAGAATGAATGGTTGTTATAAATGGCTGCCACTGTTGGGATAAAATAATTATTTGAAGTTGTAATGTGTTTTTGAAGTCGTAATAGTGTACTCTTTTGCATGTCAAGAACAGTGAACAAAATAATTACACAGGATTCTATTAAAAAAAATAAGTGAAATTCAAGTGATGTTGCATTTTTTTAATTCAGTTTTTTATGTGTGTTTTGTCTTGGAAAGGTAGGTTATTGGCTTCACATTGAAATGTTAACACATTTACTTAGTTTTTTTTCAATTGTTCTGAAATTACTTTATTATCAGTAAAAACAAAATAAACTTGAATGCTTTTTATTTGGAATATAGTGATTTTGTTAATTCAAGTTTGTCATTGCCATGTTCAAGGCAACTGCCTAACTGTATACTATGCATATATATATGCAAGGTTGTATTATTTNAAGTTTGTCATTGCCATGTTCAAGGCAACTGCCTAACTGTATACTATGCATATATATATGCAAGGTTGTATTATTTTTAACAGAGAATGCTTGTGAATTTTCTTTAAAGTCTGAATTTTATTACCACATGTGATCACTGAAGAAAGGCAATTGGTAAGTCCTTGGTAAAAACTAAAACACAAAAATTGAGTAGAAGCTCACTGCAGTCATATGGGCGAGTTTTGTACATACCTGTGTGTGGTTTTTTTCTTTACAAAGACATACTGTAGTGTAAAATATTAATGAATAATAATTGATTTTTCTCAAGAACATATTTTAATATGTAGTATCTTGTATTTATTTAGTGAATGAAGGTCATGAAAGAGAAGAATGCCTTTACAATGTTTTGTTTTTAAAATGTTCTAATAGTATGATTAAAAGGAGAGTTTTTGTGTTAGTGAAGATTTTGTGAACTGAGATATACCTTTTCAATTATGTAAACAGTTGTGTTATTCTAACTAATGGGATTTATTTATGCAGAGTACCAAACAGGAAGTGCTATATGAATATAAATAAGTTTTGTTCTTACATTTGAAAAAATGTTTGTTAGTAGTTAACTTAAAATTACACTGTGTTCATGTAAAGAAACATATAATTAATGTGAGTTTGGAAATTAGAGTTGACAATGAAAAAGAGTAAGTAAGGATGCAGTACATGTTACCTAAATTTCTAAAGGTTGAGGTGGTTGAGGAGTTGTATTATGTTGAGCCTTAAGTAAACATAAGTAGTGGTGGGATGTTGTTACAGATTATGGTGTCCTGGGATCAGTGGCACAAGGAGTAAGTGTATTGGGATTGGGACAGGTCTGGGGCCTTTTTTTAAAGTCAGCGCTGGCCTGTTGAGAGGCAGTCGCAGTAGCGTTAATTTTTTTTGTCAACACTGGCTTAATGTAAGGCAATCACAGTGGCGTGTATAGTTATGGGCAGACCTGGGTCCCCTTTTGGAAGTGTGTGTGCTGATCCCAGCGAGGAACCAAATTAACGAGCAGTCGACAAGGAACCATCTATAGCATAGGTTGGAAATACACCTTCAACCCCAAATGATAATAACGTGTGAAAAATGTATGATTTTCTTGCAGCATCCCCGTAAATATCTTCTCGTTCTTCTTTAACAGTTAAATTGAGTATTTTTGTTATGAGTTAATTACCACATNATGGGCAGACCTGGGTCCCCTTTTGGAAGTGTGTGTGCTGATCCCAGCGAGGAACCAAATTAACGAGCAGTCGACAAGGAACCATCTATAGCATAGGTTGGAAATACACCTTCAACCCCAAATGATAATAACGTGTGAAAAATGTATGATTTTCTTGCAGCATCCCCGTAAATATCTTCTCGTTCTTCTTTAACAGTGAAGTGAATATTTTACAGTATTAGTTTAATTACCACCTTGTAAATGTAAATTGTTGTCAAGGAGCAGAGGCACAGTGGTTTACAGAGTAGCTGCATACAAGATAGGTTTCGCTTTGGGAATGATTTATTCAAAATCTATCCCAAACCGAGGGGGGTAACGTAATGACGCAGTATTATAAATTTTCGGGATACGCAGTTTATTNGAGCAGAGGCACAGTGGTTTGCAGAGTAGCTGCATACAAGATAGGTTTCGCTTTGGGAAAGATTTCTTCAAAATCTGTACCATACCAAGGGGGGTAATGTAATGACACAGTATTATAAATTTTCGGGATACGCAGTTTAATTTCTTTTGTTTAACGGGGTTTCGTAATATTTTATCGGTATTAAAATTTAATGCTGTGGTGGTTCGTTTATCGTTATCGGACATACGTTTGCCGTTTAACGTTTATTAACCATCCGGTTGCCGTTTCAGAAAGTTGGAGTTTGTGTTACGCATCAACAATAGATTAGAAGCCTTTCCAAACTATGTCGACAGTTTTGTTCTGGAAGTTGAATTATCTTTTACTACGGCGCAGTTTGGATGTCACTGCTGACTATAGTAGTTCAATTATTTTAACTGACGGCGCAGTTAAGCGGGCTACGCCGTTTGGATAGCGTAAAAAGAACGTGCGTGGCAGTCCACGCCAGGCCCTTATCTGTGGAGAGGGGGGTGATACGCACCACAAATACTCGTGCGCATATCGCCGGGCAGCAGTGGATAACAAGCAGTCGACACCCTTCAGCAGTAGACGCTCTGCAGTAGACTCTCAGTGCTCGCCTAGGCCGCATCGGGCGTGGCGCATAACCCCCACACCGGCAAACTTGAACTTGCTTGTTTATTTCTCCGCCGGTGTGGGAGGTTGCTGCCTTTGTTTTTTCTTCGGGCAAGTTTTTAGAGATGTAAATTAATAATCAACGACGACTGTGGCGCTGCTCTCTACTTCGTCAGTGTAGTGTATCGGTGAACTCTTTTTATACTCTGCATATCTGAACGTCGTAAGTGAACTGTGGTTTTTTTTAAGAAATAGGTTAAGAATAATAAACCAGAACTTGACTACATTATTTGGTATTCAATTGGCGCCTCCTTTTTAAAGAGTTGGTTGCTACTACTGAGCTGGCCGAGTGGCAACTTCCAGCCTTCAATACCTTGACATGCAGCATTACAAAATGGTGCCTAACTGTGTGGCTGCAATATTATAAAGCTGGCTATAACGAGACGCGTGCCACATTACAATGCAGCACTTTAAACAAAATGGTTGACCATTTCTCCATAACACTAGCTCCGGCTGACACATTTCGGTGCCACAACGTCAGAATATGCAGTCGTCCATATCTATGACTTGTTTACATTTCTCCCCCGTTGACGGCAGCGTTTTATCTTTATGTGTTCTGTGTTGCCAATTTAGCAACTTTGTCGCTAGAAATAGAGATTATTAAATATATTTTAGCAACTTATTATTNCCGTTTAACGTTTATTAACCATCCGGTTGCCGTTTCAGAAAGTTGGAGTTTGTGTTACGCATCAACAATAGATTATAAGCCTTTCCAAACTATGTCGACAGTTTTGTTCTGGAAGTTGAATTATCTTTTACTACGGCGCAGTTTGGATGGCACTGCTGACTCTAGTAGTTCAATTTTTTTAACTGACGGCGCAGTTAAGCGGGCTACGCCGTTTGGATAGCGTAAAAAGAGCGTGCGTGGCAGTCCACGCCAGGCCCTTATCTGTGGAGAGGGGGGTGATACGCACCACAAATACTCGTGCACATATCGCCGGGCAGCAGTGGATAACAAGCAGTCGACACCCTTCAGCAGTAGACGCTCTGCAGTAGACTCTCAGTGCTCGCCTAGGCCGCGTCGGGCGTGGCGCATAACCCCCACACCGGCAAACTTGAACTTGCTTGTTTATTTCTCCGCCGGTGTGGGAGGTTGCTGCCTTTGTTTTTTCTTCAGGCAAGTTTTTAGAGATGTAAATTAATAATCAACGACGACTGTGGCCCTGCTCTCTACTTCATCAGTGTAGTGTATCGGTGAACTCTTTTTATACTCTGCATACCTGAACGTCGTAAGTGAACTGTGGTTTTTTTTAAGAAATAGGTTAAGAATAATAAACCAGAACTTGACTACATTATTTGGTATTCAATTGGCGCCTCCTTTTTAAAGAGTTGGTTGCTACTACTGAGCTGGCCGAGTGGCAACTTCCAGCCTTCAATACCTTGACATGCAGCATTACAAAATGGTGCCTAACTGTGTGGCTGCAATATTATAAAGCTGGCTATAACGAGACGCGTGCCACATTACAATGCAGCACTTTAAACAAAATGGTTGACCATTTCTCCATAACACTAGCTCCGGCTGACACATTTCGGTGCCACAACAATGTCAGAATATGCAGTCGTCCATATCTATGACTTGTTTACATTTCTCCCCCGTTGACGGCAGCGTTTTATCTTTACGTGTTCTGTGTTGCCAATTTAGCAACTTTGTCGCTAGAAATAGAGATTATTAAATATATTTTAGCAACTTATTATTTTAACTTTTCTGTCAATTAAATAGGGAATTAGCAACTTTTTGAGGTTCCCACTAGTGACAAAAATCAATGTTTCTCTATAAATATATAGGAGTCAAGCGACTTTTGCAGTGTCCTTAGCGATTTTCAGTAAATATGAGTTGGCAACACTGGCTATGTTCCATTTGCATATTTAACATAGTTTTAGTGTTTCATTACGTAGTTGGCTTTCTACATGCATGTGAAATAAGCATCTATCTGAAAATGCTGTAGCTAAAATTAATAAAATTTGAGTAATTTTACAATTAAAACAGCAACGTTTCAATGTGTCCCAACCAAGGTATTAAGCATTTGTTTAAAATCTGGTGCAGGTGAAAAACGTATGTGCTTTAAGTGATAAAATTGTGTAGCGCTGCCAAGAAGGGATAAAAAGTTTAACAAAACTGGAAAATGTTTAACCAACCAAGATACCCTCTCCAAATATAACCTACAAAGCGGGGAAAACAACCCAGCAACAGATGATTTTTTTTCAAGGGTAAATTTTTTATAGTGTATTTCAATTTGAAACAATCAACCTATACATTTTGTACTAATGCAGCAATATATTACAATATTTTCATTTGGATTTAACTTTAGCATAAACACATTAAAAATGTCCCTTCAGTCTCATCATATGTAACACTATTGAAAAGCACAATATGTCAATTTTTTTTTAAATCGTCCTCATTCATAAGCTTAAAAGTTGTTTTAACCAAAAGTGTTTACAGTAAGATCACTTTCAATAAGTTTAGACACAGGACTACTTATAGTAATTCAATGCCAATAATATCACTGTATATGGAATTTACAAAAAATATTTTTTTGTCTGAAGAAAAAATTCTGCCCTTGTAGCATTACTTAGCAAATCTAATTTTTATAATCGAAATACTCAGAATCAGGAATCGAGAATCGAATATGAGGAATTAAACTTGGAATCCAGAAAAACTCATACTGGACCCATCTCTAGCAATCAGTGAACTTATATTTATTTCTCTTATATATAACTGAAATGAAATGTTTACTGGTAGCTATTAGACTTTGAAACTGGTTGCATGTTATTCTGAAATTTTAATATTCAGTTCGAAAATATTTGAACATCAAAATCCACTATTCGCACGCCCCTAATAGGAAATTTTTTTTCTTGTTTTGATCCCAAGAATCACTACCCAAAGTTTGTTATAGTTAAGATACAACCTGTATACAGTAGATCCTCTCTAATATCTTGCCTAATGTGGCACCCATTAGGTCAGATTTCAGGAAAGCCAGATTACCGAGAGGGTTCTTAAAATATTAACTCAATTCTCAAAATAACTGAATAGCTGAAATTTGGTGAAGATATAAGGGCAGATTTTATTAATTAAACCCTATTTTTATAATGTTGCACCCAAATGTTTATTAAAAACAATACAAATTAAAGTGTATGTTTAAATTACAGTGGTCTTATTAATTGTATACAATGATGCAAATACATTAAACTTCACTTTAGCAAAAGTACAAAATGTTAAAAAAAATAAGATGTAAACCAATAAAGCTAATAAATTGCAGGCATTGTTTTACTTAAATTACTTTTTCAAAAATGAAGTAATATTTTTGTTTTACTTGCTGCAAACTTTTCTTTGATAGTGTCCCTCCACCTCCCAAAAGCATTAATGTCGTCGATTATCATTTCCTCTTGCTTCTCCATGTACTATCTCGATAGCCTTGAATGCATCCACGTGAGTTATGACTGTTTCCTTTTCACNCAATAGCTGAAATTTGGTGAAGATATAAGGGCAGATTTTATTAATTAAACCCTATTTTTATAATGTTGCACCCAAATGTTTATTAAAAACAATACAAATAAAAGTGTATGTTTAAATTACAGTGGTCTTATTAATTATATACAATGATGCAAATACATTAAACTTCACTTTAGCAAAAGTACAAAATGTTAAAAAAAATAAGATGTAAACCAATAAAGCTAATAAATGGCAGGCATTGTTTTACTTAAATTACTTTTTCAAAAATGAAGTTATATTTTTGTTTTACTTGCTGCAAACTTTTCTTTGATAGTGTCCCTCCACCTCCCAAAAGCATTAATGTCGTCGATTATCATTTCCTCTTGCTTCTCCATGTACTATCTCGATAGCCTTGAATGCATCCACGTGAGTTATGACTGTTTCCTTTTCACCCTCATTCTCCTCTTTGTCTAGTACAGCACTATGTTGTTTGGACACCTTTTTAACAATGTGGCTGTCTGTCATTTCTTGAATTTCATCAGTTTGCATTCATTCATTTACTTCATGTGTTCAAGTCCAATGATATCATTAGCATCACTCTAATATTCTAGAGCTTGAACAGTGCTATCTTCTTTCGATTGTCCATCCCATTTGTCACTTGCTTTGTGGTGTAAAAGTGTTCTCCCTGACCTTACTAAAATAATTGGTTTAATTTCTTTCAATGTCTGACTTATCCATGTGTCAACATCCAATAGATCCATCTTCTTTAAACTGTTGTTAATGCCATCCCCTCCATCAATACCAGCAATTAACAATTAACACTGAGCATTTTGTAGAAATATTTACGTATGAGTTTTTTCAGGACTCTGTGGTCCATAAGTTGGCTAATAGAAGTTGCATTAGGTGGTAAAAACAAACACTTTATGTCCTNCAATTAACACTGAGCATTTTGTAGAAATATTTACGTATGAGTTTTTTTCAGGACTCTGTGGTCCATAAGTTGGCTAATAGAAGTTGCATTAGGTGGTAAAAACAAACACTTTATGTCCTCGCTGGTCAATTCTTCTACTACAGTATGTCTGGGAGCATTAAAGAGAACCAATAACTCTTTCCTTAGCAAGTTATATTCCTTAAGCAATTTCTCCTCAGATTGGACAAGCTGATTGATAAACTATTCTTTAAAAATTGCGGAACTCATCCATGTATTGCTTCGATTTTTATACCAAAGAAGTAGTAAAGTGTGTGTGTGTGTGTTTTTTTTTTTTTTTTTTTTTGGGGATTTTTGCTTTTCCGATCAGTTGTAGCTTGTGCGTCCCTGGAACAGTCTTTCCTCTTTATTTTGATGGCCTCGAGCACATTCTCCTTGGGATGCAAGAGTCTTATTTGGCAAGATTTTATAATTTAGCCTAGTTTCTTCACAGTTGTACAACTGTTCACCTGTTAATTATTTCATCTCAACCAGTGTATGAAAGACCAATTTAAAATCTTTCACACTCGACTTTTCGGCCGATAATATTTCTGCACTTATATACAGTTTTCTAGCACCGTACCGTAGTTTACATTTTTCAAGCCAGCCTTCACTAGCAGTGAATTTCCCCTCTTTCATTTCCTAAATCTCTATAAAATTACGCCTTTTCCCGTAAAATTGGACCCAAAATCGGCGCTTAGACACTGCATAAAAACAAAGTTTTTTTCTTTCTTTCTTTTCACTTGATGAAGCGTGTTCTGTACACCACTTTTCTATTTTTTCGCATTGGTTTTTTTCCAATCTCCGAAGGTGCTTTTTCCATCACCAAGTTCTAGTGATATTTTTTTTTTCACACATAATGAATATGTAAACAGTCACTCAAAAAGACAATAGTACAGTACATGTAACCACTGCACTAATTAAAATGAAACTCACTGACACTTTACACTGATGTGTCACATAAAAAAAGTCAACATTAATGCTCTACTGTCTTCACACTGAAGTGCTTTAGCCATACTGAAAGGTTGAAGAGTGATAGGAGCTGTAGCAGCAGAAATACATGCGTGGTGACTCACATTGTGTCATCAGAACTCAATACAGACTATCTAGGCGCTGGCCAAGTTGAATAGTGAAACAAATTCAGTTACAGTTAAAAAAAAACTTTTTTTACTTATTAGGGCGGGACCAGATTACCGGGTAGCCAGAGTACAGAGGGCTGAATGCCGGACNATATTTTTGTTTTACTTGCTGCAAACTTTTCTTTGATAGTGTCCCTCCACCTCCCAAAAGCATTAATGTCGTCGATTATCATTTCCTCTTGCTTCTCCATGTACTATCTCGATAGCCTTGAATGCATCCACGTGAGTTATGACTGTTTCCTTTTCACCCTCATTCTCCTCTTTGTCTAGTACAGCACTATGTTGTTTGGACACCTTTTTAACAATGTGGCTGTCTGTCATTTCTTGAATTTCATCAGTTTGCATTCATTCATTTACTTCATGTGTTCAAGTCCAATGATATCATTAGCATCACTCTAATATTCTAGAGCTTGAACAGTGCTATCTTCTTTCGATTGTCCATCCCATTTGTCACTTGCTTTGTGGTGTAAAAGTGTTCTCCCTGACCTTACTAAAATAATTGGTTTAATTTCTTTCAATGTCTGACTTATCCATGTGTCAACATCCAATAGATCCATCTTCTTTAAACTGTTGTTAATGCCATCCCCTCCATCAATACCAGCAATTAATAATTAACACTGAGCATTTTGTAGAAATATTTACGTATGAGTTTTTTCAGGACTCTGTGGTCCATAAGTTGGCTAATAGAAGTTGCATTAGGTGGTAAAAACAAACACTTTATGTCCTCGCTGGTCAATTCTTCTACTACAGTATGTCTGGGAGCATTAAAGAGAACCAATAACTCTTTCCTTAGCAAGTTATATTCCTTAAGCAATTTCTCCTCAGATTGGACAATCTGATTGATAAACTATTCTTTAAAAATTGCGGAACTCATCCATGTATTGCTTCAATTTTTATACCAAAGAAGTAGTAAAGTGTGTGTGTGTGTGTGTTTGTGTGTGTGTGTGTGTGTGTTTTTTTTATATTTGGGGATTTTTGCTTTTCCGATTAGTTGTAGCTTGTGCGTCCCTGGAACAGTCTTTCCTCTTTATTTTGATGGCCTCGAGCACATTCTCCTTGGGATGCAAGAGTCTTATTTGGCAAGATTTTATAATTTAGCCTAGTTTCTTCACAGTTGTACAACTGTTCACCTGTTAATTATTTCATCTCAACCAGTGTATGAAAGACCAATTTAAAATCTTTCACACTCGACTTTTCGGCCGATAATATTTCTGCACTTGTATACAGTTTTCTAGCACCGTACCGTAGTTTACATTTTTCAAGCCAGCCTTCACTAGCAGTGAATTTCCCCTCTTTCATTTCCTAAATCTCTATAAAATTACGCCTTTTCCCGTAAAATTGGACCCAAAATCGGCGCTTAGACACTGCATAAAAACAAAGTTTTTTTCTTTCTTTCTTTTCACTTGATGAAGCGTGTTCTGTACACCACTTTTCTATTTTTTCGCATTGGTTTTTTTCCAATCTCCGAAGGTGCTTTTTCCATCACCAAGTTCTAGTGATATTTTTTTTTTNATTTTTTCGCATTGGTTTTTTTCCAATCTCCGAAGGTGCTTTTTCCATCACCAAGTTCTAGTGATATTTTTTTTTCACACATAATGAATATGTAAACAGTCACTCAAAAAAACAATAGTACAGTACATGTAACCACTGCACTAATTAAAATGAAACTCACTGACACTTTACACTGATGTGTCACATAAAAAAAGTCAACATTAATGCTCTACTGTCTTCACACTGAAGTGCTTTAGCCATACTGAAAGGTTGAAGAGTGATAGGAGTTGTAGCAGCAGAAATACATGCGTGGTGACTCACATTGTGTCGTCAGAACTCAATACACACTATCTAGGCGCTGGCCAAGTTGAATAGTGAAACAAATTCAGTTACAGTTAAAAAAAACTTTTTTTACTTATTAGGGCGGGACCAGATTACCGGGTAGCCAGAGTACAGAGGGCTGAATGCCGGACNAAAAAAAACTTTTTTTACTTATTAGGGCGGGACCAGATTACCGGGTAGCCAGAGTACAGAGGGCTGAATGCCGGACTTTAGAGGGTGTACTGTGATATAATAAACACGTAGTAAACTGCTGCTCTTGATCGGAGTGTGACAGTATCTACTTTTTTATTTCTTCCGATTTAAGGCATGTCCTGGGGGGGCATGTTGAGTTATTGGTGCATCTTACAATGGCTTGTTGGCTTGTCAAGAGATGCATTCTGCTCTGCGGTGACGTGACATTTTTAACAGTCGTTCACGTGGCTCGCTACTCTTCCTAACCGACATTTATCTCTTATATTTTGTATATATTTCATCTGCATTCCTGTGTTAGTTCCATGAAGTACTGTACATTTAAAAGACATGATACCACACTTTACGATTCTTAGTTGAAAAATAGCCCTTGTGCATTATGCATCAAAGTAGGGGTTTAAAAAATATATACAGGAAGCAATTTTCACCATTTGTATGTAGTGTCATGAGCTTGAAACATTTTATGAATAGTGATTTCAATTAGTCATTGCTTCTGAAAGAAAGACTTACGCCACACTGCACAACACATTAACGAAGTCATAAACCAGGATCATTCCCTTTGTGTTTTTTTGAGAGGCAAATTGTGCATAAGATAATAGCTACCACTAGTAGTACACATAACAGCTAGAGAAATGTGATTTTCATATGCACAATATATTGCAATGCAATAAATGAGAAACATCATTATTTAAGAGAGATAACAAACACACTGTGGTAAAAATCACAGTATATATTGCACTGTGATAAAAAAAATCACACACTTTCTGANGAGAGATAACAAACACACTGTGGTAAAAATCACAGTATATATTGCACTGTGATAAAAAAAATCACACACTTTCTGGAGCGTGATATAACACAGCACAATAAAATTTATATGTATTGTAGCGCGATAAAAATTGTGATATATAGCAGCATGTTGAAAATAGTGAAATATCACGCAATAATAAATCAATTGTAAAAAATTGCTACATATTGCACTTTAATTGTAATCTCAGTACATCTCACTGCATTGTTAAAAATATCTTTCAGAACTTTCACACATTTATGCAACAAAAGTCACAATATACTAGTGCAGTGCTTTTTATTGCAAATAGTATTTCAGTGTGAAAAATACGTACAGGTAGAAAACTTACAAAAAAGAATAGTTCAATCAATTTTGGGTTATGTGGTAAATATAATGATATTGTATTTGTGAATAGATTATGTTTTATACTTTTAAGACTCCATGGGAGAAACATTTTTGCTATGTACTGATGCACAGGTGGTTCATAACTTCTTTGTAGGATAGCGCCACATATAGCTAAACCGTATGCTGTGTCATTTAGGCTGAGATCTCGTGAACTATACGCATAACATAAATGCTGCTAGAAGACAAAAAAAAATGTAGAAAAAAGCAAGCGGCAGATACATTATTGTACTGTGATAACTGCAGGTATCACGTTTAAGTCTGTGCTTGCAACTTAAAAAGACAAACCACAAGAAGGGTAGAACTTTCAATGGTATCATGGGCCTATATTATGTTACCAGGATTAGCTGTCATACCTGGGATACCAAATCTATACAAAAAAGAAAGCAAAACATAATTTTCTTGAGCTTGAGAAACTTGCTTAACAAACACATTATCATCTTTAGCAACATCAGTACTAAAACCTCCAATATTAACAGATCTTAAATATTATCTCTTTCTATAATGGCGTGCAGACGGCATACTGGATGTAAACCACTAATTCAGTTCACAAGCACGTCCAAACAAGTGTGCGACGAGACTAGCAATGCAAACTCTGCGTCAACGCTCCGTAACTTTTAACCAGTCTTATTTTAACTGAAATCATTAGCAAACGTGTATCAAAATTTATGACTGGTCAAGCGGAANGTAACTTTTAACCAGTCTTATTTTAACTGAAATCATTAGCAAACGTGTATCAAAATTTATGACTGGTCAAGCGGAAGACAATAAATCAATGTTCACACATACGAAAACACAGAAAACTTAAAATTTCATGAAATTATGCAACACTAATTGTATTATCAGTTGATCTGAATACTCCAAGCATGACTTCAGATTGCTCTTACTCGTGGAAAACCTGTAGGAGCAGCAGTCTCGATGATCAACAACATGCAAGTGAATGCAACACATGGCATACCAGACAAGTGTTCCAACACCGTTTTGTAGATTCACAGCTTGCAGAGATACAATCTTTCTGTAATGAACATGCCTAAGCCCACTCTTTTCACACAAGCCTCTCCTGATAATTATATCACCTGTGCTTATAATGCAATTTTATGTTTTTACTTTTTTATTTGGTGTAATGTCTCGGGGACAGCAAATTCACTTTTAGCTGTTAAAGTGGAGGCTTCTGTTTGTCTCAATAGATTTCACCCATAAAAAATATTTCCTGGAAATGCTTAAAAGTGATTTTTCATTATTATAATTTCATCTGTTTGGTATTATACACAGACATTTAATTACAATCAATACTTAAGATAAATGTGCCATATGTCAGTTTATTTTTGTCTTGACAATTAATAAAGTTTTAACATGTTAATATTTTGCATTTTACGAACTGATATTTTTTGTATTAACGCTTCTGCACTGCATAAGAAGGAAAATGCAACCATTGCGATGATTTTGTTACTAACCATTGCCATAATTACTGGAAAATCATTTATTCAGAATGAATTATATTTGATGTGTGGTTATATTTTAAAAATCAAGTGGTTTCCACTTTTGGCAACTATTTAGGCAAACGGTGTCATCCAAATGTTGGCATCTTCATTGCGTATACTGCCTGAAGCACTATATACCCTGTATTTCCACGCTTTTTTGTTGGTTTAATACTCATTTTCAGTTGATTTAAAATTCAAACTTTCGAATGTAATCATCCATAATAAACATGCACGCACGCATGCCATAATGGATTGAAAGTGAGCTTTACAAGGAGAAAAGGTATTGAGAAGAAATGCTTTACAATATAAATAGTGTACAAAATATGCTTCAGATCAGTGTCAAAAATGTATTTCCANGTATTGAGAAGAAATGCTTTACAATATAAATAGTGTACAAAATATGCTTCAGATCAGTGTCAAAAATGTATTTCCACTGTTCACCCTAAGTTTTCCTAAAAATATGTTAACAATATAAAAAAGAGGGTGCGTGTACTTATGTACGCGCGTTAGAAATTGTATTTCTTTGGTGTGACTGAAATAAAAGTTTTGTGCTTAACCTCAAATACTTGAAAACACTTTCAAAATTTTATTATATAATTTTTGTCACTTACAAATTTTTCACAGCATAATGTAAGTAAAATTAATTAATAAGATTATATATGTTCACAAAGAATTACTAATATGAATTAAATGTTTTTCAATTTGCTTATTACATGAACTGATTTTCTGTCAGTTTTAAATATAACCACGTGCTCTGTTGTGTACCTTGCGTTTGTATATAGCGAGATGATACGCGCATAACCTCAAATACTTGTGTATCTTACGTTTGTATATAGCTAGACGATATGCATGTTGGGTCATACCTCTACCACGTTCACTGTCGAATTTCGTTACGCTGTGTACGCGCAACTTCTGTTGCACACTAAACTTTTACCCTTAACGCGCCAAATGAAGTATAACCTAAAAAAATAACTACAAGGATAAGCGAACCTATGCCTTGTATATTATATTGTACAGAACATTGTGTTGTAAAAAAAGCATAAAGACGAATTGTGTAATTTCTNAACCTATGCCTTGTATATTATATTGTACAGAACATTGTGTTGTAAAAAAAGCATAAAGACGAATTGTGTAATTTCTCTACAAATGTCTTAAATGAGAAATAAGTTTGTGAATCAAATAAAATTTGTAAGTGAAACTTGTACAGTATATTGATAGTTAAATGTCTGGGAAATGGAGCCAGATAACGTTATGGTCTTTATTTGATTGTGGCAAACATGTAACGCATGGTTGGCACAATGGTTTGTTTTGCTTTACTTACATTCCAGTTTGGTTTATGAAAAATTAATGGAAAATTTTTTCTTAACTCCACTTTCTTTTTAGCAGTATTAAAAAAATACAATCATATAAGGAAGTGACAGTAGTGCACAATCAAAAACAAATATAAATCAAAAATAGACTGCCTGTAACCAACCAAAATTAAAAAGTAAAAGTTGCGTCGCCCCAACAGCCAGTCTAAGGCTTAGAATGACAACAAGAGGAATCAAAGTTAAATGAAAGGTAGTCGCTTATACCCTTACATTACCCAGAAATGACACAGCTGCGAGAGTAATAAGAAAGTGTGATTGGCATGGTCACAGTTGTCGCTGCTAGGGTTAAAATATTACTGTTTCATTGAAACATGTCAGTTCAAATACACATGGTATTAAGTACTAATACATTCTTTATAAGTTAACGAGTTTCAAACTTCAAGTTACTTTTTTTTTGCTCTGGCTAATTAGGTAACCGGTTTATCATGTAAGTAGCAATATGTCAAATATCTTCCACATTAAATGAATACTTGAGTTTTAAAATTCACCACTGCACATAATGAACCAAAGTTCATTTGTGTACTTTCAGGAATATAATGACATACAGTATTAAGAAAGAACAAATAAACATAGGAACTATGTCAATATCATCATCAAACTTAATTAACCCTGCAGCATGTGTATGTATGTGTGCATGTGTGTGTGGGGGTGCGTGCATTTGTGTGTGTGTGTGCGCATGTGTGGGTGTGTGTGCATGTGTGTGTGTGAATTCCAGATTAAATAAAGACAAGGACTTTGTAACACACTTTAAATGCCTCTATGCAGTTACCTTTGCCTCAACAATTATTGTGAGAAATTAACAAACATTTTGTGGGGCTACTTNTTTGTAACACACTTTAAATGCCTCTATGCAGTTACCTTTGCCTCAACAATTATTGTGAGAAATTAACAAACATTTTGTGGGGCTACTTGCATAGTGTGCGGTTATAAGTAGTGCTCAAAAACGTATAAACCATAAAAAGTAAGAGACCTAAGAAATGGATGGTGTTACAGTTTTCAAAAACCCTGAGCGCATCAGTTTATTTCTTCTGTTTAAATTTTTTTACATGGAGTGATTTGATCAGAGTATGGCGTATTTGTGCAACAACTAAGTTTCACCAAATATAAAAATAAGCAGTACTGACATCCTTATTGTAACAGAAAATACATTCAGAAACTCTGTATTTGGAATCCATATTGCTCAATCACAGTATAGTAAACCAAATGAATGTTGGTACTGAAACTATCAAGAGTTTTTTACTGTCGCAAATTTAAATGTAAACATTACAAGATTGTTGTAGCTAATGGAATTTTTTGCTGAATCCATACGAACTACTTGCTTGAATCTGCTATGGCCTGTACAAAAATTAAGACAATCATATTGATAACTTTATCACCTACTCTCATAATGGTTGCATGTTCTTACTGCATGCTGATGATATCGAAATAACCAATTCCATATTTGGCCTAACTCTTTTTTTAAATACACTCTCTAGCTCTTGGGAATGTATGTGGATTTACGAACCAAGAGCAGTCTTCCAGTTGACGTACCAAGAGCTTCATCATTAATCCATTCTAAACTCGCCACATCTGTGGCCTCGCTCTCCTAAAAAGAGATGGTACGCCTTACACGCCACAGCTCGCCCTTGAAGCGCATGGTTGGCTCGGCCCAGCTGATGCATCCTGTTGGATAGCAACCCACTTCGCATCACAGTACGGCATTTCACCCCTTTGGCCTTTGACCGTGGAGGGAAAACAAGCCACCTTCTGCCATCTCCGCCATTTCTATCTCTGCGACCTCTCCGCTACCCTCACACCCCCTGCACTAGCCCTGGTCTCTTGGTATATATAGAGATTGCAACATCTAGTTTGAGGCTGTCTCATGTGACTTAGTTGTAGGGCGTTACTCTACCCGACTGCACACAGTCTTCAACCGCCAACAGATTCTCACTTGGCCTGACTGTGCATCTACGCCAAAAGCTTTCGCTTACCACTAGTTGATATGTTTGTCAGACTATATCATCACGCTGCCCGTCAGCTCACCGAAGCCTTCCACGCTTCTCAGCTACCCAGTAGCTCCGCACTTACCAGGTACATTCGCAAAGTGCCTGATGGGTGAACTCATCCTTTGTATGTGGGCATATATGATCCCCTAGATGGCAGCACCACCAATTTTAGCTGCCCATACTGACTCGTTCGCTACAGATAGGCAGTTAGTGGTCAGCCGTACATGCAGCAGCCTAAGGTTGTTGCTGTGCATTAGAACGCTATTCTGTCGGACTCCAAAGTAGTTGGTTACGTGTGTGAGTATACTGAGATTGTTAATGAGTCAATCCGTATGATTGTGCATTTGTGTTTGTATCCTGCACAATGAGAATTTATGCAAATAAGGTGTTAAAGGTTTTACACCAGTTCAAATTACCATCTACATCACGTGAAGTATATGAGGAGGAAAGAGACATTGCAATATTTAATTTGATCGAGAAATTGGAAGATGCTATTATCACGGAAATCCTGGAGGATGAACTGTTGCAAATGTCTTCCGAAGAAACTACTAGTATTGAACCTATTTATGATAATTTTAATGTTGACATAGCCAAAGACCATGTTCCTTTCAATTATGTCAGGAAGGTAATTGAAGCTAAAAGCAAAGAATGATCATTGAAAACAATCATACATCACTTAGGAGGGTCAAGGACAGCTGTTATCTATCTCATTATCTGAGATATCATAAACCACAAGGAACAAAGTGTGAGAGACTGAAGGTCATATTGGAGTATGAGTGGTATCATTTTCAAGAGGCAAGGCCTAATCTAATTGCTGTGCATGAGATTGATATAAGGCGGTAGGCATGCACGAAAGCTAGAGCGCTTGGATTAACTGATTTCAAAATTGGATCAACCTTGGTTTGGAATTTCAAGGCAGTTCACAAGATCATTAGTCACAGATTTATGCACTTTGTACTTGCAGACAATCAGAATTGCAAGAAGAGATTGAGAATTCTGCGATTGCATTTGTTAGTGAATTTACGGACAAGATAGTTCCTAATTATTCACCAACGTAAATTCTGAATACCTACCATTTTGGATTTAATTATGCAATGCACAGAGGCTGCATACTTATCTCGCATGGGTGAAAGACACACAATAGTCGGAGTGAAATCAATGTATGGAGTATGACATTTGTATACACTTTAGCCCATTGTGTCCATGGAAGGTAAACTTCTTCTTCCACTTCTTATTGTCTTACATGAACCAAGTGGCACATTTGGTCCCGTGTGCAACAGAACATGATCCGACCTCCTAACATATATATAGCTTGTTCATAATGAGGCAGAGTGGACACACGTATTCTTGAACAATGGCGGATTAACTGTCTCTCTCCCATTGTTGAAACAAAATGTTGTCTGGTTCTAGATTCATCTTTACTCCAACAAACGCGGATCGTAATTCGGGATGAACACATACAGGTAACAAACCATTTGACCCGGTGCAACATCCCTTGTTCAACCGTTGGATGTATACTTTTCACTTCAAGGGAAGAAGTTCGCCAAATGTTTTTGTGAGCAAGTTTTACTCAACAACATTGATATTGACCTCCAGAACCATAATGCTATCATCAACCTGCATGTGCCTAGCCACAATCAGTTCAGTGCTCCCATATTCTATAACATGATTAAGCATGCCTGGAAGAAAGCTACATTTCCAGTTTAATGTTTTGCCTTTGAAGCTCCCGACAATGTTATCTGGGACACTGAAGATTTGAGTTGCGCAACACCCAACGGCACAAATGCATCATTCAACCAATCATGCTTATTGTTATTTACATTTGTGCTTAACAGATTTATACATCAACACCCACAAACATGTTTAAGTATATGTAAGGACATGCAAAATGAGTAGAATAATCACAAGCCGTCACCTCTGTTCCAACTGCACCTTCTGGAAAAACCATCTCTACGTAATACTTCGATCTATGGTGACGTCATCATCCTGCCTTCCTGAGTAACACGAGGGTTGTCGCCCCTATCCTGCTGCTGACATCTTCTGTCAAGTGCTTAGGTCTGCCGGCGACATCTTGCCCAGCCAACATACTTGCTGGAGACCAGTATTTCAGGCCTACCTACCCAATCCACCTGTCTGCCTATACTTTCTCTCAGGCCATGCCTACCCCTATGGTACACCCACTGTCCACCTCTCTATACCCCTTATGCCGCGCCGCAAGGCTGGGTGAGGTAAAGCAGCTAAACAGGGGCTAGTCCTGGTTGGAGGCCTGGAGAGTAGTGAACAGGGTTCCAGCCGAGTTTACACGTGGAAGAGAGAGGAAGCTACTCGGCAGAGGGGAACCATCACCAGTTCCACCTGAGGGAACAGGGGTCTGCTTCGGCACGTTCTGCTTGCTATTTCACGCTTGCCTCCTATACCACCAAAGAAGCCAGTGGCTCCAAGTTGGCCCTCAGCCGCAGTCAAGGTGGTCAGACGCTTGAACATGGTACCTAGTTACACCCTGTCACGTGTACCAAAAATACCTACACCTCATGTTGAACACTCCATAATCAAGGTTCCAAAACCTGCCACTTCCACCCCTAATAGAAACCGTGTCAAGTTGACGATGCCTGCTTCCCATTCTAATGGTTAGGGGGTGGGGAAAATCACTGATGCCAGCCATCACTAAAAGCACCCATGAGGTAGGGCATCAAAGTAAATTTATTTGGTACCATCAAATAGCTCTGTGTAGAGTTGCGTTTTTAATTCAAGGGTTATCGTAAATATTTTAAGAAGGTAATCATTTAATTTAAAAACTATGCACAGAATCATAAACGAAGACCAAGCTGTTTCTTTTTCACATCGCCTGCAAATTAAAACCATATTGAGGAATTTGACGTCACACTTTTCTGGTCAAGATATTAGGGATAAATAATTTTCATTATTATTGCAAATTAATACCCTTAATTACTTTTCAATGGTTATTGAGCAGAAATTACAAATAATTGCACGTGCATGTCTGTAATATACTGTACCTACATCTAATCTACTTTCAAAATGTACGGTTATAATTATCATTACATTGTTGATGAATGTATATAATTCTTTTGTCTTTAGTCCATCACAAAAAATGCAACAACATTTAAAATTACTGGTGTGCGATTCCACTGAAAATCAAGGAACTCTGAGACAAGCACTGTTTCTACATTGAACTGCTATTTTACATCTATCTAAATGCTATGATTGNTTTTTTTTTTTTTTTTTTTTAATTTTCTTTTTTTTTTTTTTTTTTTTTTTTTTTTTTTTTTTTTTTTTTTTTTTCATTCTTGCAAGTGACAAATACAGTTCGATGGCTGAAACTGAGACTAATCGTTGTTCAATATTGTCTTCCAAAGATATGTAGTATGTTACTGAGATCCGTTTTTGGCATATTTTCAGTGTGCATAAGACGTTAGCAAACTTGTTAACAGTAGTAAAATCAACTTGAAATAAAACTTTACTTTAAGTAACCTTAACAATCACACTTTCTGTGTCAGTGATTTCTGGAGACGTGCTTACAAATAATAAATGAAAATTTAAAGTACTCCTTTGATTTGAGACTGCACAAGGCAACGATAGAATGCAATCGTATTTTCATTAGAAAGGTGTTCATTGTCTTTCATATATGATAGTAATTTCTAAGTAGTAGTTAATATCCCAGTGTCTTTTGGACAAGCTTACACTTAACATATGTAATAAAACTGCAATTGATAAATACCAGAGAATTAAACATTTGTAACAAATTTAAATGCCCAGTAATTGGTTGTAAGGGAAACTGTATATAAAACATTTTTTAAAACTACTGACGTGAAAGAAATGTAATAAAATTTATAAAAATTGTTTTCATCCTTAAATTTTAACTGTCACAGCGGAACAGCTTTATCATTTACGATTATTGCGACAAAAGTATTTTCATCTTAAAGCTATGTAATTGACATTTTTCTTTACACAGTATGTTTAATTTAAGCAAATATCTCTAATTCTTGTCACAATACAATAGTAAGTTATGCGATACCTTCACTTATGACATCGCTGTCAAAGATATTCCCGCCACCTACGATCCAATTAAATCAAGCTTTTATCAGTGTGCACATAGCATCCGTCATCTGTTGGTGCACTCGTGAGCTACAAAGACCCAAACCATTTCCAAACGGGATAAACCTCCAAAATTCGAGCCTTGTGGCGGAAGAAATTTTACAAGTGGTAATACTTATACTTACACTTGGCTTTCTTCAACTTTATTTTAACTAATTTGATTAAGATTTTCTGTTTTAAATTTTTTGTTGTAACAACAGTTACTAATTTTTATTGCTCAGTAATTAATAAACCTGGAGATATTTTAAAAAATTTAAAAATTGCAAACTAAGATACAACCTTACACTATAGCTTAGTTAATCTCAAGTTTGTTAATTTAATGGTTACCGCATAATATCTTCCGTAGTGAAGGTTGATTTCAATGCTAACATTCATGTGTATTACTGCCTCTTAATGGTAAAGTAAGCACTTTTGGAATCTACTTTTGAAAACCCTTAACTGCATATATTCTAATGTAAGCAAAAACTGCAACACTGTAAAATTAGCAGCGAATTACAAGAAGTGGTTTCGTGTCTTTATGCCATACTAGCCACAATATTAAAAATTAATGACACTTGAAGTAGTTTTATTTTTATTTTATGCACAAAGTATAAAAATAGATATAATGGTAACACACTTGTCTAACAATTTTTAATTTTATCACAGCTGAGGCAATATTTAAGTTAGCGTGTACACTTTTTTTTTTTTTTTTTAATCTTTTACCTTTTGTTTTTAATTTTCTTCATTCCGTAGGTGGAAGTTGTTTTTACATTCAAACATTATCGTTCTTATGCTCCCTGAACATGATTTTAAGTGGCATTTTGTGACTCAAATGTTCACCTACATGTAATAAATGAAACAATTCTTATGTTGTGAGTTTGTGTATTTTGTAATTGCTTTTTGCTACATTTAAAAGTAGTTCGTGGTCTCAGAAAGTTTTTACATTTTATGTTATGCCAGCCTGGCAGATGTGTCTACATGCAACTGAAATTTGTTGGTTGCATATTAATTTAAAACCTGTAATAAACTCGTAGAAACTAAGTTGAATGCATTTGATTGTATTTGTGTTATTGTGTAACAATTCTGATAGCTTCAGTTGATGTTTCTTACTTTTTACTTGAATGTTGAAAACCAGTTTACTAGTGAATACTTCTTTTCATCAAATAACGCTGCAAAATTACTTAATTTTACTCGTGGAACTTTCCTCCTGTACTTTTAATATGTTTACAATTGGTTGAACCCTTTGTTTGCAGTTACTAGAATGAGCAGTGTGATTATTGAGCACCCATCAATAACTTGAGTTTATATAATGTGGGGAAAATAGGATTCTGTATAAGTGCAAAGTGATGATTCGTAAGAAAAGTGAGGCCAAACTTTCTTGTTGTAATGTGTTGTAAAAACAATGCATCTAAACTGATATTCACAAATTTGCAGTTATAAATATGAACGTGAAAGAATGCTGTAATATCTATATCAGTTTGGTTCAGGCCATTGAGTTTTATGACAATTATTTTCAGCATTCCTAACATCATAATATCAAAACCAGATATTTACTTGCAAGTAGTAGTAGTATGTGTTTACAGTGGTTAATTTGCGAGGTATTTGTACCTTACATAAATTGTACATTGTTTCAGTAGGAATTTCGATATGTCTGCAAATATTTTTCTGGTCGTAATGAACGCAATGAGAGAAAAGTATTGTATAATGTTCCACTGTAATAAAATGCCACATTTAAGCATATCATTTTCCTTTATTCTATCTGTAAATGTTTTTGTTAATGATTCTTATATCAATTACTGATGGTTACTAACACAAATCTGTAGTGATGGATTAAGATTTGAGAAGCGAGTCGAGTCAAACTAACAAAGATTTGTTTGTCATTCAAGAAGAGTTTTTTCCCAGCAGGCATTGAGCAACTGAACATGCAAGTTGGGTCACAGTGCTTTTAGGTTACAAACAAATCTTCGCACCTAACAATCATTCTTTGTGTCTTGTGAATCAATAATTTTATATTGCTTAACTGCTAAAGTTGTGCCGTAGTGAAAACAATAACTTGGCTATATGCGTTGACACTCGGTTGTTTTTTGTGATGTCAGGCTGCGATTAAAACCCAATGATGCATGATACGCCACTTCCTCTTGCCATTTGTGTGGTGCCGCCGTGTCGGGCGACAGATAACACGACAATAAACTGTCAAGATCGACAGGTAAAGTCTCAGCACGACATAAATATGCAACTCAATGACGTATTTAAACATGAAAAACTTCTTTATCTCTAGGCACCTCACATCTTCGGCAGAAATATGCATAGATACAGTACACTTGCCATTACTTTTCTTATGTGTATATCAAAAAAAGAACTATTGACAAAAGCTTAGATGTAGACTGCTTGTCCACTCACCTGTCAGCATGCTGACAGACCAGCCTGAAAGCTACCCTCCCACTCCACCCCTGTAAGTTATCTTATTTTTCTATCAGCATAATGTGGCTGACATTACCATTCTTACTCACCATAGTCAATCACTCATTGCCAGGAGGAAAAGAGCAGCGCTCTGAATCATTTAACCTGCCTTTATTGTATAAGCTAGTTCCAAACTATTTTTCTTGGTAAACAGTGAGGAAATTATAAGGGATGGGCCTTATGCCTGTGTACATAGGTAAACATTTTATTTATGTTGCAAACTCAATTTTTACTAAAAATAATTTTATACTAAACATGACTTGGCTCAAACTCAAATTTCATACACCTTGACTCAAACTCAAATTTCATACAACTTGACTCAACTTGATTTGAAGCTGTAAAATTGTAATTCGCCCATCACTACATATCTGCTGTATGAAGGAATTATTACTTAATATCATCTTTTAGGGTTTTGTTCCTGTGATATGAAGGTAAAAATATGAACTTTGCACTATTTAAAGAGGAACATTCTAAACAGTGTAGTAGTGGGATAACAAATGTATTACATAATTAGAATGATGTTTGACTATTCTTAGCCTCTCAAGACATCATAAACAAAAATAATTATCTCTGAAGATTTTACCAGAGTTAACTATGTTTATATATGAATAGAAATAATTCACAAATATCAATCAGGTTTCACAATCTGATATTTTTGTTCACTGAAATGATTGCGTAGGTTTTTACAGTGAATACATGACAAAAGTTAATTAGTTGTTACTTTTTTAGTAAATTAATACTGCAAAATTCTGATCAACCGATATAAACAAG
The DNA here is from genome assembly GCA_002778355.1 of Clitarchus hookeri. Taxonomy (NCBI): domain Eukaryota; kingdom Metazoa; phylum Arthropoda; class Insecta; order Phasmatodea; family Phasmatidae; genus Clitarchus; species Clitarchus hookeri. The sequence continues at coordinate 111,978 of NQII01001049.1, forward strand.
TGTCACATAGCAGTGTTAACATTGAGGTAAGGCAGAAGGATATACAATGAGTTGAAAGTCTAAATTATGCACAATATTCAAAAACTCTCACTTTATCATGAACTGATTGTTGGAGGGTGAGAGGTGAAACACTATCTGTTCCCTTAAAGTGTTACAGAATATTATGTATTTAACATGATGCATTATCTGTATATCTTCTTAGAGATATGAAAGCAAAATGTATTCCTGAGTATTGCAATACTTTGAACACTCCTCTTTCAATGGTGCAAGGTTCATATTTCAGCCTGTCATATCATAGGAAGGAGACCCTCTGAGATAATACTGAGTATTTGTTAGACAATACTATGTATTGATTTTTTAATATGGCAGACTAAATGTATACTTATCTTCAACTACTGTTAATATTGCTCTGAAATCTATACTAAGTATGCGCTGTCAGTGACCACTTCTCAGCCATCTGTTGATACAAATGTGACAAAGCACCATTTTTACATAACACATAGAGCAATTAAGCTGTCGTATCTTTATGTCCATCTTTCTTTTTTAGCATTTTGTTACGCCAGCATAACTACAAATATTTTCGCCGGCAGTGTTAAAAAAGTATCACTGCCCATACCATTTTTTACATTTATACTCCTTCACCTTTCTTATCTTTCCATATTCTGTAGAACCCATTTTTTTTACAAATCTCAAGGGACCAAGAAAATTTTTTGCAAAATACACGGAAATGTTAAAAGAGGGAAATATATGCTGTAAGTGCACTACAGTGGACAAAAGCAAATGTGTGTAAAATAGAGGGATATGTAAAATTAGGGTATAAAAAAAGGGGTTCTACTGTACTCCTACTCCTGATCTCGCACATAGTCTCATCCACACACCTACTTCTGCATGCGTACACATACATTAATTCAATCATACTATATGTATAAAATTACATAGTCAATTTGCAGTAACTTGCGACTTTTCTGAAGCCCTGCTCAAGTTCTACTTTAGGCTATCCCTCCACCTCGTGCAAAGAAAGGTTGACTAAGTCTTGAAAATTACACCAAAGGGACTGCACAGAATTCTTGTGCACTCACTGTAATAACATTTTCCATAAGAACTATTCCTTACTAAGCATTATCAACACAACTATCTTCTCACTGTTTTTATTCGTACTAGTTATAAAGAAATATTATAATTTATAGGTAAAATATGTATAAAATTTCAATTTAACTAAAAATACGGTAATTTTATGTCCACACAAGTATTAAACACTTGTGATCAATGGCAAATGTAGGAAACAACGAAACTCGTTGTGCATGGGGTGATTTTTCAAAAGGAGGCCCCAATGCCTGTATGCATTTTGTTTATAAGCGTATGATATAAACACAATACAAATACTAGCATGCATTTCCAAAAGTAATCCTTTTTACTGCTAAGATTATTTAAAATTTATCTTTCAGTATATATTCTGTATTCTCATATAATGTTCATTTTTGTTTAATTGTCACATTTATCAAGTGTGAATACTGCTTCACACCAACACTGCTTATCGCCCATATTATTATTTTTTTATTACTATAAAAGGAAAGTAGTGGGAAGCTTCAGAACAATACATTGCAAAATATCTCAGTTTTTATGATAAGATCTGTGAAAATTGAAGCATCACAAAAAATACACAACATTAAAAAATATTGCATTAGTACAAAAAATTTCAGCATCACAACTAGATCATAGCATCGCAAAATATTGTAGCTTTGCAATATATAGCAATATATAGTGGGTACGATAAATTATAAGAGACATATAACGTGCCATATATCGCAATATCGTACAACCCTGTCAGCCTTAATAAATGTACACATGGCGCTTAGCTGGCAATCTCTTTTTTTTTTTCTCTCTGACTTCAACTCAGCCCATATGACATCACTGTAGCCAACATAGCATCGAACCCTGAATCTGCTGCTTCCAGAGAACAACAGACGAACTCAAGTTGCCAGTTAAATAAATACACATGTCAATCAAGCGCCCCTGCCTAGCCAGCCGAACGAAGCCAGCCTTTCCCTAAGTGAGCGTTGGATACTACCTGCACACAAGGAAACTACCCTGCTTCATTCCCTTGCCAAGAGATCGCAACAAGAGCTGTGCCACTTACAAAGGGAAGAACTACCCTACAGAAGATGCCTAGGCTGAAGGAAGATGCTGTTGACTGTATTTAAGGCCGGATGAGGCCCCAGAACACCACTTGTCATTGTATTGACTTCGCTCTGCCTTGAACACTCAGCAGCTCGCCCTACCACAGCCGTGTTAGGGTTCTCTGCTTCCGATGTCTCTATGAGAACCGCTACCACCGAAACTAGCTTCAACCGCATTTACACACACTCCACTTTGGAGTGCTCACCCCATTCCTTCAGGATACCACTAGTAAACAGTAGGGATAGAGTCATTCTCACAGTTTCCTTATTTTCATTGCTGTAGTTTGTATTTTGCCTAACAGGTCCTCTTCAACTGTTTGTAATGTAACTTCCGCCGGTTGCTTGAGAATCACGAAATCCCAGGAGTTAGCATGGGTCCCCATGTTTATTCTCTTTATAATAAATATGTTTGAGTTTATTCACTGAGTTATAATTACAAGGGTGATTTGCGGCCTCTCTGCTACCTGGTAAATGCCGACCCTCAAGGAAGAGGCAGATGACAGCATGTTGCCAACCTGTTTCTGACCTTAAAGTAGGACTGCGGGCTCCCTTGACCGGGCAGCACGTACAACATCAAAACACCACACATTCGCCGGCCACTCATACTGTGGGCCCAGTGCGCAAAGGCACTTGGCACACACGTACGGTAGAGCCCTCTAATAGGTACACTCCACAAGAAAGAGATTGGATCACCCAGGTCAGCTAACCCATTCCATCCACTGCATGAAATTCACCAGTTGGAGTGCCAGACCTAACAAGGCGTGACATAGGGCCATCTATGCGGCTTATGATGAAGCAGTAGCACCACCCTAAGTTAGCTAACCCACTCCATCCACCGCGTGAAATTCACCGGTTGAAGTGACAGGACTGACATGGTGTGACTCCACTGCCTCCTGAGTACTACTAGCTAGGGAATTCTGTTACCTGCTCCCATCTTGTTGCATTGGTCCTTAGAGCCACTTCTTCATGCCCTTCACCCGACGAGGAGGGGTCAAGTAGGCATACAAGAAGGCAGCTACGGATCCTACCGCCAACCAGTTGTCAGATAACCCATCCCAGTCAGCCTTCAGTTACTCGTCGGCTGGGGATCAGGCACAAGCCACCCGCCAACTGCAGGGGTTTCATCCCTCGGTCGCTTCTCAACATTTATTCAAGCCACCCCAGAAGACCAGCAGGACACCATATACCATCGTAGTCTACCTACACCTTGGACTGCCCGTGAGCCTGGGCATAGCTGACGCCGTCTGCCAACCGTTGACGCCTGCTGCCGCCACTCGGAGCCAGACAGCCCCAGGACCAACCCAACCCAACCCAACCCAGCTCGACCACCAGCCAAATGCCCAGTCCCTGGACGGGGCCCCGAACGCCACCCGCAGAAGCTCGCCACCAACCAGCCTCGATACCGGCCTGCAGGAGGTAAGCCAGCATCTGCGTCCCTCCTAGCCGCCACAGACGACTAGATAGCGTGCCGATGTCCTACCAGGCCAACTCTATATAATTCTAAAGAAGTTGTTGACCCAGCTTTCCGATTTACGTATGAACACTACCAAGAACTACTAGTTGATTAACTAAAGAATTCTGAATTTTGTGTATCAGGAGAGGGACAATATGATTCACCAGGTTTTAGTGCAAAATATATTACATACAGTTGAATGAATTTGAAATCAAACAAGATTTTGGATTTCTTTTTATTACAGAAAGGAATGACAGAAGGTGACATAGTGAAAGAGGCTTGTCAGAAAATATTGATTACAATGCAGGAAAAACATTAAAACCCTACATTTTTTTCCTTTCTGATCTTCACAGACGGATTAGAAAGTTAATTAGGAAACATTTCCCAAATATTCACCACAAATTTTATGTATGGCTTATGGGTACAAGTTCCACAAAAAAATAAAGAAGTTAAACAAACAAGTAATGTTGTGGAAGGATGGCTTAGTAAATCATTTATGGTGGTTGTCAGCATTATGTAAATGGTATTCAAAACTGTTGATAGAAAAATTCACATCTTTTTTTTAAACATGCCTACAGTGTATTCGAATGGGATTCATGTAAATAAATTCAAAAGCTGTGAACATTATGACTTAGTGTGTTCCATGAATAAATCAATAATTTGTAAGCTACATAGCACCATGTAGTCTTAAAAGTTTTTTCTTAATATTCTTTTATTTTTTTGGTCAATAGAATGCAATATCATTTGTTCACTGTTAACTGAGCACTTTCCAAATTAACCTTTGAAAAATGTTTTGCGCATAGTTGCAGATATTTTAACGACCATACTGACTGGCATGCAACCTTTGAAGTTAATAATGATGGAGGAAAGTAGTTCCTGTTGTAAAGTTCCGCCTTTATTCTCGTTATATTAAAAATAATATTGCAACCTCACAGGTGGGCGCCATCTTGTAAAGTTCCCGCGGGCTAGTTACGATATATTAATGCAGCCGCACAGGTGGGCGCCATGTTGTTAACGTTCGGCACTTGTTACTGCCGACTGTTTACGTTGCCACGGCTTGCTCAGAGGTAGAAACAAGAGACTCAGTAAATTGAACGCTAGTTACTTAAGAAAGAAGTTCCAGATTAGTTAGATATATATATATATATATTTATTTAACATTCAGCCACACAGTTCACAGACGGAGATTTAGTATGCAGAGTACGAACCTCTCTTGAGATAAATATAAAAGTACAGACACAGCGCCACAGTAGTTTACCGGTTATTGTCTCAAAACTTGCATAAAAATAAATATCATATGCGGCTACCTCCCACACCGGCAGAGAAATAAAATAATAAAGTCTAGTGGCCGATGTGGGGGTTATTCGCACACACGACGCGACCTAGACTATCATTGTACTAAGACGACTACTGTTCTGACGTGCCCTCACGGGCGACTGCCCCGAAGTACCTTCTTCCGACGACTGACTTCAAAAAGACTGCTCTCAGGGCGACAGACAGACGCCTCTTTTTGTGCTGCCTATCACCCCCCTCTCCTGAGATAAGCGCCTGGCATCTGCCAGCAGCGTCATCTAAAACTGCACGTGTCCCGCTCTCAACACGTTATCGATACTGCGTTGTCAACAGAAACGAACCTCTCATACAACAAAAACTTGTTGACATTGCCTGAAACTGCGCTGGAGGAACTAAAACTTGAAGTTGCCTGTTCCACAGAAACGAACTAATCTAATTAATGCTGACGCTTCCCCAAAAAACCATAGTTCGAAAGGAAAACTGTAACCAGGACTCCTGATAAAACGTAACACGGCAAACGTCCTCCCGATAATCTACAAACGCACATGTCTGCCGGATAAACTATCACGGGAAACGAGCCACCACGGCTTTAAACTTCAGACCCGATAAAAATATTAAGAAGCTTTACAAAGCTTCATACACTCGAAAGAATTTTACACCCGTGTCCCGAAAAATTACGAATATTGCATCATTACACATTTCTTTACAGTGAATTTAAAGTGTCAGGTAAACATGTCTGAATATTAAAAAAAAATTTCTGTATTTTTTTAATGCATGTAAGAGAGTAATAATTAGCTAATTTGAAATATATTTACTTTTCTAACAATTTCATCATTTTACATGGACAGTGCATGAATGAAGTGATCAGGTCATGGCAGTGCTAATTTTACACATGGTGCAAGAATACGTAATTTCCATACAAGTATATTTTAAACAGGGCTTTCAAAAGTATTCAATTTACAGTGAACAGCCCATAGCAGTTTTCATTGTGTCAATGTTTAGCACAATACTACTAAAGTTTTAATGAAGACAGAGTAATGCAGTCGACACTTCCCCTTAAATTTGCTGTCAGTTCACTGTCCCAACAATAAACACATTCAACATTTGATTTCATATTCCATTACACCAGTCATCCCTGGTGTTACGTTGAATCACGTCTTGAACACTTTCAGATTTATTATCACTTCGACTTGGCCCTGCTAAAGGCGGAAATTGTTAGGGTCTGAAATTGCTACCCATCACAAATATTAAACCTATTACACTTGCGGACTCTGTCACTCTAAACCAGATGGCGCAGCAGGAAGACAAAAGGAAAATTTTAATACAGAGGCAGCATCGGACTTACTTCATACTACTTGTGACGTCATATGCAGAGACAAACAACTCTTATTATTCCGCTATGGTTACATCATCTCAATGTGGCCTATGCTAAAATTCATAGAACTTTTATGGTATTTTGTTATTTACTAACATACTTAAAAATGTGCTTTTTACACAGAACTGCTCCTTTAAGATTATGTTAACAAGTTTAATGTTATTGGAAACTGAAAGTATTTGCCTTCACTTTTTAGCCTACTTTTCAAAGGAAAGAAAGGCTTACGAGATCACTTTCCTGCCTGTGTGTGTGTAATGTGTGTCTGAATCTATGTCTCTCCCCCTTTTCAATTTTTGAACACTTCTACCAAATTTCTCCAAACTTAGAAGACACACAATACTTAGTAAGGACACCTGACTTTTGTAGTTTTCGACCACGTCGGGCACTTGCTTTCAAAATGATGGCCATTTTAAAATTTTGGTAGGTATGTCATATCTTGGGAACCAGTCAACAGATTTAAACCAAATTGTGTATACTGGCAGTAAGCTGTGAAAGCATTATATTTTGAGATAGATATTGTTGTTGATCGGCCATTTTGGAAAATAGCACTAATTAAAAAAATAAATATTTGGCATTATATTTTGAATATTATTCAACCAATTCTCACCCAATTTGGCAAGTATGTAATATTATTGTAGGCCAAGCAAACATAAGTTATTGAACCTAATTAATTACCTATTTTTAAAATGGCGGTCACACAAAGGTTTTAATTTTATATAGTATATCTGCCATACCATTTTACCAGTTTCGACCAAATTTTTTACATTGAAAGTATATATTACAGGCATCGGATATACCAATAAATCACCACATTTGTCAGCCATTTTGGTAGATATCACCATTAGATTAAATAAAGTTATTATGTCATAACTCTGTAAATAATTAACCAATTTCTACCAAATTTGGCAAACAAGTAGTGCTGATACAGATGATGTTAAGTGACATGTTTTAAGCATGTAAGAAACTTATTCTCAAAATTGCGCCCATGTAGCCATGTTAGCCTAGAATGCTATATCGTCAAAACTATGTAATCAATTCCAATATAACTTTGTATGCTGGCATTAAACATTACAACTATCAACTGTATCTTCATGGATCATATTATTGGTCTGTCATTTTTTAAGATAGTGCCATGCAAGTATATAAAGTAGCGATGTACCGACTAGTGGCCAACTAGTCGGAAAAGCAGACTATTCGGCTATATTTATTGTCTGCAAAAAGCACCAACTTGTCGGGCCATTACTTTATTCATATTAGTATTTTTAAAATAGGGTGATTGAAATGAAATTCTTTCATTATTAATTATTTTTATTTTAGTATCAGTCTTACAATTGGCAATATAATCTAGGAATAGGAACAAAGGAAGGAATAAAAGATTTAGTTAGTAGTTAGTATTTATATAACTAAGTTTAACAAAAAAATAAATTCTGAACGCAAGTTTCTACAACTCTGAATAAAGAACATAATTATGTAATCTCCTGTTTATTATTAATTTTAGAATCACAATTTCAAACACTATGTATTCATTATTAAAAGAAATATAAACTATAGGCAGGAACTTCTCCTTTGTAATTAACAAACAATCAAACTCAACCTTGAACCTAAAAGACTACAATTTTAACAAGAATTAAATCCTATAGAAAGCAGGTACAACTCTGAATAATATTGAATGAGACCATTTCAAACTTAAGAAAAATGAATACGTTACATAATCACTTTGTGTATCATATAACAAAAGTGATATTTAGGTACACATGTTACTCTAGTTAGTGTTAGTATATTTTTTAATTAGAGGCAAATTGTGGTGTAAAAAGACTGAAGTCTCCGCCCTTTCTGGCAGTAATCAATTTCTTTTTGTTTCATATACATTACCAGCTTCGGAGAAGAGTCGTTCACTGTAAACAGAACTAGCTGGACAACAAAGGTACACTTTAGCGAGGCGCGACATTTTGGGATATCTTAAACTATTACGGTTCCACCACTCAAATGGATCATTGTTGCAATTTATTACAGGTAACGCGAAGTATGAGTGCAGTTCGTGAGCTGCACTTGAGTTGTCATCTTGGAACAGTTTAGACTTTTCTTGAGGCTAGTTCATGGTAGCATTGCCAGAAATTACGATGTGTTGCTGTTTCCGTGCTGTCTTGATTGGTGGTGATAGAAAGAGGTTCTTCATCTTTGTCAGCGTCACTCTCGTCATCACTCAGATTATTTTTCAGAGTTTCCAATAAAAATTGTGACCTAACGGTTATAAGTTCCCCAGCATCGAAAAACTGCTGCTTATATAGTGGATCCAACAAAGTTGCCAGGGTAAAGAGTTTGTTATGCTCCAAGTTAAATCTGCTCTTCAAATCATTTTCTAACAGCTGTTTAATTTCCATGATTTCATTGTTTTCATCGTAGTAATTTTCTAGATATTTCTGCAAGGTTTTCACATGTGGTATTACTTCAGATAACGGTGAGCAATTTGAACTTACGATCTTGGTTATCTCTTCAAATGGCTTCAGCAGTTCAAGGCTTTTTCCGAGCATTTTCCACTCTTCAGTAGATACATTTTCGAAATTTATAGATATTTCAGTCAAATATAAAGATACAGCCCGTTTTTGTTCTGAAAGATGAGACATCATGTAGTACGAGGAATTCCATCTAGTAGATACGTCTTGCACAAGCTGGTGGTCTGGTAAGTTAAGTTCTTGCCACAAATTATGAATTTTTGACTGAGCTGGACTAGAATGGTGGAAATGTGTAACTATTTGTCTAGATTTTGCAAGTATTTGTGCCATAGTATCATGTTTCAATGCAGTTTTTACTGCCAGTTGCAACGTGTGTATAAAACAAGGAACTCCATTAAAAACTGAGTCATCAATAGCTTTCGCCACATTTCTTCCGTTATCTCGTACAATGGCATGAATTTTGGTCACGTTTATATTCCACAATGTTGGAATTTCTTCTAAACAGTTTCTTATATTAATGGCTGTATGTGATTCTGGAAAATGTTTCATTTGTAATACTGTGTGNAAACAAGGAACTCCATTAAAAACTGAGTCATCAATAGCTTTCGCCACATTTCTTCCGTTATCTCGTACAATGGCATGAATTTTGGTCACGTTTATATTCCACAATGTTGGAATTTCTTCTAAACAGTTTCTTATATTAGTGATTCTGGAAAATGTTTCATTTGTAATACTGTGTGGTGAAATTTGAAATCGTCGCTAAGCCAGTGTGCTGTAAAACTCAAAAAACTTTCCATGTAGTAACTGAGATTGTGGTGGCACTTAGCAGTCCTTTTTGAATTTGAGATTTAGTTTCTTTGTAGAGATGTGGCATGATGTCTGTAAAATACTTTCTGCTTGGTATGTTATATTTTGGTTTCACTGTTCTCATCAAGTTTCTGAAGCCAGTATTTTCAACAACAGACAACAGCTGGTTGTCCAAAGCAATCATCTCACCAATAGCAATATTAATGTTCCTTGATCTAGAATCTTCATGTGACCACTGTACAATGAAACTTTCTTCAATACTTTGCTCGTGTTTTTGAGATAAACTGACTTCTGACGACACTGGACTTGACAGAATAGGCAACGCTGGAGGTAATTCTTCTATCTGTCACTGCGACATACTCGGGGTTGTATCATTTGATGAACTACATTTAATCACAGAACCTAACTGAGGCATCAGCTGTGGATGTCTGTATTTAATATGGTTAGTCATACTAGTAGTGTTTGCTGTATTCCCCTGCCCACCACGTGAAATAACTGTTTGGCATTGATTACACTTCACTTTACGGGAATCAACCTCCAATTCGTCAAAGAAAGTCTACACACTAGATTTCTTCTTCGACATGACTCAATTTTAATTAAGTAGGTACTTTCACTATAATACAAACTGTCTTAGCTATGCAATTCACGAACTTTTATTCATTTAAANTTCTTCGACATGACTCAATTTTAATTAAGTAGGTACTTTCACTATAATACAAACTGTCTTAGCTATGCAATTCACGGACTTTTATTCATTTAAAAAAAAAAAACACTCAGTAATGCCGGACTGTAGGTGAACGATACTATAACAAAATGCAAAGTAAACCAAAACCTGTCCGTTCATGTCCGCACGCGCGGCGCGTGCGAGGAATGCGAGGCGCGACGAACATTACCGATTTTGCTCGAACATCGCCGAAAGCAATGATCGGCTTGGCCGACTTGTCAGCCTTTTTCCAACCGACCAGTCGGCTAGTCGGCCAAACTCATAGTCGGCCATCACGAATATAAAGCTTTTTTTGTCATATTTCGGGAAAAAATTTACAGATTCCTCCCAAATTTGGTAAACAAATAGTATTGCAGCAGGTGGTGTAAACTGATATGTTTTATAAAGGTCAGTCACTTATTTTCAAAATGGTGGCCATATAAATATTTTAGCTCAGTATATTTTATTAACAAAACAAATTTAAACCTAACTTTCTATACTGGCAGTAGGTATCATAACCATCAAATTTGTTTATGCAGAGCCTAATTTCTCTCCCATTTTGTAAGATAGCCCTACCAATAAAAAATGATTTTATCTCTCATCTCTGGAAACAATTAACCCATTCTTACACAATTTGGCAATGGTGTAATAGGCCATAATAATAAATGTATGTTTAAAAGTAGGACACACTATTTTCATAAAGGTGGCTGTATAATCGTTTAGGTTTTGTGAGTAATATCTACAAAACTATTTAATCCATTTTAACTTTCTATATTGGCAGTATACAGTCATTGAAATTGCTACATCAATACTTTTTTGTCCTCCATTTATAAAGATCACCACATGAAAATGATGGAGTTTTTTTGCCATGTCTCTAGGACCAATCAACCGATTGCCACAAAATTTTACACTGGAACATTTCAAATAAATTTGTACCAAGTTGTGCACGCCATAAATGCCACTGAAGGCCATGCAAACTTTCATGATTTAAATGGGTCAGACAATGATGTTCAAAATGGCAGCTTTGTAAATCATTTAGGTAAGTTTGACATATACATTAAACAATGTAACCAAATTCAACCACAATTTGTATATTTGTATGTAGACAGTATACATTGGAAGCATCATATAGAGCCTCTTTTTATAGCTATTTTGTACGATACCATCAAATAAGAAAATAAAGTTTTATATGTCATAACCAATTTCCATCAAATTCTTCACACAAGTAACGCTACGGTAGGCCATTTAAACTTACATGTTTTATGCGGCTCAGTCACTTATTTTCAAAATAAAGGCTCTAAAAATATCTTGGTTTAGTAAACCATATCATTTGAAACATTATACTTATTAAATCCGAAGTTGATGCTCCAAATCCGACCTCTGTAAGGCAGTGAATTGCATGCTAGCTTATAGTACAAGGTTTTCTGGGCTGAAGTCCTGGTTAAGGCATGTGTGTATTTGTATTTCTCTCAATACTGTTGTATAAGTTTCTGGTTTCATTTCTAAAATCATTGCTTTCAAAGAGAAGTCAAGTCCTTCTTACCAACTCAGCTTTTTAAAAATTAATTGTCCCCGTATTGAGGAGAGTGGGCTTATTAGTTATATCAGTAATTGCTTGTTTTTTGATGGGGGTGTGGCACAGTAGAATGAGAAATGATATAATGTTAACATATTGATTTATATGCCTAACAATTGCTCTGTTTCATGTGAATATGAATACACTAGTCATAACCTCAAGGGCAGTATTAAGATCCACATGTGGTAAAATAATACCAATATAACGTAACCCTTAAATTCACTGTGTCCACCACAGTGGATGTGTTGCACAGTAGGGAAATATAGGGCCAGAGCTGTATACAGCTAGGATCATTGCCCAATGTAGTCAGTTTCTTCCTTGTCGGTAATGTGGACATTTCTGCAGTTCTGATTTGTGAGTAGTTTACTCAATGTGTCTCAAGCACCAAGCACATATTACATTGGGTGCATGAATGAATAAAGTGTTGAACCAGATAATTACAGTAAGAACAAAAATTTTACATGATTACAACACTTTAAAACATAAATTAATGTGAGACTGATCAGGTTTTAAAGAAGAAATTCGACTTGACTTACAAGAAACCTCACTTTACCATGAATCATTGGTAAGAAAGGAATGATGTATCTGCCCCAGATTTATAAGTAATTTGGCTTCTCTTTGCACTAGCCTTGTTCCTTATTTTGTTGCCAGGGAGAAGAGATGATACAAGTAGGGTTGTACAAAGGTCCTTTTTTGCTTCACATATAATAATAATATTTAATATTATTAATAATAATATCATCATCATTACCACATACTTATCCTTGTCGACTCGGCATTTCGTCGTCATCACCACCATAAAAAAGTATAATTTATTGCGGCATTGATTTCTCAACCATACAAATGTCATGAACACATTATTTTTTTTTAAGTATCGTCTTACTGCACTTACAGTGTTGGTACAGAATTAATTTTTACAAACAAAGCTTAGTTGATAATGAGCCATTATATTTTTGGCAATACATAATAAAATATTTTCTTAAGTGTTAAAGTTTCTATTAAGTCTTCTATAAAACTAAACATTTTATATATTATTTCAGTATTTTTTTTTTTTGTTTGCTGAAAGTTCATGTCATAATTTTGTATTTGATTTCATACAAGGAAAATAAATACTAGGACAATATTAGCATAGTGGTTGTGATGTGATGTATGTGCAGGGTGGCACTACATGAAGAGGCAAACCGCATGAGTCCCAGCGCATTAGCGATAGTGTTTGCGCCATGCATCCTGCGCACGAACAAGGTGGTCCCAGCACAGGACTCGCTGCATGACATCAGTCGGCAGACACAGTGCATAGAGACCATCATCATGGAGCAGCTGAAGAAGCTGAAGGCCGCGCTAGCAGACATCGCAACACTGGACGCTGCGAGGCACACTGCCACCCACAGACTCTCTTCCATCAGGAGCTCCAAGGTTGGTATTTGTAAACCAGTTGTGTTTTGGTTTCTTCACTCATTCAGTCTGTGTTTTCTGTGTCCCTTCAACCACTTGCAGGCTATAAACCACTAAAGCCATCCTAATATTAGTCAAGATTATGGTCCAATATTTACTTTTAAAAAATTAAGTGCTTTATTTTAATTTGCAACAACTACACAATTTAAGGCAGATTTTTTTGTTTGAATTGATTTGAGAAGATTACATCAACATCAACAGCGAGATCATAAGCACCCATGAAAGTAAAATGTGGTAAAGATAGAGCAGCAGTGTGGTGCAAGGGTAGGAGAAACAATAGTGCCATTTAGCAATCTACTGGCAAATTAAAACATTAACCATATTGCCCACGTGCAAAAATAATAATAATGATAACCAACATCCGCAATTAGGCTACCGCCCGGTGGCGAGCTCTCTCATCTCTCCCCTCTTCTACATGACCAAATTCCTCTTCCACGCCCTCTTGAACTTTGCAAACCCCCCTCACAGATACCAATTCCTCCCGCAACACATTCCACTCCCTCACAGACCTCACAAGCATAGACTGCCTACCCTGCTGCATTCTCAACACCCTCTGAAGCTTCTCACTGTTGTTTCCTCTCCCTCTAAACACCCCCTTACTTAGCTGGCAGCGTAAGCTCCCCCACTCTCCTTCTCTATTCACCTTCCTGGACATCCTGACTAGCCTTTCAACTTTCCTCCTGTCCTTCAACGAGCTCCACCCCTTTTCTTTCATCATCACTGATGGCCTATAGTTCCCTTCGTCCTCACCATCCTGCCCCTGTCTTCTCCACCTACCCTTCATCCATCTTGATGACTTTGTTTGCATTTTTTGTAGCTCTCGCACATCCACCTCCACGTACGGGTCCCATACTGCTGCCGCATATTCTAACATCGGCCGTACCATTGTGCCATATGCCTTCTCCTTCACCGCACCTCTGACTCCCTTCAGCACCCTTCCCAACATACCCAAAACCCTTCTTCACTTTACAAGCACCCTCTCTACCTGTTTTTTCCATCTGAAGTCTCCCTGCAATACAATCCCTAGATACTTATATTCTAGTGCTTCTTCTATCTCTTGCTCCTCCCATCTGTACATGTCCCTGTTTATCACCTTCTTCCTTGTAAATCTCACTACCTTAGTTTTTCTTACATTTATCTCCATTTTTTTCTCCACAACCATATCCTATCAATGTCTGCCTGCAAGTTTTCAACCCCTCCCAACAGCTACATACAATACACAATCATCTGCAAACAATCTTATTTTTACCTTAATCCCCAAACCTATGTCATTGACCATTATGGTAAACAACGAGGGTCCAGCACGCTTCCCTGCAGCACCGCTGATGTAACCACTCCTTCCTACGATATTGCTTCCCCCACTCTCATCCTCTGTCTTCGCTCCCTGAGGAAGTCCCTCATCCATTCCACTACCTGCTTGTCCGGTATCAACTCATCCACTTTCTTCATCAAAGTCCCATGGGGCACCCTATCAAATACCTTCTCAGTCTATGAAGCAGACATCCACCTGCTTCCCCTCATTAACTGCCTTCACCAGATCCTCTAACAGCCGAGCCAGCTGCATCTCACATGAGTATCTTTTTCTAAAACTATGTTGTGACTCCTCCAACAAATTCATCTTATTCATAACATTCACCACATACTGAACCACCAGCCTCTCCATTACCTTTCTTGTACTCTGTGAGACTCATGGGTCTGTAGCTGCCAGGCCTCCCTCTATCCTCCCCCTCTTTTGTATTAGGACCACCAACTCATCCTTCCAACCTGGTGGCAACTTACCTTCTCCTAAGGACTTGCTTAACACCACCTCCAAATATTTCACTGATTCTCTCTCACCAAACTTAAGTGCTGCGTTAATGTATTGTTATCCATGTGACCTTGGCGCGAATCAAACTTAATGCCGTTCAGAAATTCATGACAATGGAAGTTTTCTTGAGTTCATCACTTTTTATACCCATTAATGAAAGTTTTTGTTACTCGTATGGCAATATATTAAAATAGAACAAAACTTAACACATGATTAACCACATTTTGTTTTCTAAAAACTGCTTTTTTTGTGCCACTATTTCCACATCATTTCAGCTTTATCTGCAAAAGGTTTTAAATTTAATTTTCGTAATGTTGATTCTTGTGTTACGTATAAGAAAGTAATGTTTTCAAACAATAAGAATTATAAGAAATTTGTAAA
Source organism: Clitarchus hookeri (assembly GCA_002778355.1). Taxonomy (NCBI): domain Eukaryota; kingdom Metazoa; phylum Arthropoda; class Insecta; order Phasmatodea; family Phasmatidae; genus Clitarchus; species Clitarchus hookeri. The sequence continues at coordinate 127,455 of NQII01001049.1, forward strand.
GTATTTCGATTTATAAAAAATTAATAATATATATATAATATTAAAAAAAATTCTGAAATAACACATATGCAGCACAAAAATGGTTTGCATAGTTAATATTGTCATCAAATTCTATTAATTGGAATAGTTAAAATACGGGATTATCTACATCAGTTAAATTTCCACAACTTTAAGCAAAGTTTGTGTTAAAAAAAATGGGAAAGTTCCTATAAAAAAAAGGAAAAATTGTGGTAGTCAGATTTTAATTTCTTATCGTGTTTAACATTGTGGTATCGGTAAAAACAACTATCTGGGCATAAGGGAATGTTGCAGGTTAAACACATAAAACTAGCACACTTTGGTTGGACAGCTGCCTTTTTGCATTGGTACTGTTCCCAACTTGTAGAATTTTCATGCCATTTTCAGTTTTATGCCACCAAATAACCTCAAATAACATCCTATACTGGTGACCGGGCAAAAGGTATGACACTGGGACCACAGTCTTTTCAATCATCAGCGTAAAAAAAAACTCGTGATTTTTTTTCTTAATTAAAGTAGTAGTCATATTTTCAATGCTTTGGGAGAGAGAGCCAACAAACAACTTTGATTTCACACCAGTGTTTTCTTTCATCAATACAAGCACCAAAAAAACAAACACACCCAGCTTGCCATGGCATAGTATATGATTTTTATTTGGGAACACCCAGTGGCCCAAATTTTTGCAGTATGCTAGTCAAACAGGGTCCCCATAACTTTTTATAACAAAAAAAAGTGAATATTTTAATATAAAATGTTTTTTTAAGTAAGCTTTTCTTATATTCTTATTTCCTGCTTGCGGTGGCATGCCAGTTGTTTAGATGATATGATCGAAAATACTTTTTCCAACACTTCTTTAACAGGAAACTAAAATAACTCATTTTAGACAACAGATAACCCCAATGGTTTTGCCACACACTCTACCTGCTTTGAGAAACAAAGGAAGAAGATACTTTTGTCTAGAGCTGTGCCGATTCACGAAATTATGCAGATGAGCCAATTCCGTTATGTAAATTCATCAATGTGCTGCCGATGTATGGAAACATTCTTTGCCAATCTGTAAGTTTAATTTAGGTTACTATACCCAGCACAGAACTTCTTCGCCGATCGAGGTTAGTTGATCAGCGGCGTTCCTCCCCCTAGCTGGTGCCAGTAGCCTATCGTGGCTGTTCACTGTTGCCTAGTTTACAGTGTTACAATGACCATAGCAAGTCGAGCAATATTTTTCTTTGGGGTGTTCAGAAAATTGTAAAAAATTTCATTAAAATTCAACCAATTTTTGCAATCTCCTTATTTTGTTGAATAAGTACGTGAAAATCCTAAGCCTTTTATTTTTATCCATTCATGTTATATGATATTAAGGAATGTGTATCACCACTGACATAAACTTATGGCTATTTTTCGGAATAGAGAATAATTTTTGTTCTTCACCTGAGAAGAAACTCTATTTTGCAAGGTTATAGTGTATTCACCGTAAAGGGAGTACTTTTGAAAGCCATCTTATTGACGCTATTCGCCTCTCTGTGATATGAGATACAGAGAGGGTCATAAGGTCAGAGTTATTTTTACCAGGCACTGACTATTGGGCGCCTTGGTTCTGCTTCCGGGTGTATTTATATTCGGCATCAAACCCTCACTCAGGCAAGGGCCTGTTCTAGACCGCCCTTGTATTTTCTTTGGGACAACAGGTGTGGGGTTTGGGTATAGGGCATATCTGGTTCCTTGCCACTTTTCACATTTTTCCCATCTCGTTCTCTGCCCAATACACATTTCCTTGTCACCCTACTACTACATACAGCCCTTCCCATTTAGGTGCAAATCATGCACAGAATTTGTTAGTTCAAGGGATGGTTGTGTATTAATACGTGTCTACCCTCGGGTAAGTGGCATCTGACCGTCGCTTGTTCTGGGTACTTACGCTGGTTATACCGTTGTAGGTTTCTCCGAGCTGCCCCTGTTCTCCAGATCGCCGCTCTTCTTATTTCTTTGGGGACGGGAAGTTCTGTAGGTTTGGTTTCCCACTGCCACTCCCCGGGTCGTCGGAGGTTGTATTCCAGTATCAGATGGCTGGGAGAAGTTCCAATGGCGTCATTGTGCCGGCGTCGCAATGTATACAGGATTTCAGGAAGCTATACGTCCTATTGATTATGATTGGCGCCCTTTCTTTTGCCCGTGCTCTTTTTCAACTCCTGGTTCCGGCGCGTTCTGTAGGGTTGGCCTGTGGGTGATAGGCTGGAGTTGTCCAACTTTCCGCCCCCCACGCCTTGCAGGCTTTCGTCCATTTTACGCCTGTAAACTGGTCTCCATTGTCGGTTAACACGCATTTTGGATATTCCCATTGTGGAAAAACCTTTCGCTCCATTTGCCGGATAATCGTGGTTGCTTCCTGATTTGGTAACGGGAACGCTTCTGTCCACCTGGAAAACTGGTCTGTCACGTCTAAGAGGTATCTTTTTCCTCGGTGTGTGCGTGGGTAGGGACCTATGATATTCACGGCTATGTGGGTCCATGGTGTTTTCGGGAGCCAGAGTGTGTATCGCATCTTCGGTATAGGGTAGGCCTTGCTTTCACAAGTCCAGCATCTGGCGACATGTTCCCTCACATCTCGGCTAATTCCTTGCCAGGTGTACCTGCTGGTCAGGGCCGTTAAGGTCTCGTGAAAACCCGGATGTCCTGCGAGGGGGAGATCATGGTGGTGTTCACAGATACTGGTTCATAGCTTGTGGGGGACCCAGATTTTCCAGTGATCTGTTTGTGGATGCATTCTCGCCCATATTATGCCATCTCTACCCTCGTACCGGTCAGGATATATCCTCATTAACTCCTGTAATTCGAGGTCGGCCTACTGTTGGTCTCGTAACAGATCCTTGCTTTCGCGGAACTTAATTAGTTGTAGTTCCATGTCATCCGCCTTCGGGAGTTTTGGGGGAGAGGGGGACGGTATTCGCTCCAAGTAGTCAGTTCCTCTCTCCTTGTTAGGCATCTGCGGTCGGCGGGACAAGGCATCAGGCAACTCGTTGGTCGAGCCCGTGCAATGCTCGATTGTGAATGAAAATTTCATTAAAAATAAGGCCCACCTGTCCAATTTTGCCTTTTTGTTACTCATGGTTTTTAGCCAGGTACGGGTCTTATTATCGGTTCTGAGAATGAATGGTTGGTCATCAAGGTAATAGCGGTATTTGCGGACTGCTCAAATAACCGCCAGGCATTTCGGTTCATTACTATGGTAGCTGCGTTCGGTCTCGTTTAGCATAGTGCTAGCGTATACTACAATCCGTCGCTGGTTCTATGACTGCTCCTTGTATAGAACAGCACCCATTCCGGTTCCGCTTGCGTATGTCGGTAAAATTAGGGGTAATTCTGGCAGAGGTCGGTAGAGCATAGTTATGTCGCAATAGTGCGCCTTTAATTCTCAAAATGCTGCTTCGTGTCTGTCGGTTCACTTCCAGCGAGTTGTTTTGAGTAGGAGTTTGTTGAGGGGGCCATAATGGGGGCGACATCTGCTATAAAATCTCGGAGCCAGTTGTGTAATCCCATAAAACGCTTCAATTGTCTCTGGTTGGTTGGTACTCTAGCCTCCTCAATCTCTCGCACTTTCTCTGGCTCCGGATGATTCCCACCCGGGTAATTATGTGCCCTAAGTTTTCTGCCCAGGTCTTCCCGAAGTGGCACTTCTCCAGTCGGCAAGTTAGTCCATGGAGTTCAAGGCGCTCCAGGACTTTTTGCAAGTGTACCTGGTGTTCCTCCCATGTGCGGGAATATACTATCACATCGTCCAGGTACGCCAGGCAAAACTGGCCGCTATAGCCTGTCAAAACTACTGCTGACATCAATCATTGGAAAGTAGCGGGTGCATTCTTTAACAAGAAGGTCATTAAACGAAACTGCAGTGTTTCCCCTTCTGGGGTAGTAAATGCCGTATATTTCCTGGACCCTAGGTGTACCGGGATTGGCCAGTACCCACTGCACAGGTCGTGGAGCATGTTAGCCAGGTTTATAGTTGGGGGTGCTATAGGAAATGTGACATCGTTTAAGACCTGGTAGTTGACACAAAATCGGAGTTCCCCATCTTTCTTTGGCACAAGTACCACTCTGGCGTTATATGGTGAGTCAATTGGCTCCACTATTCCTTGCACCTTCATCTCAACTACTGGGTCTAATATTATATGCCTGCGGTAAGCCTGATGGGTTGCCTGGTTGGCAGTATACGGGTTGAGAATCTTTTACCCAGATTTCATGTTGGATGGCAGTGCTGATTTAATCTGCCGGTATGCTCGAATACAGCTACGTGAGTGTTGAGTATCCGCAATAATGACCTAAGTTGGTCAGCTCCTAGTTGGTAGTTCACCTCCTCACTGCAGATTTCTTGTGGTTTTTGCGGGTTTCTTGGGGCTTCCCAGTTTATAGCCATCCTATCCTGTTTTCCTAAATATAGGCGCTGTTGTCTGCAGTCGATTATACAACTTTGGCTTGTTAGCCACTGTTGTCCGAGGATAATCTCTTCCACTAAATGCGGTGCACAAAAGAATTCGGTTTGTACTGTTTCCACACCCGTGGACACTGGCAACGTAACAATTCCGTCTATGGTCAGTCGTGACTCAGACTGGGCCATTTGAATTATTCGGGACTTTTCCTTTATCCGGTTTTTCTGTTCGGGAGTTAGCAGCTGACTTTTAATGAAATTGCTGGTTGCGGCATTGTCCGGGACTGCCTTAAGATTGTGGTTATTGATCTGAACTTTGATCCAAGGGGTGTGTGTTCCCGGTCTCAGATCGCTTAAGGTTAAAATATTTTCCACCCTTTCACTTATGCCGGGGGCGACGGGCGACTCGATGTCCCGGCTGCAGCATTTCCCGGCTCCAGCTTCCCACTCCTACGGCTCCCCTTCCCTATCTCAAGGCAGACAGCTGTGGTGGCTTTTTCCCTAGCGGCGGCTATGCGGGTTTTCACAGTGAGGCAGTTGCGATGTAGGTGCCTCTCGGGGCAATACCAACACTTCGGCAAGAATTGCCCCTTTTTGCTTCTAGCAGGTTTGACATTCTCTGTCGTTCGCACTGGGTGGGTGGGTGTCAGGCATGTCGAAACATTTGCCTTCTCCTGTTCTTGGTAATCTAGTTCCGCTTCGCTTGCTCTCTCTACTAATTCCTCTATTTGCGTCGCCTGCGGGTGTCGAAGGGCACTTTGTATGGCTGGTATCAATAACTTTGTAATGATACGCACGCCCTCTGCCTCAGTACCTTCAGAAGCGATTCGGGAATACATCTGCGCTTTCCTCCTAATAAATATTTCCACCTCGTCCTGATAATGCTTTTTCTGTGTGTAAAATTCGGTCCGTAATACGGTGAGTACTTACTCCCCTGCGAACTTATTGTTCAGGCGGGTAGCGAACTGCTCCCAGCTCATCACAAATTCTCCGTACCTATTCCACCGTACCTATTCCACCAGGTAAGGGCTGCGCCCTTTAACTGTTCTCGTGCCTTTAGCACCCACCGCTTATTTGGAAGCTCGCTGGCCTTAAACTCGTGTTCACACAATTATTTATAAAAAAAAACTCCGGGTTTTCATGGGGCCTCCCTGAAAATTCCAGCAGTACGATTCCCTCGGGTATTCTCCGTTCCTGTTCTAAGTGGCTATCTGGGGCTTGGTCCGAGTGTGAAGGGTGTTCCCATTCCCCTCGGCTTTGGCGTGTTTGTTGCTCTCAGCATTTCCGGCAGTTGTATTGTGTCCCTTCCGTCGGTCGGAATGTATTGGGCCAGCCGATACACTGATAACAGTATCGTTTGGAACAGCGGCTGCACTGGACCGTGTACAGTCCTGTCTCGCGACAAAATGGAGCACTGCATTGCTCCAGTTGAGGACTTTCGTCCAGGCTATCGTCCCCTCTTCCCAAATTCCTGGTCCAGAGGTTATTTCGAGTTCCTTCGGTTCTCGCATCACTCCACTCCTGTCTCATGCTAATACATGTATCCTACATACTCTTTGCCCGCCCTCCTACAGGAATCCCTAGTCCGCCGGCCTAGTACACTTGACTCGTATAGGGTTAATTGGTCACTGGGCGCCACGAGGTGTTTTTCTAGACTCCTCGAAGTCTTGTTCATCCTGACTAGCTCGGTAGGGGTGAGACCCCTTCTCTCAGTATAGTCTGGTTCTTGTTTTCTGTCTACACAGAAGTAACTACACCCCACATTGGGCGCCAATTTATTTTGATGCTATTTACCTCCCTCTGATATGAGATACAGAGAGGGTCATAGGGTCCGAGTTATTTTTATCAGGCACTGACTATTGGGCGCCTAGGGTGTTGAAGGTTGGACAATAATGTAGTCACTCGGTGTTTCAATTGACTGGGTTATATTGTCTTGAATATAATACACATATACAGGACGATTCTAAAATCATGGGACAAACATTGAAGGGTGGTAGAGCTCACTAAATTAAACAATTATTGTATAGGAATATATGGGCGGAAGTGACGCGTTGAGGCACAAACACGAAAGCATAACACATTAACGGAAACATAAAATGTTCATTAGCAGCATACTTAACGAGTGATTCCGTACAGATGATGTTAAAACAGTTGCTGGAAATGCATCCAACAATAGTCACGCATGCTTGGCGACCTCTACACATGGTGTGATTGGCTGACAATGGTGGCGTGCGTGAAATACCCGGCGTATTTTAATCTGTTCGCCAATCACTCCACCAACGCTACCAAGCTTGCATTACTGTCGGTGGTAGTAATTTTGAGCAATTATTATAAAAAAAACATTGCTGTAAAAAGCATTTAGCTGCAACGTTGTAAATAAACAATGTGTTGCATTTCATGTGTTATTTTTGTGTTTGTGCCTCAACGCGTCACTCCCGCCCATATATTCCTATACAATAATTGTTTGTTTTAGTGAGCTCTACTGCCCCTCAATGTTTGTCCCATGAATTTAGAATCAGCCTATATAACACAGAGATGTGGTACTTTGCAAGTTGGGGGCCTTAAGGGCTATTTAACGTACTCGTGCTATCTGTTGCCGACGTCTTGGGGTGACGTTAGGCGTCGGGTAGGTTTCTGTGAGTGACGATGCAGATACTTAGCTATACTTGTAGTTCTGGGTGTTCCGGCGGTAGGTTGAGGTCCAGTACGTTGGATGGCCTTTCACAGGCCCTGGCTTCGGTGTCGACTCTCCACGACTGCTGCTCCGGGTTCTCTTCTCGACGGACGACTCCACAACACTTCTTTTCCGGTGATCTCACAATCCAACTGACACTTGCGAACTTCTGATCCGACTGATCTCCACTTGTCCCACAAGTCTGCTTTTAACCTCTTTCGATCCCCCCCCCCAGATCCTTGCACGTGTGTCCATTCGTTGCGGGTGGGAGGAAAGGGGTGAGGGTCGGCGGCCACTGCCAAATGCTATCAGTCTTTCTCCTGCGGCTAACTAGCGTTGTATCGGCGAAACTCAGCTTACCTCCGCATTACTTTGGCGTGTGTCCAAGTTCTCACGCGGTTTTGCTCGGAGTGGGGGAGGGGACCAGTGGCACAACCTTGACACGTGTTAACTGCCTATCCGTCCTCTTGGGGCCAGCCTGTCGTCGCAGTACGTGTTAATGGGCGGCACGTGTACTGGGGGTCCTACGCTGGGTATCCTGGTTTAAGAGGGCAGAGGGTGTGACAGTGGTGCTTCTAAATACTAATAATACGGCACGCGTTATTATATCGAATAACAGTCAATAAATATATTTTATTTTAGCCTTGCACATTAAATTTCATGTGCGATGGATCTGCATGCAGTGTTTATTACTTATATGGCCATATATTTATTTTAAAAAGTAGTTAAAGGATAAAATATGGCTGAAACAAAAAAGTAACTAGGGCCTCAAAAGTGCTCACTTTACCTAGAACAGTCTATATCTAAATGTTTCCCCCTTACTTTGGAAACAAACAACAAAAATAATTCCGACAACAAAATTAATTTTTGTAGCTATGCGTGAGAAAATAGGTTATATGATTTTGACAAGTTTCTTGGGAAAATTGTTGAAAAGTGTAGTTTTTTTATCTAATGACAGGCAAAAGTTAGTAATGGAAAGGAATGCCATTACAACTGTTCGGACATAAAAGAGGAGCTTGTGCATCTACAGAAAAAAAATGAATTATTCTTTCTATACTGCAAGCAACTGTAAGTAAATAATTAATATATATAAAGTCGCAAATACATCACGTATGTGCTTTATCTGTTTACTTTCTAATATATTTAAATGTTCCGGTTTATGTAAAGAAATGTATTTTATATTTCTACAATTGAGATTTTACGACACACATATTATAACGGGGCTACAATGATACTCAGCTGCCAAGAAGTTGTGTGCCGGGTATATTATACTCAAGCAATAAATAGTATTAGTGAAATGCAGCACAAATACAACCAATTTTAAAACTTACTTCATTTTACAGTATCCAAAAAGTAAATAGTAATAAAGTAATGCAACAACCCATGTAAGTTCATGTGAACAAAAAAATATAAAAAAAAATGTTGGTCTATATTTATAATAATACTTATTTGTGAACACAGAAATCAGTAAGCATGCAGAAGGTTGTTTACATGTTTTGTTGCTGTTGACAGACTAGTCATAGGCTTGAAACAAAGATGGTGGATGGATTTTATACACGCATTAGTTCTGCAATGAACAGAATTAATGTTACTTGCAAAATATGTACTCTCTTGTACCTAATTCTTTCAGAAAACAAAATGTAGGCTAATTTATGTTTTGTGCTTGAGTGCTTTGCTTCACATTTGGGTTAGTATAAAAATACTTGTTTGTGAACAGGAAAATTCAAAATTAATGCACTTCACAAAATTAATTTTTAACTTGAAAATGTTACAAATGAACTAGTAAATACAATATAACATTTTTTTATAATGAATCTAAAGAACACTTTCTGTGTTCACTATATAGAGGGAATTTCACATGTACACTTGTCTGTTAATAATGCACAAAACTTATATTCCAAATTTACATACGTGGAGTACTTCATAATCTTAATAACATGTGGGAACACATTTTTTACATCTGAAATACATAATTAAATTTTAAAAAATTATTGTAATCCTATGTCAAAAGTGAAATACAATGTAACCAAATGGATAGTTTTTCAAGGGACCAAAATAAAAAACTTATGTATGCTGACGATAAATGCATGTGGTTTTTATCTCCATCCAGACTCCAACATATGGTTTACTGATGTGGGTGGGTGCAATAGGTATGTCACAGAAATTAGTAGCATATTATGTAGTTGATAAACTTAGCATAGCAGTGTTAAGAAAATTAAGGCAAAGGTACAAGCCTAACGTTGTAGCTGATGTTAATATCCGTAGCTAAGGTGACCGCAAGAGTGCTAGTGTTGTGGCTGGGACACTGGCCGGAGAACATCTCCCAGACCACAAATTGCATGGGTATATATACCCTCATACCTAGGGTGAGCGATATGGGAACGGTGTGCGAGTTGTTGAATTAACGAGGTCTTGAGAGCAGATAAGGGTGAAATGAGGTGAGAATGGAGCAGTACCAGAATGCAAGGGCAGGGGAAACGGGAACCACCGTGGCCCCAGCGGTGTGTGATGAGAGAGAGTAATGACTTCCCATTGCACAACANACGATCCATGCCCAGTGGCCAGAGAGGCAGTAAGGCTGTATCATGCGGTACTGGCGTGTAACTGGTAGCCAGTGAACAGGCAGCAAAAGGCGGGCCAGTTACCCTAGCGTCAAGGGCGCTCATTGGTGTATAAGGTCTAACGGTTCTTGCGAGGGGGGAGGGGCACGGTTGTGGTGTATGTTCGAATGGTACTGGGACTCTGCCAGTGGTACTTCACAACAGGTATAGTTTTGCCATCTCCTGAACATATCTGAAATGAATAACAACGACCTATGACAGCCTTTCATAAAATAAGTTTTTTTTTTGCCATATTTGTTGTGTTTGTTTGCAATAAAAACTGTGAATTTCGCCCTTCCTCTCCAAGGAATTATACCTTCATGTAGTGAAAATATTTCCTTTGATGTGGAAAATGATGAAAAATTTTTTTTATAAAGTGGTCATTGATGGGCTGAATTATTTAAAGTTTATTGTTTGTCAACAGAACAGTTCTCGCTGAAATAGAGGAACTTACAAAATTTGAAGAAATCTATTTCTGCTCATTATTTTCTTGAAAACATTAAAGTAAAATTCCATTATAATGTTCTTCACGTTAATGTATCTTTCACGTTAACATAAGATTTTTAATTCCTGCCCAAATAGCTTAAGTACACTACTGTATATAAAAAATTATCACTTTTAACATACAAAATTTAGGTTGACTTTCAGTACAATATTATTTCACCTTGTGTCTTCTAAAATAGGATTCATTAAATGTCTACACACACTGCTGTACATGAAGGTATTGATTTTTTAACCATTTGCAATGTAAATTAGGTTTTGTTTACCAATACAACACGTAAAAATCATGCAGATTGCAGAGTTGCGTTCAGTATATCATTTACATACACTCTGTGAAATATCAATTCCTGCTGTCAATTCGCAACGCTTTTGATCCTAATCTGTCAACCTAGATTAACAGTGATTATATGCACCACCATGTTGAATTCTTTCATACATAAAATTGCGAATGAATAAATGGGAAACTGTATTTACATATCATGGTACCGCAACTCTTAACATACAATAAACGAATGACTTTGAATTTGACTTTGACTTAAAAAGAATGACTTTGTAAAATCACTACCCTCTTAAAATTCTAAACTAATAAATTTTTTAACCCCTAAAACAATGTTTCAATTGTGTGTCAAATTGTGTTTTTTTGTGAAGACAGTTTTTAAACAACTCTCGTGTAAAATGAAAATGATACTAATGTAAAATATTAATTTAAATCAATAGCTACATGCAGGGCCGGACTTAAAAGACCCATGGCCCCTAGGCAATTACAGAGTCTGGGCCCCCTTTTTGGTAATTTAACAAAATAACCTATTTTATGTTATATTTGGTTAACATTTTAAAATTTAGAAAATAGGCAAGACAAGCAGACCCAGACATATAATAATAAAATACCAAAAATACTTTTACTCATTATTTTTATTATTATCAAACGTAGAAAACATACAAAATTTGCCTAGTTATAAGTGCTGCGCACACGATGAACTTTTTTCTCAGCAAAAGAATTGATAACCTCAGTATAGTCAACTGATTGCATTATTTGTGACTCTATGAACAATATAGAGAGTGAATTAAGTCTCTTCTGTGGTAGATCTTAAGTAATTCTTAACTCTCTTTAGCGCTGGAAATGAAAATATTTTGTCCTCTGGCCAGGGTCCCTCCGAGGCTAGTGCCCTAGGCAGGTGCCTTGTTCGCCTAGGCGGAAGTCCGGCACTGGGTAGATGTCTGACGAATAAAATTATATCACATAAGCATGAACTTCATACCTCCCTGTAGCCAAAAATGTTTATTAATATCTAGGAGCACGTTTTACCAAGTGCAGTGTCGATTTTTTTAATGCCTCCTGTGGGAAGAATAAAGAGGATTTCGTACTGAAATATTAATTTATTTGTAAAGATAAACGTATTTTGAAATTTCCTTCATTGTTATATGTAGGGCCACCTGTTTTTCGCGAAAATATTTACGTGTGGGCTAGATTTCAATACCCTGTGTACACACTAGCAGCCTTACTTTGGCTATTGGCTGCTTGTCTTTTTGTGAAGAGAGTCTGTTACATGTGTGAGCCAATCTGAATTAAGTTTCCCCTATATTGACCGTCTGTGATTCGCGGGCAGACACGTAAGACGCATAACAATTCAAATGATGCAATCTTGAAAGTGGTTCTGAACTGAAGTATTTTGGAACACAACTTGTCCTGAAATCTTTTCATGAAAAACAGGTGCACCTAGTTGTATGTTAAGGGTAAGTGGTGTGATTTTTTCAAAGGAAACTTCACCAATAAGTAAGCTATGTGTACTATAAACAAACCATGCATTATTTTATGTTTGCAGGATGTAATTTGTGCATTGTCATATTTTAGATAGTTCAGTGGTATTCTATTCTCACTTTTTAAAAAGAAATTGTCTTATAAATTACATATTAATTTTATTTATTGAAATTACTAATTGTACCAAAAGTTTATGAAGCCCATGATGTAAAGGTTTCATAATAGGACTCAGTATAAAATACTTTCATCACGAAGTATAAAATTTGAGGCTTTACTCATGTACATTATAATGAGATTTTACTGTATGTTGTAAATTTTTCTCATCATCCAGTAATCTGTGATCTTTAGTTTTTTCATCTGACCCATCAAGATAAAGATAACAAAGCTAGGAACTGCCACGTTTCTAACACTGTTGCTGATTTCCTCTGTTTTTTCCCCTCCATATTGTCATGCTCATCATGGTGGTTTTTCATCAATTTTCTTGTCCAGTTTTTTGTATGTCACTCATTTGTTCATGTTCTTTTGCTGCTATGATCTTCTATGGTTTTTTGTTGTTCATTATCTGGGATTTATCTCTTTTTTGGTTTCTTTGCTTTGTTCTTAGGCTTATTTTCAGCAATAGATAAAGTACAGTTGATTCATGCTCAAACTTACTCTAACTGTTTACAGTCTTTTCATTAGGTTTTTGGTAAGTGAGCAATTGAAACTGAATGTTATGAATTTTTCGTTATTAAAAGACACGATGAAGTATTTTGTAATGAATTACCAAATCCATGAGTGTTTAAGTTAGAATACATTTGGTGAAGGGGATACTGTCATATATATATATTGTATTTATTCATGTAAGTGCCCTACCTGTGTAAACTATCCTATTTTTAAAGGATTCTGGAGGGGGGAAAAGTAGGTACTTAAATTTACAACCTTTCACAGTCCCAAGACGATGGTAGGTAATTGGGAAGACTCATCATTTAATTTTAGATCGTTTTTGCATGATTGTTGTTGCAAAATTACTAGTTACGTTTGTTAAATACAGTCAAATGGTTTCCAGTGAATTGACTCGTAAGATCTATGCACTTGTAAGATCAAATTTGACTTATTTTGATTGACTTTATCCCCCAACAAGTCAAAGATTTTGTTGTTGTTTTTCAATTGTTTCTAGAATGAAGATATGTTGTTTTAAGGAAATATTAATTTTTATATTGATATTTTGAAGTCTTCCGATAGAAATTATACCGTACTCGAACATTAGGCCCTCCCCTTATGACCAAAAATATCCTCAACACAGTACACCAAATAGCTATTAGCAAATGCAAGCTATTATTTTCACTGGCCTCTTGCAGGAAAATCACTTTATTTATTATTTAATATTAACTTACTATCATAGGTCCATTACCTGGTCCTTTGTGGGGTTTATAAACACTTGGGATAAGTGTGGTGAAATGTAGATGTGTTAATGCATTTGCAATTAGCATGGCTCGTTTTGCTGATGCTCTGAAGAAGTCGTGTCATAACCTTGCTGAGGTGAATGATGAGGGTAAGGCGGCTGGCTTGCCTTGTCTCTGGCAACAAAGAGAGCTGCGTGAACCCGACCCGATGGATACTGTATTCTGCCTTGCCATGGTACTTCCAGCTTTCCATTCCGTTCTCTGCAGCAAATACGTCCATAATCCACAAACAGGCAGAAACTGAAATTAGAGCAGTGTGTGAATGGTCTCTCTTGTAAACATGCTTGTCTTTGGTGTTGTCTAAATATTTTACCTGCAGCTATTGATAATTTTTGTATTTGCTTTCATTAAGTATAGTTGATTGTATGTGTATTTTCAGTGTGTCTTGAGTGAAACGTAATATCAGTACACCGGTTTGTAAATTGCCTTATACTTCATTGGAGTGCAGCAAATATATTTACGTTCCCAAGTTGAAGTTGATTGCTTTGGAGGAACGTGAATGATTCTGCAAACAAATTATTTAATATCGGTGGCAGACAAACATAATTTTAAAAAAGTAATCATCCACTGATTTTCATACAACACATGTTCAGGAGATGTGGTTACAAACATTATGCCCAAAAAATTACATTCATATATGAGTTACCTCCTATTATTAAAGAAAATTAATGATAACCTCACTGTGAGCAATCTAAAAATCACATCAAGAAGGAAAATCCATCAGCACTACACCAGGCAAGCAAAAAACTAGGAATTACAACACATCACCTCAGTTAAATATGGATACGAAATTGTTCAATACCTGACACTATTAAAATACAACAAACTGCCAAACATACAACAAACTGCCAAACACAAACCTCCTTTACCAGCAAAAAAAATTCAAAACAAAAGTAAAAGAATCTTTATGGGATAGGTGACGCCACACCTAGTGGAGGTTCTGGTCAATGGTCGACGTCAGAGCCTTTCCTCCTGCAGACGTCTGGGAAGCAGGCATCGGCCACTTGACGGGGCTATTGCTGGGCGTGGTACTATTGACTTTAGGCAAATTAATAATGGCTCACTGGGTTTGAGGAGGAGTGCTAGTGAATACTGGCCTAGTTTGAACCCGAGTGGGTGTGAAGCTTGGCGTTTGTTTTAAGCGATGAACCACCTTGTTGGAGACTGAGGACCGGTTTATGGTTACTAGCTTCTTTGGTGGTATGGGAGGCAGTAGTAAAAAGGCACGTGGGATATGCCACAGTAGCTCAAAGTGCAAGCTGTGGTTTTCACTGGTTGAGATGGCTGATGTACCCCTCTGTCAAGCTGCTTCTTCTCGCTTCCAGGAATAGACCCGGGTGGCACTCTGTTCATCCTCTACCAGGCTTCCAATCGAGCTAGATCCTCTTTGGCAGTCTTATTCCGCCCAGCCCTGTGGCAAGACATACGGGGTGAATAGAGTAGAGAGGGAGATAGTGGGTCTTCTGCAGAGGCAGGCTCTGCCTGAAAGGATGAAGGTGGAGGCAGGTGAGTATGGTGGGTAGGTCTGACTACTGGCCTCCAGAAAGTGACTTGGCTGGGCGAGAAGTCGCCATCAGACCCAAGCACTTGTCTGCAGGTGTAAATAACAGGTTATGGGTAACCGCTCTCTTGCTATGCAGGAAGATGTTAAGTCACCATTGATCCACGAATCACAAAGAGTTAGAGCGCCCTGAGGGTTAGCTGTTGGCCTTCCTGCAAGTGTGTTGGCTTGGCGGGAAGTCGCCAGTGGACCCAAGAACTTACAGAAGGGTTTAATAGTGATGTGTGCCACTACTTCACAGAGACAGGGTTTCTTTTGGTATGGAAGGGATAGGTGCAGCAGCTCTTGTCGAGGTTTACCTCGACAAGAGCCTGAAGGGCTGGTCCTAGGATGCCAACCAGGATGACGCCTAGTCTTGGAAGATGCGGAGGCCCGGGGGTGAGGATGACCCCAGTGGCACGGTTCTCGGACTCGTGGCTGAATGTGCGTGGCTAGCTGGGTAGCAGTGAAGCACGGGTGGCTTCAATAAGTTGTTAGGCAGCGTAACATTCTGGATAGAAGCTCCGATGAGGGGAAAATGAGGTGACAATGGAGCAGCATTGTAATGCAAGGGCGGTAGAAACGAGAGATTCCTGAGAAAGCCCGCGCCAACCAACAGTATCGTCCAGCACGATTCCCACTTGCGAAAATCCGGAGTGATCCGGCAGGGGATTGAACCCGGTTCACCTTGTTGAAAGGCAAGCAGTCTAACTGCTCAGCCACAGCGGCCCTGGCGACAATGATCTTGGACCGCATCTGGACAGAGTGACGTGCGAGAGCTGCGAAGATCAGCTAGTGGAAGATGATGGTCAGTCTGCATCCGTGCAGAGTGACAGCCTGCAACAGAGCTGTGCGAGTCAGCCTCCCAACTGTTCTCTCCACCTCTATATATAAAAAGAGCACAGGGCCAGTGCAGTGGGTGCGGGTGGCAGAGAGGTCGCAGAGAGAGAGGAGGCGGAGAAGTTTGCAGAGATGGCAGAAAGCAGCAGAAACTAGCGGCTCTCTCTCTCTCTCTCTCTCTCTCTCTCT
>NQII01001049.1:143579-184200 GCA_002778355.1 Clitarchus hookeri
CCCCCTCCCCCTTGTGACTGGTATAAGCAAACAGGCAATAAGAGTTAAATAAGCCAAACATGACTAAACAGCTAGCCTGGATCTGATGGTCCCTATTCCCTACTCTCTGGTATGAGTCTGTGGTACAAATATGGCTCATGGCCTGGTTCATACAATAATCCTAGAATTAAGGTTAAACCTAGACGTAGGATTTGTGGTTGGAGATATTTTTCACAGCCCGTTGCAAAGGTTGGTGAAAAAAAAAGTATTTACAGTTATGATTACAATAG
Organism: Clitarchus hookeri; assembly: GCA_002778355.1. Lineage (NCBI taxonomy): Eukaryota > Metazoa > Arthropoda > Insecta > Phasmatodea > Phasmatidae > Clitarchus > Clitarchus hookeri. Next base: position 143,849 of record NQII01001049.1, read on the forward strand.
TCTTAGCCTTAAAGGATTAGCTAAGTTCACTGTGGAATCAAACTAATTTCTCTCGTTGTGCTTAAGAAATTTTATTAGCTAATGCAATAATTAAATTCTGAAAAAGTGTGCAGTGAGAAAGTTACGTAAATGGTTGGCAATGACAACCCCTACTCACATGAAATAGAAGCTGCTACAGGGTACAAAATTCAGCTGATACAGAGTACAAAATTCGGCTGATACACTTCCAAATCCAACCAAAGAACAGTTATGATGGAGTCAGTCATTTGTTTTGTCTTGAGGTATATGTCCATGTTAGTTCATCTTGCTTCACAGTATTGGCTCAGATAAAAACAAAACTCACTGGTGCAACAAGTTACAGTGGTATACATGTGACAAACAACATGACACTGGTTCAAGTTTACAAGGTTTTACGCGCTTAAGGTGAAATAGCAATTTAACAATGAGGTTTATGCAAATAAAGTCATACAAATGGCGTTTTATGAGCAAGAATTAGTTTGGTTAGCAAATAACAAAGTATGGTTGCGTCGAGTAAATTGGAATGACATTAGTTTACACAGAAATAAACTCTTTGTAACAGGGTACAATGTACAAGTTTTTTAATGGGCTAATCCATTCTAGCGTGAAACGTATTACTATACATAAATTCCATTATGATAGTGGAAAAAGTTTGCATTTGCATATTTTAGGCAGGAATTCACAGTCAAAGGCATGTTTGGCAAATATGTCATGTCATCTAGTAATGCCTGCGTCATCTTTAAGCATTACTTATTTGAGCAATGAATTGATAAACAGCTTCATGACACAGTAATTCTTATAGGAGTATTACTTGTTCGGGGTAAACTTTACTTCATGAAATAGCCACATAGGTATCTATATAATATCAGTACCAACATAACATAGATGAAAGTTCCATTTTATTTACAGCAGTCACTCAGAACAAAATAAATGTTTACGTTATTTTGATATTTTTAAATTTTTCACTGGTATTTTGAATCATTTTAATTTGTTTAATCATACATTTCAGATTAAAATAATTGTAATAAAATTGTGTTTGTTTTTACGCATCATGTAATAATTTTTTCAGAAGTTTGTTAGCCATTGTAAAAAAAAAAGGTACTTTACCTGCACAATTGACAAATATATAAATTAATGATAGTGTGTATAACCTATGATACCTTGTAATCATTAAATTCTGGACATTTCCATCTAGCGTTAATAATCGCCATTCCGTGAACAACATTATCAATCGTAAAAGTGCTTGCTCGCATCTCCTGCTGCCGTCCAGCCAACATAACTTCTGTTTCAGAACTCATATTGCAAACACGTTCCATCATAACCTAGTTAGTTTTGGCATGTTTTTGTTTGTAGTTTTGATGATAGATAGAAATGATACAGTGAACCTGTTTTGTGTACTGAAATTTATGTTGTGATTTTGTAACTACCTTTTTGTCAGAATCAGTGCTAAAATGTTACCCAATTATTTTGATAGGTATAAAAATCTGTTCACTTCACTTCAATGTAATGAATGTTTCATCATAATATTATTAAATATCTCAGCACTTGTAAAGAATTTTCATCTGCAACTACATATTTTATTTGAAAACAAACGGTGTTTTTGTGATGAATCTGAGTGTGCAACATTTTTGTATAAAACTTTTAGGCTGTTTTTGTGTCAAACACTTGAACCTGTATTATATTACAAATAAAAAACATATTCAAAATGATTTGAGGCACATACTTATGCGTCGTAAGGTATTTCAGATACAAATTGTTCAAAATCGTTTTAGTAACCAATATGCATTGTACACAAATATTAAGAAAAGAGGTAATGTTTTCACATCAACATGTGTAGGATTTCAATTTTCCCATTTGTCTTATGTAACTATCCAAATTATATTCCTGTTTCTGTAAAATATTTTAAGGAAATAATATTTTGAATGAAAATATTTAGTGTATAACCTAGTCATAATATAAATATTCTATTCACTAAGTGTTCAAGTTCACAATGAAGCAGACTTGATTAAGAACTAGTTACACTGAAGAGCCAAAAAAACTGGTATAGGCGTGCATATGCAAATAACAGAGGTATGGAACCAATCAGAGTAACGTGATGCGGTCAGCAGCCAGATCAGTTACTGCTGCTACAATGGCAGGTTATCAAGATTTAAGTGAGTTTGAATGTGGTGTTATAGTCGGCACACGAGAGATGGGACATAGCATCTCCGCGGTAGCGATAACGTTTGGATGTTCGCGTACAACCATTTCACGAGTGTATCGTGAATATCGGGAATCCAGTAAAACATCGCTGCGGCCGGTAAAAGTTTGTGAAAGAACGGTTCAAACGACTACTGACGAGAATCGTTAAATGTGACAGACGTGCAACCCTTTCTCGAATTGGCGCAGATTGGATTTGTGGACTGCCCTTTAGGATTCATGGTGTGAATTGCCTCCTGCATACCTTCAGACATTAGTCGAGTCCATGCCACGTCGTCTTGCGGCACTTCTGCGTGTTTGGGGGGCGTCCTACAGGATATTAGACAGGTTTACCAGTTTTTTTGGCTCTTCAGTGTATATACTGTATGTGAATAAGTAATGCTGGTTTGACTATGAATACTTCAGAAATAAGAACAACTTAATTTTGAGAACATGAATTTTTAATAAGTACAACTTACTTACAGCTATCTAAATGAGTACTACTTATATCTGGCGCTATGAATTGTAAATTATACTTAAGCACGACTATAAGTAATTTGTGTTTCAGGTAGTACTTACATGCTGATGCTGACTATGAATTCCACCTTTGTGTAGGGTATTATCTTTAGCTGGTTAATTTTACGTGTGCTTAAAAAAAACACACACAATATCCCCCCCAGGTCCAACTCTCAGCCTCCCCCGGAAGTTAGGCTGCAAAACATTTTAAAGCGCATAAGCAATACCACGTACTACTTACAATCTCCTTGTGAGCCAGTGTACATATTGGAAACATAGCTATGGTCACGGTCAATGGCTACAATACACATGTATGGCTAACTTGAAGTGCCAGTATACTTCTTCGTTTTATTGATGCACATTTCATGACCAGGTATTTCCTTAGCTTGCTGATTTATTTAACATCGCACAACACTTGGGCTAGGGATTGCTCTGCTTTTGTCCCGTCATAACTACGCTAAACTTTCACAAATTTCAATAAACATAACCGTTTCCACAGAATCCCATACTGTGTCCTCATCTTGCAATTGTCCACCCACTGACTGGAGAAAAAAAATGTACGTCACAGTGCCAACATTCCAATATAAAGCAGCAAAGACATGCAGGTTTTAAACACAATAACGTACTAAACAAAGATGAAGTTCCATGTTCCATGTTCCAAGTATATACATCAGGTTCTTGGGGGTATCTCTAGACATTCTACCCACCTTGAAATTAAGAATTTCCAACTCAGTTCATGGGAAGGGAACACAACTTTGCTACTGGCGGGTGATGCTTCCTGTAGACTTAAGCAGCCGTGCAACATGCACCACGCCATCTTGACTGGGGAAAGTCTTTATGACACAAGCCAGCTTCCAAAGAAGTCGAGGCAGATTGGGGTGTTGCACAAGCACTAGGTAGCCCTCTTATATGTTGCGGGATTCTTGTTCCAGTTGCACTGCACCTGTAGCTGATGCAGATAATCCTTATGCCATAGAGGCCAAAAAGATTGGTGCATCTGCTACAGCAGAGTCTGTCTTGACAGTCGATTAGCTGGAACTGAAGTTATGTCATGTTCTAGAAAGATCTGCGGTGCTCCCAAGGTTAGAAAATGATTGGGAGTTAATCCTGTCAAATTACTGGAGTCTGTCGACAGGGCACAAAGAGGTTTGTAATTCAGGACAACTTCTATCTGAGTCACAATGGTACAAAACTGTTCGTACGTCAATAGCTGATTACCAACCATCTTTTGCACGTGCGATTTTGCTGCCTTCATGCCTGCTTTCCACAGTTCTCCAAAATGAGGTGCAGCAGGGGGGTTAAAATGCCATGTGATGTTCTGGTCACTCAGAGCCTTGGTGAGTGCATTACCATTGGAGGTGTCTTGGAGGAAACTATGAAGCTCCTTCATCTGGTGACTGGCACCCACAAAATTTGTCCTGTAGTCACTAAACAGGTCTGTTCAACAACCATGCCGGGCCACAAAGTGTCCAAAGCCTGCGAGAAAAGTTTCGGCGGATAGTTCCGAGACCAACTCCAGGTGAAGTGCCTTTGTCGCAAAGCAAATAAACAAACAGATGTAGGCACGGAAAGTCCTAAACTTTCTGGCTCAGACCATTGTTAATCAAAATGGGTCAGCCTAATCTAAAACTGTCTTGAGAAACGGCTTGGCTGGTGTAACACGCTCCGCTGGAAGCCCTCCCATGCTGGGTACTGCAATCTTCGGTCTGTAACGAACGCATGGTATGCAGCGATGCATGCGCTTCTGTACCACTTTCTGACCATTCTCAATCCATAATTCTGGCTGGAGCACAGACAACAGATGCTGGGGTCCAGGATGCAATAGGTCCTTATGAAGCCGTTCAATTATCATTTCAGTAAGAATACATCCTTTCGGTAGGAGTATCGGGTGTTTTTGGTTGATAGGCAGTGAGGAAGCCTGGAGCCAACCACCCAACCTAAGTATTCCTTATGTGTCAATTAAGGGGTTTAATTTTTGCAGGGAAACTGGGTACTCACCGTTCTCCATGGTGGATAGTTCAGCACCAAACTCATCAGCTTGTGTCTTCTCAACCCAAAACATAAGCACCACTTGTAGCTCCTTTACCTGCAAAGGGCCACTGAACCTTCTTTTACCCTGAGATTTCAAGTCAAGGAAGCACAGAATATAAGATGTAGTGCGTTTTATTCTTTTCAACGAGTAAAACCGCTAAAGTGGTGAGTAATCAACAGGGGTCTTTGTTACACAGAGACACACAGTAATGTGCTGTTCTACACTTACGCCATTATCCAGTGTGCTGAAAAACTTGTTGCTCTTAGGCCAAGCCTCTTGATTATCTTGTAACCATTTGGGTCCTGTCCACCATAGTGGATGGCGCACAAGTTGGGATGGCATCAGACTTCTGAATACACAATCTGCTGTGTTTTCTTTGGAAGGCGTGGCACATGATGCCACCATTCAGGCAGAGTATTAATTTGGATTTCTCTAACCCTATTTGCCACGAATATCTTCCACTGGTGTGATGAAGATTGAATCTGTGACTGTGCAATCATTGAATCTCTCCATGCAAAAGGGAATTTTTTCATGAGAATTGATTCCAAAGTGTTTAAAATTTAGCGAAGGGTTTTTGCTAGTAATACAGCTGCACACAGCTTGAGCCTTGGAAGTGTAACCCTTTTTATGGCTGCAACCTTCGATCTTCCCATCAGCAAGTGGATCGTAGCAGGGCCCTGGAGAGGTACAACGCCCAGATAGCTACTGCAGAATACCCAATCTCTGAGCTGTCTGAGAATCCATGCAGCTCTACAATAGATCGTGGGATGCTAACAATAGGACCTCTGGGAATCGCTATTTCCTCCAGCAACAAAACTTCCTCCCTTAATTGGATCCATTTGGTTCAGATGCGAGCAGGCAGGTCTGCATCCCAATTTACACCTATGATCCACAACTTCTGTATCATATGCTTTGCCCAGAGCACAAGAGAGGCCCATCCCAATGGGTCAAAGTGCTTGGCCAAATCGGACAGTGTGCCTCTTTTAGTGACACAATATTTAGATGGCTGCACCCGTGTATGAAAAGCTATCTGCACCAGGGTCCCACTGAAGACCTAGGACTTTCAAGGTGGCATGCTTCTCAGAATCAAACAATTGAGAAATGGGTGGTTGTAGTTGACCTGACTGGAAGTCTGCAAAAAACTCAGAACTGTTGCTTGCAAACTTCTTCATATTAAAACCTCCAGTTTTCAACATTTCCACCAATTGCTTCAGTGTGAGTGCATCTGCGAGTGTGCGAGTGATTCTGCTTCAGTCGCATCTTTTACGTATGTGTCCGTAATAAGAATTGCAGCAGCAAAAGGAAAGTTACGTCCTTCATCCTCAGCCAGCTGATGAAGTGTACGGATTGCAAGAAATAGAGCATCGCAAACTCTGTAAGTCACAGTTCGCAGTCTATACTCCTCCATTGCGTCAAATTGCTCAACATGTCACAAAATCCTATGGAGATCTTGATGCTGCGAGTCGAGTTGTCTCTTTTGGTACATTTGCTGTATGTCTGCCATAAATGCTACCGTGTGAAGACGGAATCGCAGGATCAGATTATAAATGTCGGCTTGTAGTTTCTGGCCGGGCAGCAGGACGTCTTTTAGGGAGAGGCCTGAAGTAGTTTGCGCCGATGCATCAAAAACTACACGCATCTTATCTTGGTGGTTGTGCTATCTGACTTCAGAACGCAATGGTGAGGAATGTAATATGCAGTCCACATTCCTGTCCGACTTTGGTACATTTTTCATGTTTCTGGAAGCTATGTAATCTGTCATGAACTCTGTGTAACTCTGCTTCAGTTCTGGTTGCCTGCAAAGACTTCGGTCTAAACCTACCAGTCTCTACACGGCTTGAGTCACTGATACCCCTAACTCAGTCCCTGGGTGTGCGAAACGGTGAAGTAACTATGTTCCTGCCATCTTACCTTCGCCTATGAGTACATTGAAAGATTTCTTCATATTCCTGTTCATCTAGTGTCCTCGAAACTGCATATGACTCTTCTTCCAGTTCCCCTAATTTCTTAATTGTGTCATCCATACAGTCTGCAGAAGAATGATGACAGGTGAAGCTTACTGATTTCTCAGGTTGCATTTTCGATTCCACATTTCCCATGACAAGCCATTCCAACAGGAAATCCAACGCTACTGGTGAACCAAGACCACCATCAATTCATAAGCCAGTTAGCAGCTATGGAAAAAGCTCCGCTCCAATCAACAAGTCAATCGAACTAGGAGTCACAAACTGAGCATCAGCTAAGTGCAGATTAGCCTGGTGTTTCCAGTCTCTAGAGGAAAGATCCGTGTTGGGCAACAAGTCACTTATTCTGTTCAAGACCAAGGTTTCCACTATAAACCGACTGGTTGTATTTCCCACTGGTTCAATCTGGCATGTGGCAATACCCTTGACTTCGGTGATTGACACCCCAGACCGACCATGCATTGGTCTTGAATATTTGCATCTTGACAAATCCAATTGCTGCAGACATCCACTTGTAATAAAATTGGCATGAGTTCCTGAATATAAAAGGGCTCAACACATTTGAACCTTGCCTGTCTCCTAATACCAACCTTGGCTGTGGCCAACAAGACAAAAGAGGTAGCAGCTAGACTTGTGAGTGATGCTGTTGTGGTTTGTGGGCTACTAAAAGACTCCTCTGAAGTAGAGTGTTCAGTTACAGATGTATACTTTTCCCAATGTAATGAAGTGTGACGCCGGTAGTTGCATGTCAGGCAGTTATTTTTTGTCCGACAAGTCTACCTTATGTGTGGTTTGCAAACAGTTTATGCAAAGATTATGTACATTTGCAAGTTCAAATCGTTCTTTAGGTGATCTATTAAGAAACACAGTGTTCTGAAAAACTGGGTGTACTCCCCTGCATATGCTGCATTCTAATAGATTAACCTGTGTAGCCTTTCCTAGGAATGACTGAGGAACAAGTGACCGTTCAGGTTTGGGGCCTCACGAAGCAGTTACTTTTGGCAAAGGCTTTGGCTTCTGGCCGGCACTCAGTGCATCTACCATTCGCTGTTGACTATCCAGGAATGCAATTAATTCCTCCAAAGAGGGCAAAGTTGAGGGGCTCATCAGTGTGAGCTCCCACTCCATTCGTAAGCTGATATCCAACTTACCTTCAAGTAGGTGTAGTAAGAGAGGGTCCCAACTCTCCACAGATACCTCCAGAAGCCTGAGATCAGAAAGTACGGAGTTTTTCATCCTTGCTTAAGGAGGTATGTTGTGCCACTGTTTTATTTCACCACTAAAAGTAGGCAATTTTATGACTGGAAATGTTACCCGAGAATATAAGCCACCTGCCGATGACGATGTGACCTTCTCCTGCTTCTCTGTTGCTTCTGCCAAGGTTTCTGCATCTACCATGGTTTTATAATACAAATCATCAATCATTTCTACTCGTTTTTTATATCCCTCTGCATCAAAACCTTTCTTGTCTCTGGAAACCACCAGCACCATTAAATGATCTTCATCGAAACATTTGCGAAGCAGTCCCAAATCCCGGCATGTCACTTGAAACAACTTCCCTTTTGCAGTATCCGCCAGTACTTTTTCTGCCATTACTGCAGCTCTCTTCATGCGATTTTCAGAGTAGTCCAACCGCAAGCGAGCTGCCACAGCCAGGTCCGCAATCATAATTTTTTATTCTTTTCCAAGTTTTCTGTGACCCATTTAAGAGAACGGATCACCCGCGATACCTTCAAAAAAGTTTGTCCATGACCCGTTCATTCACCAAATGAACGACTTCAAAAACCAGTTCACTTTATTTTTCTAGGCACTCGCACCTTCTACCTTATCCAACCTGGAGGATCAAAAATATTCCGTCGTAATTACGCTAACCTGTTCACAACTTTCAATAAACATGACCTGTTTACACTGAATCCCGTACCGTGTCGCCATTTTGCAATTGTCCACTGATTGGAGAAAAAAATGAGTCGCAGTGTCAACGTTCTAATCTGAAACAACAAAATCATGCAAGTTACAAACACAAATAACGCACTAAACAGAGATGAAATTCCATGTTACCAAGTATATACTTCAGGTCCTTAGGGGGATCACTAGACAGCTTTTATTACACAGGTGATTTTTATTTCTTGAGTATTCCTATTCTATATTTAATCTAGCTGAAACTTAACACTGCTTTCTATGCATCTCCCTATACTAATATACACACACTCACTCATAATCGGGGCCGTTCTCATGGTGAGGCGAAGTCTCTCAGCGGGTGTGTCATTGCACATGTCAGCGACGCACACAAAGTCTGTATCTATAAGCAGGTGAGGAGTTACCTGGGTAAGCTCCTCACACAGAGAGTTTCTTCTGTGGGGTTGGCCAGCTGAAAGTGAGGTTTGGCGCCACAGCGTCTCGTGGTAGTCCGGGCCTTCCTTCAACGGCAGCATGGCAGGCTCTTCAAGATTGTGTCCTGCACTGCGGCTGAACATATCTTGGTTCAACTGATTGTGGAGACTGCTTTGGGTCAGCAGGTCGGGGGTCAGCGACCTGTGGGACAAAATTTGCTGCCTCTGCTCTCAGCTGACTGGTGGGAGGGAAAGCCACCACTTCCCCTCTCGGAGGGTGGTCGGCCAGCTGGTATGGACGGTGGAATCTGTGCTGGAAGGGGTACTGCTGGCTGCTCCCTGTGTGCTAGTTGGCCCACCAGGGGTTGCTTAGAGGGTTTTCTTCTCCCTCTGGTTGGCACTGGTTTCAGTGAAGGCGTGCATGAAGGGCAGTGGGATTCTTAACTGGCGCTGCTACATCTGCTGGACTACTAATAACCATACGTCCATGCTCAGGTTCTACTTGCAGCGGCGTGCTGTGTAGGGTTCATTGATCAATCTCTGAATCAGTGGCTCTCTTGACACGTGTCATTTGCATCTGGCATACATTTTCGTTTTCTTCCGGTATTCACAATGTATTTCCTTATCTTTCACTCACTCAGTAGGGACCTTCCCATTTAGGGTCAAACCCTACATAAAAGTGTGCTGCGTTGCAGCTAAATGGTCGTGTTTGTTGTGTGATGCGTAACTGGCAATCTTTTGTTTTAACTTAAACTCATTACAAGTAATGTCACGGCAACCCTACGTAAAATCAAACCCCGAGTCTGCTTACCTCCGGAGCCGACAGGCATGCTCCCAACCTAGGACACCCAAAGGAATGGGAGACGAACATGCATTACCTGTTATACTAAACACGCACATATGTCGACCGAAGCTCGCCTACCTCTAAGCTAGTGCCGGATACCACCCGCACACTGGGAATCTACCCCGCTTCATTCCTTCGCCAAAAGAGTGCAGCAAGGGCTGTACCGCCCACAAAGGGAGGAGCCGCCCCACCGAAGATGCCCGAACTGAAGGAAGCCGAAGGAAAGCGCCGTCAAGCGGGATTTCAGTATATGAGGGTTCTGACATGTATATTATCTGTAAATTAAGTTTAGCCAATGAACACAATAAAAATGGAAATTTAAAAAAAAAGTAATACTGAAAATAATAACATTAAAAAACATTTCACTTCAACTTGTTTAAATAATGAATGTAAAATCTCAAAATACCCTATATAATTGAATGTAATTTGACACCAAATGCAAGTCGACCTCAAACTTTCAAAATTTAAATAATATGACACAGAATGCAATTCAAAGTTTTTATGTCCGCGTGCACACGATCAACTGAGAGCGCACGAGATTATCAATCGGGCAGTGTGTTCATGGAAGCAGGCGGAGAAGAGGAGGCAGCAGGAGGAGTGAAACCATACACCCTCCACGCCGTTACATGTAGCAGACACCTTGCGCATTTGGCAAATGTCTGTCTTTTAAAGTAATTAATTATATTTCAATTCCAAAAAAATTTGTAATTTTGAGACAGAAATGAATAAATAAGGAGATTATCATTTAATAAATTAATTATTCAAAACCACGTACTCTGATTTTCCCTGACACGAGTTACACTGCACTCTGGCTCAGTGCTAACCCATTATTAGACGACCAAAGGTGTCAAATAGGCCCTACGTTTTATCAGTTTATTGAAGAGATGCATTTCTATTGAAATAAAGTAATATAAATCCTCCGATTTCCCCGCAGGAAGTTACCAAAAATGAACTTTACGCTTGGTATTACAAGTGGCTCGATGTTCAGACAATTTTCAGCGACATGGGGAGGTCAAGTATATGCTTCTGGGCATATAATTTTATTCACGAAAATGCTATCCATTGAGTTAAATTAATATTACATTTTAAAGTTGTATTGATTTTACACCAGATACGATGAAACACCAATTTTACGGGGAAAAACTACCTTTAGTCACTAAAGTAAACATCTTTGCAAATAATAATTCCTCGTTAAAATGTATTGCATAACATTTTCAGGTGATACATTTGATAAGTTCAACTATTTTAAGCTGCAGATAATGTTGATAAAATTTCTATGTTCTCCTATAGCACTTTATTTGCTCTGCGGCGGGCATGTGACGACTGAGTGAGTGAGGAGGGGGGACGTGCTTTTCCTTTAGCTAGACAACAGCTTCCCTCTTGTCCAGCTTGTAAGGGGAGGAAGGAAGGCGCGCGGCTGAGAGACGAGTGGTGAGAGAGAGCGAGAGAGAGGGGACTCTAGGTCGCCATGTTGGTTGTTAGGTAACCACTTCTCCTCTAGTGAGGCGTATAAGGGGATATAGCAAGCCAGATTCGCACGTCGCACCACGCCGCCAAAGAAAAAAAAAACAGACCAGCCAACTTGTACTTTGCACCAACCAGGTGATAATATGAAAGAGTTAGAAACATAAATGTGTTACAATCATGCCAAATTTTGTTCTTAATTGCATATAATTAAAAGAAACTGAATTGCAGATGACAAAAAAATTTCACTTTATGACTAGTGAGACATTAAAACATGGAACTACTTTTTGTAGTTCGCTACCAACTTAATTGTAGTAATTGTTCACATTCAAATATATGCAGTTACGGTCAGTGTTTTTTTCATATGTTGATTTCAAGAGTGCTCATTTTATCTTGAATCACCTATACACATACATAATATCTAATACACTAGGTCTCTAGTGTATTTTATATTATGTTGCATTATTAAAATCTCCATTTCTTGTTTGCTGCTTATATGCAGTTGTCCATTTATTAATCATCAAACATCATGCTTCATCATTTTAGTGAAACAGACAGCTGTCCACATCCAAATGGCACAGTATAAACAAAAACGCCTGTACAGGAATCTATGCACAGAAGGCCAGGCAAGTAACCAAAACTGTTAGCTGAAGCAGATCCAAATATTTTTGAAGGCTGCAGATGATGCCTGAAGGACCAGATTACGAAATAACTTGCTGGCTCCTGAAAAAGGTGAAGGGCAAATGGAGTTGCTAGGCAAGGAAGACTTGCAACCACTTGCATCTGGTATATTTAATTCCAGCTGTGATTACTGGTGCAAGTGCAAAGCTATTTTTGTTGCTCTGCACTTCATCTGCGCAAATGTCAGGTTTTAATATTTAATCAGGTCTCAGATGAAGAAGATATGTATAAATATACCAGTGGCTTGAGAAAATCAGGATATGCAGTCAAAACTGAAATGCTGAAAGTTGAGGCAAATCATATTAATTTAGTATGTTTACCATAAAAAACAATACAGGGAAAGGCCCCACACAGAATTTGGCCTACTACAATACATTCATTACAAAGATAATTTATTAATGTGTCATGATGAACAATATGAAGTACAGTGCTTTCAAATTACAGTTAAACGGGTACCTTTTTGTTTATTCAATCAGTATATAGTGAACATATGAACCAGCTGATATAAACACCAGCTGAATGTTACATGGCATTGTTTATTTTGATTGGTATGCAGAAAGCTACGCAACCAACAAGCTGAAAGGAGAAATTTAGCGGGTGTTTCAAAGGTGCTCTAAACCATATAAAAAATAAGTTAACTTAATATTAGCTCAGTTTCACTTTGAACAGTTTTAACATATATTGTAAACAATGACACAACTTTTGTTTGTGAACAGAAATATACAACTGTTTTCCAACTAGTAAAGATTGTTCACGGTAAAGTGAGCCTGTAGAGAAAAATTAATTAGTGCTGTGTCTGTATTGATACCCAATATTGGAAGCCAGCTGGTATTCAGAATATTAGAATCACCCAAATTGAACTTTCTCTAAACCAATACTGAACACCAATTTAGGGATTTGCAAATATTCAAAAATTATAAATATTTATTCACAAATATTTTACTATTCAATTCAAAATTTTTACTTAAATCAATTTTTAAAAAAATAGAACCAAAAAAAATGTACTGGTATCCACTACTTTAGTTGTACCATACTATTTTTTCAAATAATATATTAAAACTAGAACGTTGGATGGATAAGTAGCACCCCAATTTTTTGAAGTGCCACACACAGTAGTTTTAATTAATTACTATTTTAATTCAGTAGGCAGATATCTGCCAATAAAATGATACCTCAGATGTTTGTTCTTGACCTCCCTTATCAAAAATATTAAAACATTGCACAGCACAAGTTTTGCTGAGCGTGAAATCAATTTTCAGTGTGTCCTTGTAATAAAATTGGAGAATATGTTATTGAAATATTAATTTATTTCAGTATATGCACATCTACTGAATAAACTGGTATCCTGGAAGGTCCTTTGACATGAAAGAATACATACATAAGCACTGAGCCTGAGTGCTGTGTTCACTCATGGTGAAGCAAAGTGCAATATTATGAGGAAAATCAGATTATGTTGTTTAGATTTATTAATTATTGAATGTCTTAGAGAAACAAATTTTAGTGACCCATTTATTCGTCTGCTTCAAAAATCCAAGTTTTTATATTAAATATTACGTGTTCAAAAGGTAGGCCTCTGCCAAAGGAACTGGTAATGAACGGTATTCTTGATAATGGCTTGGAGTTGGAGGGATGAGCATCTGCTGTCCTTGGGTGACTTTGTTTCCTTCCTTAAATAATTCACGTCATGTGGTGAATTGGAAGCTAGTTGCCTAGCAACCAGCATGGCGTCCTTGCACCCTCCCTCCCATGATCAACTGAGTAGGGGTAAAGGAGTCTGTAGAGGGACAGTGAGCTATTTTAGCATTTCCTCTCCACACACAAATTGCACTTGTAGCTTTTTATGATAATGCCTACTCCAAACTGTAGCTTTTAACCAATTTTCACAAGTTGTTTTTCATACTAAGGTGTACCAATTGGAGGCAACATCATTCCAACTTATTTATTTGATTGATTTTGACCACAACTTCTTGCATGTTACTGCAATTTTTCTATTTTTTTAGTCTCTAACAAGGCTGCAGGAAACGCTGAGTAAGTACTGTAGTCCAGTACGGCACGGGACTGTTATTATTTTCTCCAACTCTAACCCAGGCTGCAAAAATTTTATCAAGATTATTATAACTCATAATAGTTTTATCAACCACGTATTTCAAAGCAAATGGTTTCGCCTGAAGATACAATAAATCAGAACAAGTAATTTTTTTTTAATGGCATTTTCTTTTAACTTATGATTTGAACATTACGTTTGTCTGTAACAAATCTGTTGGCAAGCCCTTGCAGCACTACGCGTATCAAATTTTTACAGCTGCACAGGTCTTCCTAACGCAAAGAATGGAAAATAATGTCTAACGTTGAACAAGTTTACGAGAATGGTAGCGTGGTAAACATATTACATTTTTATGTGCCGCATACTACTATACTTTGTGGTCAAGATGATAAATTTTAACGCAGGACGTGGTTTTCTTGTTTTTCTAACTACTATAATGCTATTACAGCAGACAACGGAAACTGTATTTTTTTTTTTCCACTCATTGTTACACAATTCGCTTCCCCACTGGCATGGCACCATCGTGTACTTTCGTACACATGTGCGCACTTCCCCTTCGTGCAGCCTCTTTGTTCACCTCTCCTGCCCATCAACATGCTGATGCTTCCGCTCCACTGCCACACATGCCAATAACACACTGCCTGATCAACGACCTCACCACGTGCTCTCAGATGATTGAGTCCGTGTGGGATGTTCAAATTTGGCGTGCATTCAGTGTCGGCTTGCAATTATATACGGTAAGACTTTAAATTTTCATTTTATTAGCTTCTTTCTCCATAACCTTCTTGGAAAATGTATGAAATGCTATAAATATTAATTGAAGAAAGCTTCAAAGTTCAGGAATAATATTTTATTTTATTTTATTTCAAAAATTCAGATTTGCAGACCTTTACACATGTATTTTCTTAGTTCATATTTTGTCCCCATTAGTGATAGGTGAATGGTATTAATAATTCAGTGTCTTGATATTTAGGCTTGATTAAGAAAACCAGAATCTCAATACTTTGCGTCTCTTTGAGTTGCCAATTTTTAGAAAAACTCAACTTACAACTTAAAAAGTACTTGTTGCAAACAAAACAAATTAAACTGTTGCATTTTGATAGTTCAATATGTGCAACAGCAAAGTGGGAATGATACGATTGATAAGGTCGAAAGTACTGTGGGGTTTCAATCACAAGTCAAGAAGAAAGACAAATTCGTTGTAGACAGTTTAATCGACTTGGAATTATGTTAGAAAAATTCAAATGGCATCTCAAAAATCTGTATAAGAACTGGGCCATTTTACACCCTGTAATACTGAATAGAAAATATTTCAATTTAAAACACATTTATAATATACCTTGCAAAATTTAAAGAGTATTAACAGGCTTGACATATAGGTACAAACTGAGACCCAGTATCTTACACCTCATTTAATGCAGAAAATGAACTTAAAATATTGACTAAAAATTACGTAAATAATATCCATGAGGGCAATCAGATGGAGTCTATCAAAGGCTCACAAAACTAAAATGTACTAACATTTTTTTAAAAATCAAAGAGGCTCAGCAAACATCTATGTGTTTGCAGGTGGGTTACCACAAACCTTAGTAATTAAGCTATGTGAGTAGGTGCAGTCTCATTTACCAATTCAAACTAACAACTATCTGGCAACTCGCACACAACTAGTCTCACCAACCAACTTTAACATTACAATTGTAAATTATTAAAATATACTGAATATACATGTGATACTCTACTGGGATCCATACACATTTACCATGCAAAGTTACACCAAACAGAATTTTGACTGGACGACCAAAACCAATTTAGAATGCAAACGGAAAATTGCGCAACCCTATTTACAGTGAACTAGCCCAACATAATACCAATCAACAAACACATTAAAAACACAGAAACAGCAACCCACCTGCAAATTGCCGTACGGCCATCATGAAAAATTTACAGTAACATTATGATGCTACAAAGCTGACAGACGTTGTGATGACCCAAGTTGACGACGCCCAACCTTCAAGACGGTCAGGGGCAGTAAGTGACTGAACAGGAACAGGAACACAGTTCATGTGACAGAGCCCAGGGGCCTAGCAGAACACTGAGCACCAACTTAACATCGGTAGCCAATAGGGTGTATCTGTCTACCACGCATGTGTGGAAAGGTGGGGGATCCAAAGAGCAGGAAGGAACTGCAGGGCAACCAAGACAGAATGTCGGCGGAGTGGTAAACTAATATTGATCATTACGAGGAGCGCACTCTGCACACCTTGCAACCCCCTTTGTTAAACCAGTCTAGTGCCATAACAGTTTCCACAAGCCGTAAGTATCTTAATAAGAAACCATGAAGAAGTAAATCGGAAAATACTCATCACAAACGCAGATTACATCAGTACATACACTTCGTCCAAAAGCACACACATAGAGAAGAATCTCAAACAGTGACAAAGTTGTTGAAGAGAAAGATTACAGATGTTCTGTGTAGTAACAAATAACATCGAAGTCTGTCCAGCGTAACACAAATACATAAATTCTTCATAGATGTTCAATCTCTTCCCTTCCGGGAAAGGGTCAGATTGAGAGTCCATTGCGCATCCCAGCGCGATAAAAATTTAAGTCTAAACTGTGCACACACAGCGCCTGGCGGACCAGCAGCACTTCGGGCACCAGAAACGAGAGGGTTGCAGCAACAAGCGTGGCAGGCACAAGCTCAACTCATCCAATAAGCAGTCAGATGGTTGAAGTCTACGCTGCACACCTCCGCGCAGGAACTCTGACTGAAAATAAACAAAATAACACGATACATAAGAAAAGGGTAATTAAAAGAAAATTAGATAAAAACAAAGGAGGGGAAGCATAAAAGCGATGACAGTAACAACTGCAACCAACAATTACAAAAAAAATTTGCAACAGCAAAACTTTCATGACTGCAAAATTAAAACCTTAGGCCTGGGCAAATACCTATTCAGGTGATCCATGTCAGCTTTTCTGAACTCACGCGAAGTCCCTGGCAAACACAACATTACAGTGTTTGCTCTAAATATTTTTAAATAATAAATGGGCCAAGGTATTTCGGTATAAATTTAGAACCAACGCCCTTCCCACTGTTTGCAAGAATGAAATTTTTACATAAAACCTGATCACCAACTGCAAAAGGAGGATCAACTGTGCCTTTATCCAGATGCGCAGCCACCTCTTGTTTCGCAGTCTCAATGCGACGAGCCACTTCATCAAGGAGGCGGCCCCGGGCGGCAGCGTCAAGAGAGGAAGGGATATGGGATGTTCCAAATATTTAGGAGCGGATGAGGTGAGTTACGACCCAAAAACGGCAAGGAAGGAGGCGAGTCCATGGAATCGTGCACAGCAGAATTAAAGCCTACGTTAATTATGTGAAGATCATGATCCTAAAATGTATGGTCCTGATTATAAAAGACTAACTGTGCCCGCGACTTCGCTCGCGTGGACAACAGAATTATTGTTTAGGTTTTTATTTAAATAAAGTCCCCTCCCCCCAGGGAAACCAACCCCCCGCCACCATGGCTCTCTACGTCCGCGTACACGGTCNTCAACCAACTCGCAAAAAATTACTTTTTCACAAAACTTTTGATATCTCTTAAAGTATAGGCGCAATGGTTTGTTGTATGGGAAAACAACAGCTTGAATTTTACGTATTTATTTATTGAGAAATTATATGGTAAAAATGCTTATTAGTATTTCTCTGTTATAGATGGATATTTCCCACGATGAAAAGTAGCCAGTATTACCTTTCAGACCTCCAACTATTTCTGTGCAAGAAATTACGTCGATCTGTTGCTAAGTTAAGACGTTGAATTGTTACGTCGATCTGTTGCAATATCGCATTGTTATTCCGTTTGTGTACCTTTTCATTTTCCAATAAGAATTTCCCAGAGGTAATGAGATATTTTCTTGGGATAAAAAGTAGCCTATGTCACTTCCCCGCCCTCCAACTATCTCTGTGCAAAAAATCACGTTGATCTGTTGCTCTGTTGCTACGTGAAAGGAGGACAAACAAACACACACTTTTGCATTTATATAATAGTTAGGATGGTATGACAGGCCTTGATGTTCTTATTAAAATGCTCTACTTGGTTCCCTTTCGGAAAATAGGGACTCGAGATGTAGTATTTTATCACCCAACAAAAACACAAGTTTTCAAAATAGAGGGGCTGAAAATATCGGGCATTGTCCGCCACTATCTCCACAGGAGCACAAAAAAGTTTTCAGACCTGATCTTGAAGATCTTTGACAATCTTAGGCGCTTTCATGTTTCTCAAGGATAAAAGGGTGAAAAATTTAGAAAAAGTATCCAACACAATCAATAAACAAACATTACCCTTTTTAGATTGAATTAATAGTCCGAAAATATCTAGGTGTACAATATGCCACAGGTAATTCGGAACCTGGACCTCAGCTTGCCCTAAATTTGTTTGTAACGTTTATTTACAGCGTTGACAAGCGTCACAAGTGTGTACATAATGGGACACGTCCGTCTTCAAAGTGGGCCAAGCAAATTGCGCAGAAATCTTATGAAAAGTTTTATTTAACTTCAAATGGCCACCAAACAGAGAATCGTAGAAATACCTTGATATCATTGGCCGCAATGCCTCAGGCACAGCCAACTTTCTAGCACTCCCAGTTTGACCAGTAAAATAGAGGAGTCCATCCTTTTCAATATGCAGACATTGAAATCCAGCTGACAAATCATTTCTAATCTGTTGACATCAAGCATCTGTGACATACGTGAGGCGGAGCTGAATAACACGTTCGGGAAAACCCTAGCATGGCCTGTTATTCGGCATGTTCAACTTCGAAATCGTTAGAATCGAGCATTCGCGATAACACATCGGCTACAGGATTATCCGCGCCTCAAACATGTTGCACCTTGAATTTGAATCTAGACTTGCGCAACACCCGGTTTTCCCAGTTGGTGAGGGTGATTAAGCACCCAACTTAAGGCTTGGTTGTCAGTAAAAAGATATATGATGCAAATTTCTCAAGCCCGAACAAGCATGCAAGAGTTTCCTTCTCATAAATTCCTAAGGCGCATTCAGAATCCGTCAAGGTTCTACTCGCAAAGGCCACCCGAGCAATATGTCCATTGATCTATCGACCCAACACAGCACCCAAAGCCACAGACGAGGTATCGACCTGAACCACAAAAGTCCATCAAAATCAGGTAAAGTAAGAACCAGGAGAGAACTGAGCACCTGTTTCAAAGTACTAAATGCCTGTTCCTGCTCCTGACCTCAACTAAATTCAACTACTTTCTTTTTTAGATAGTTAAAAGGTCCCGCTATTTCTGAATAATGTTCTATAAATCTGGAATAGTAGCCCATAAGGCCCAAAAAATCTTGTACCCCTTTCAAGGTACGAGGACGGGGAAAGTTGACAATTGGGGCTACACGATCCGGTCCATTAAGAGTTTCCTTTCACTGATGACATTTCCTGAAAATTTAACCTTATTAGCGGCTAGGATGACTTCCTCAGGATTGATCGTCAACCTTATCTCTCTAAACCGTTTACAAAACCTCACGCAAGTGATCCAGGTGGGAATCCATGTCCTCACTATAGATAATCACAACATCAACATAATTGAACACAAACTTATATTTAAATTCAGAAAGACACGTGATAAGGCTTCACTTCCAAAATTGGCATCCATGGGAATTCTTGTCAACTCATGCTGATTCCATGGGGTGCAGAAAGCAGTGTACTTCTGGCAAGATAAGCACTGGTGGAATCTATTGTAACGATGCCTGCCTACGTCGTGGACGTCGCATTAAAGCCACCATGTTTGTAGCATTCTACGTCTGGGTATGACGCATGGAAGTTGCAATTCGGCTAGCTCAGTAGTAGAAACACAAACTCTTTAAAAGGCGCCAATTAAATACCAAATGTTGTAGTCAAGTTCCGGTTTATTATTCTTTAAGTTTATTTACTAAAGATGCCACAGTTCACGTATGGTTCAGGTATGCCAAGTACGAACAGGGTTCACAGATACACAGACAATGTAGAGAGCAGCGCCACAGTCGTTGTTGATTATTTAAGTCATAAAAACTTGCCTTGTAAGAAGAGAATACGAAGGCAGGAGGGACATCTGTTACCTCCTGGCACCCTATCGACCTCCCACACAAGATTATTAGAATTAAGTATGCTGAAAAAGAATGAAGTTGAAAGATTTAACGATCGCGGGTGCTTGCTGGTCTGGGCGAAATTCGTCACGCACGATGCATTTTCCTTGGCTGCAGGTTACGTTTCTTTTTTCCGGCGACAGACACACAGAGTATTTATGCTGCGGGCCTATCGCCCTCCTCTACACAGATAAGGGCACGGCAACCGGCATCGCATCCTGCAGCACCATGCAAACTGCATTGTTTGTAAAATTTAATCAAACTCGTCTCGACCAAAATCTGCCTACCTGAAGTTCGGAAAGCTTCTGCGTAGCCATCCAAACTGCATTATTGGTAAAAATTAATCAAATCAACCTTAGAGCCAGGATTGCCATCCAAACTGCATCGTAGCCCGCTTAACTGCGCCATCAGTTAAAGATAATTGAACTTTCTGAACAAAACCTGATAACGCAGTCGGAAAGTTTATAATCTAATGGCAACGCTTAACAAAAAAACTACGACTTTCGAAACGGCAAACGTACGCCCAGTAACGATAAACGAACTACCACGGCTTTAATTTTGAATCCCGATAAAATATTACGAATCTTGGCAAAGCGAAAGAAAATGAACCACGTATCCCAAAAATTAATAATGCTGCGTCATTACACTATTATTTAGATCTAAAACTGAATTAACCTTAGCATGTCCTAGGTGCTGCAGCGCACAATCGACTGTCGGAAGTGGGAAAGGATCTTTATTTATTTTCCTATTTGCTAACGTACGATTGACAACTAGCCTGTACTTGTCACTATCTTTTTTTTTTACTAAAAAACCCTGAGAACAATAATCTGAAGTAGAGGGATCTATAACTACTGCTTGCAGCACTCTCTCTATAATTTCGCGAAATGCCCTTAATTTGGGAGGCAAGCAACGAAAATGACTGTCACGTACAGGCACATCGTCTACCAAAGAAAACTTATATGGTAACACGTCACATTTTCTAATTTTAGTGGTAATGACATCATTAAATTCTCGTTTCAGACGTGATAAACATGCCTCAACATTTTCCACCGAACTAACGTCTACGCCATATTGAAGTTTGTTTATAGGAATGCCCTCACCACGATCCAAGCTAATTTTAATGTTATCCGCAAAACCAAAAGAAAGGGTAAACTCCTCTACATTTACAGAAGCACGAGTCCGACCAAGAAATTCCAAACCCAAAATAACCACGTGGTTAAGTACGGGCAACATCCAAAAAGGAAAGATCCAGGAGAAACAACCTATTTTAAAATGTAAGTCAACTTCATGGGTGGTGGCCGTCAAAACATCGCCGTTGGCTATACATATTGCAATTCTGATACACGTTGAACACATGATCGTGAAATCACCTTAGCTTTTATCAGAGACTTTTCAAAATGCCAACTAGTGACGCAATGCATCATGCCGGTATCAACCAAGGCTGGGTATAATGCCCCTCCGCACGCGACTTGTACAATACACTTTTGTGGGTTTGCACGAACGACGGCCGGAAATACAGCACAAATTTCCAACTGTCATTCGTTTCCCGATTGAGTACACCCAGTATGCACATGAACGCTCTGTTCACAATGGAAACATTTACGTTTCTAAAATCTAAAACGGTACATGTTGTTCCTCTCAATTACTACTGACGTGTCCGCGCCCAACACAATTATTTACACGCTCATTTGCTGCAGAAACATTACTAACTTGCGACAACGGTACACTATGTGGAGGTGGAGCAAAGGTGGATCAGTATTCAGCCGCGGCAGTTAAACGACCTTGTAATTCAACAGCGACCCCCCACAGCCCGATAATCACGTGTGTTACCGACAACAAGGAAAACAATGCACGTACTTGTGGGGCTAATTTCTCCAGCACAATACTTACAATTTCACATTCTGGTAAATTCAAACTCAATGTCTCGTGATAAGCAACTATAGATACAATAAATTGAATTAAGGTCTCACCCGGTCACTGANGCACGTACTTGTGGGGCTAATTTCTCCAGCACAATACTTACAATTTCACATTCTGGTAAATTCAAACTCAATGTCTGGTGATAAGCAACTATAGATACAATAAATTGAATTAAGGTCTCACCCGGTCACTGAAAAAGGTTCACAAAATCATGCTCACATGGACGTTTAATGCGTGTGGGAAAAACATGAGCCAACACTCTATGATGAAAATTTGCAAAACTACCATTCAAACTATTGATTTTTTCCAAAATAAGTTGCAACACACAGCCTTCACACTTTACAGACAGGACGCGCAACTAGGTCACATCTTCACACAAATGAAAGTCTATTATTTTTGCTACCACAATGAAAAAAATTAATACAGCACGGGGCTTGACCAAGAATAAATTAGTCATGGTTTCAATGGATTGGAATAACAACTTGGTAGAAAAGGAGTTGCTAACACTCGCCTAAACCACCTCCTCCTGGACACGGCGCGTGTGCTGGCTGCGACCCCTCCAAAAATTTACTGCAAGGCGATGCAACTCTGCAACTGTTGCATCCGGTGAGTTGNCGTGTGCTGGCTGCGACCCCTCCAAAAATTTACTGCAAGGCGATGCAACTCTGCAACTGTTGCATCCGGTGAGTTGGAGATTTCCAAATCAGTTAAGAATGCTTGGAGCTCTTCCTTTTTAAAAGAGTAGAGAAAACCCACACTCTCAGCCATTTTCGTGAAACAGAAGAAGTACCAATGATTAGCAGAGTTTACACAGAATAACTTGTGAGGTTTCAATCACAAGTCAAGAACAAAGACAAATATGTTGTAGACAAACAATTTAATCAACTGAGAAATATGTTAGAAAAATTCAAATGGCATCTCAAAAATCTGTATAAGAACTGAGCCTTTTTACACACTATAATACTGAATAGAAAATATTTCAATTTAAAACATTTATAATACCTTGCAAAATTTAAAGAGTATTAACAGGCTTGACGTACAGGTACAAACTGAGACCCAATATCTTACGTCTCATTTAATGCCAAAAATGAATTAAAAATATTAACTTAAAATTATGTCAAGAATATCTATGAGGGCAATTGGGTGGAGTCTATCAAAGCCTCACAAAAATAAAATGTAGTAACATTTTTTAAAAATCAAAGAGGCTCAGCAAACATCTATGTGTTTGCAGGTGGGTTACCACAAACCTTAGTAATTAAACGGCGCAAGCAGGTGTGGTCCCATTACCAATTCAAACTGACAACTATCTGGCAACTTGCACCCAACTAGCCACTGCAACTTTAACATTACAATTATAAATTATTAAAATATACTAGATACACACGTGTTACTCGACTGAGATCCACGCACATTTACCATGCAAAGTTACCCTGAACTAGCCCATCATAATACTAATCAACAAACACATTAAAAACACAGAAACAGCAACCCACCTGCAATCTGCCCTACGGCCATCGTAGAAAATTTACGTTAACATTATGATTCTACAAAGATGACAGACGTGGCGATGACCCAAGTCAATGATGCCCAACCATTGAGGCAGTCAGGAGCAGTAAGTAATGAAACAGGAACAGGGGCAAAGTTCAAGTGACAGAGCCCAGGGGCTCAGCAGAAGGCTGAGCACCAGCTTGACATTGGTAACCAATAGGGCGTAACTGTCTACCGTGCTTGCGTGGAAAGGTGGGGGATCCAAAGAGCAGGGAAGGAGAAAGGAACTGCATGGAAACGAAGACAGAACGTTGGCAGAGTGGTGAACTAATATTGATTGTTACGAGGACAGTACTCTGTACGCCTCGCAGTACAATCAATAGGAACTATGTATTGAAACGAGTGGGAAAGTATCCTAGTCGGAAATGTGATGTGATACTTAAAAATTAGTTATTAGAATGCTAGTTACAAATTATTATCTTATGAAAATAATAATTTCATTTATGTATGTTTTGACATTACTATTCATCGCTTTGAAAAATTATTGAACTTTTAATGACATCTTTTTTAATCAAGCGAACAAATGAAATTGCTACTATCTGTTGGGCATCCAGTTTCTCTGTTTTGTGTATGTTTTGGAAACTGTTTCGTTGTAGTTTATATAGACGTAATGATTAGGTTGAGTTTTATTGTAATAAATCCACATGTATGAACAAGATTTGATTTTGTCTAAGGTTGAAAATAATTCGACATAAATTGTAAAAAGTGCATTGTGTTTCTGTGCTGGAATGACTATCAGGCTTACTCCTCATTTAATATGAAGTGCCACCTTGAAAAGTTGTATATTTTACAAAATAAACAGAAGCTAGGGCTGCGTGTCATCAAGACATGCACAACTACTTTGAAGTTTTGGGGTGATCAGCAGAAGCTTCGACATCAAGTGAAAACTGTTCTTGTAAAATAGAAAGTCGTGATCAAATTATATGAAAAATGTTAATAAACACATTCATTTACCTCCTTTGCACAAAAGGAATCGACACGGTTTGCAAAAATGATTTGCATTGATTTTGTCGCTTTCACCTTTGTGGGGGGATTCTGTAAAGATGATTGTGAGCATTATGTGATGGGTGGGATCATGCAAGTAAATATGGTACCACCTGTACATGTACACTAGTGTGTGACTTTGGTTGTTTTTTACATCTCTCATTCTCCCCTCTTCTCTTGCATCATCACCTCGCCAAGACATGATAAGTGTTTACACAGTACAGGACCAGCTGTAGAGAAACAGAACAGGATATGCGGGTTTTTATGTATTTAACTTACAAATAAATTTAGGGTGTTTGGATACTTCTTTGATTATTTGTTGTTAGTTCATATCCATTGTTTTAACATTTATGCTAACTAAACACTGAATTGTATGTTAATATACATGCACATAATTACATTTTAAATATTTTAATGCCTATCCACCTACCTTAGGCATGTAGAAGTTGGTACAGACAGGCAAAAGTAATTTTTCGCCTCTCCTGTGCACAGTCAAGCAAGAGAACTGTATACAGTATTTGCTTGTGTTATATTTTTAATGGTTTCATCTGGTGGTAAATTGTGTATCCAAGACCAGGTGGGTATCTACTGGGAGATCACTCATCTTTCACGTAGTTTACAACATTCCCTTCTCATGCTGAAAGGAACTGTGTCTAGCCTATACACAATGCTACCATACACATACAGACTAAGTGTTGTACCACATTGCTTAGTGGATGAACCAATTGTTTCAGATGTAGTCCAAAGTCACCCAAGGAACAACATACCTTCATCCTCCCAGGTGCCTTCGACANTGAACCAATTGTTTCAGATGTAGTCCAAAGTCACCCAAGGAACAACATACCTTCATCCTCCCAGGTGCCTTCGACATTATTTTGTCTCAAGAAAATAAAGCAGTACCATACCCAGTTCCATCAGTTGTCACCTACAGTATCTATGATCATACATTTCTCTTAGCTTACTCGTCCACATCTTTGACTATCCGCTTCTTGGGTCAAGCGGATGGGTAGGAGGTGGTCTGTTACGATCAGTGTTGTCCGGACACTGATATCGGCGGGCATTCAATCTGGATCAGAGCATTCTGCCACTCTAGTTCNGTTACGATCAGTGTTGTCCGGACACTGATATCGGCGGGCATTCAATCTGGATCAGAGCATTCTGCCACTCTAGTTCTGCAAGGGAGGCCTCCTTAAGGCTCAGCTTCGCCTATTATGCCAAAATTCTTTGTTTTCGTGTCATAATTTCAGTTTAAGAGGTATTATTGAAAATTTTTGATTATAGAAAATTTACAATATACTAGTTGTTTAATACTTTTGTATCTAATTTTCATTGTATGTTATTTCCTGCATGCAAAAAGGCAGGAACTTATTGATAAATTATAAATATGTTCCTGACTTTTTGCAACTAGCAGATAACACACAAAAAAAATTAAGCACAAAATTATAAACTCGCAAAATGTAAATTTTCTGTAATCATACATTGTCGGTAATTACTCTAAATCTGAAATTACAATACAAAAACAAAGGATTTCTGCAAATAGGTGAAGCAGAGCCTTAAGGGAATTTGCTACTGTTGTCCCAGGATAATCAGAGGCTAGCCCTGCCCTCACAGTCTCATCTCCCGTAGGGGTGGATGAGTGGGTGGAATCTGGCTGGTATCTGTAGTTGTACAAGCAGTCGCCACAGCCTCTTCCCTACTGACCTGTTGGTGGTGGGCTTGGCAGACTACTTAATACTATATCTCAGTTTGGGCCAAGCCCATATCTCAACAATATGTTTGTTGTTTCATTCTTCTTAATGATTTCATACCAGTAATGTTTGTGAAATTTTATGTAATTATTTGGAAATATTTGCAGTCGAAGGAAACTGTATCCGTTTCAAGCAACTCATGTAAACACAAAAGAGGAAATTATGCTTGGGACAATAAAATTAACAGCGATGAAGAAGGTGTGTAATGAAAAATGAAATGACAGTTGTATGAGTTGAAATAAATTTATGGTGTCAATAATTTCTTGTATATTTACAGTTGTACAACAAGGTTGTTTTTTTTTGTTTGCATCTTTGTCATACTGTATTTTAGCCACGCAGGTTGTAAGTTTTATGGGGAGGCATGAGGAAATAGGAACTTGTCCATTATGCACACACTAAATTTCCGTAAAATTTACTCTGAATGCCTTACCTTAATTTTTCACAATGACATTTATTTAAAACATTTGGGGTGCTTACGTGAGTAAATAATGTAGTTAATTTACAATAGTGTAGAACGTAGATATGTTATCAAAGTTTGAACGATAGAGGAAAACAGTTTTATCTTGTTTGGTGGAATAAGACAAGCATGTTCAATTGTAGGAGGTGCCAGATCAGTGCCAAATAGTTCTTGTATCCAGGAAGTGATGAACTGATGTTGAGAACTGCTAAAATGGTTAAGTGCAGCTATTGTTTGAAAGTGTCTCATGTGTCTGGAGGCTGTTGTAATGTTGCGGAGAGTGAGGAGGGTGTTGTGTGCAGTGTGTAGAGTGAGGATGGTGTTGTGTGTGGTGTGTAGATCTTCAGTCCAGAGGAGTTGCTGCCGGCTGGTGGTCATGGGGGCAGCGGCGAGTGCGAAGGCAAACCGTGTGACAACCTGCTCAACCCGGAGCTGGAAGAAGCGCTCCTCATCGACCACATAGAGGAGATGCAAAAGGAGAAGGACATCCTCACCTCAACACTGCCCCGCCTCACCCGGGCCACCTCCGATGACGACATGCTCTCCACCGACATGGACGATGGCAGTCTCGACGATGTAGCCGCCCACATTGATGATGTTGAGCACGACGGTAAGCCATCTTGTATCCTTTCTCTCACATGCACTTTCATTTCCCTTTTATCCCTTTTCTTTGCACTTCTGTTACTCTTACCTTGACAAACTATATGGTTCATTGTGGTGTCAAACCTGTATTTAGACTTTCGGGAAATGTAGCAGACTCTGTAGTTGACTTATAGCTTTCATTAGGCACTCCTGTTTCTACGACTATTGCATTTAATTTCTGCCTCGCCCTCACCTTGCTTCACCCCTATTAATGCTGAAAACAAGACTTCCAATATTAATCGCCTCCCAAATGTTTCTCACCTAATTCTTCTCCCACTTCACAGCCATTTGTGATCTTCCATCTTTCCTTCTTTTTATCACTTACATCCTCAAGCATCTATTGTGCTCCTATCCTTTGCTTTGTGACTGGCTTATTTATCTTCCCATATTTATTATCCTGTAGCATTCTGCTTCTTATTCCTGTGTGGAGCGACACTGACCCTCCGCCAAGGCAATCCCTTTTCAGTACCTGGTGGCATTTCTTTAGATTTCCACTTTTGCACAATGGGGTAGAGTTGCCATTATCTGCCTGGTTTTCCCTTAGTATTCCAGTTTCTTCTGCCTTGGCATTTAGTTTACATCTTGGTAACGCCATGTGTAATAGAAACCTTGCTGTTGAGTACACTGCAAATTTCTCGATATAACTATCTGTCTTCTATCAACATATTTTTCCTTTCTCTTCCTAATGCCTCCGTATGGTGGCGGCGGGGTTTTAAAATACCACCACTGCCACCCCGTGCTTGTGGTAAGAGAGACAACTAATTGGGATGCTATCCGGATCTGAAATTTGTTTGGACAGTCATCTTATACTTTTTTCTTTGTCTTCTTCTCTTTTGTCATCTTTTGTCGCATCTTCTCTCTCACCAGCTTTGTCTCAGGCCAGCACGATGTCCTTCTTCCTAATGAGGGTCTGCCCTCATGAATGAGTGCTGCCTCCAAATTGTGTGACCATACATGTTAGTAACGGTCTAGCGAACCCTTCTCACTGGCCCAACAGACAAATCTAGGTGCAGAGCCCGTATCCTCGTACATGTACATCCACGTAGCACCAATTGATACCTTCAAGGTGGGAGGGGTTGCCATGGCGGATTAGCCCATGCGCCTAGACCTATCGGGAAGATGTGTTACCGCTGTACGGAGGAGGCTGGTGTAATCAACCACAAGACCTCTGAGACTTTACAACAAGAAACAAAACAATTTAATTTTCCATAGTATGTATTAATAAAAATCCTAAAAATTAAATAACCCATTTGTATATATTAAATGACTAACTGTATTAATACAGAGACAAAGCACTTGTAACATCAACACATATTATGAGGCATTTTGAGGTCAATCCCACAATGCAATTATTTAAATCACATTGCAGAAATTACAATAGCCCATTTCATGTGGTTAACAAGTAAATATACTAGCAAAAAATTGGACAAATAATATTAAATGTTGGTGGACAGCGTTTCAACATGCAGCAGCATGATTATGAAGTGGTGGTGGGNCTCTTGACATTCACTAAAAACTCCATTCATGTTTTTTATTTCTTTTTCATATGCACAGTTGCCTTGGCAAAATTCCTCTTTCTCCACCACTCCAACACAGAGAGAGAAAATAATGTTTCTCTTTCAATAATTGTCATGGAAAACCAAGGGAACAAAGGTCATCATCAGTAAGTGGTCATCCTGTGGGCACTGGTTAAGATGGATGGCCTTTATAGCAGAACTGAGCAAAAGGTCTGGGAGCAGGTGATAAAGGGAACAAACTTACATTTTTTATTTTGTATAAGAGGTGACTAGAGAAGCTCTGAGTTTGTATTTATTTATGTGAGATTCAATGATGACTAGGAGTGTGTTAATATTCAAAAATTTGAATAGTTGCGAATAGTAATTTACGAATTATGTGCACTCAAACTTTGAATCTCTTATGGGTTAATAATTTACATTCCTGCTTTGAGTGGTTATAGAGCTGTGCTGACTGGAAATCTGCTTCTGCTGAATTTGCTTGCCATGTGGAAAGTCTTCCAGTGTAATGAAGTGCTTCTGGAAACTAAAGGCTCAGTGGAAAAGATGCTCAACTTCCATGGTTTTTGCAAACAAAGTTTGTAGTTTTTGTCCCAATTTCCACCCTGCAAAGATAACAATCTACTAGCTTGAAATTGAGGAGGGTCAGAACAGGATTAGCCAGGGGAGGGAGGAATTGTTTTCACAGCCACATGCCTCTCTCTCTCTCTCTCTTTCTCTCTCTGTCTCTCTCTGTCTCTGGGAAACAGCTGCCTGTGTATTGGCCACATTAAGTACTGTGACAAATGTATACCAGTGGAAAGGCCACTTAAGAGGAGGGCTACCAACCATAAGATAACACAAACACAATGTGGATTTTCTGTCTCAAAAATTTTTTTTTACTTTGCCTTCCAAATCTTAACATGGCTATTTTGTCTTCATGCTATTATTTTCTGTGACATTTTGCACCCACCCACTCCAGCAAACCAGATGTTGAAGTCTTAATAATCAAGTCTGAATGCATTGCTGGTTGACATGCATCAATTTTTTTTTTATTTTGGTCGTTTGAAAAATTATTTGTACAGGTTACAATGTATTTCAGTTAGACTTAGGTTTATATTAATTTTTTTTATTGGCCTTCTTTATGTGTGGATTTTTATGGCAAATATTGCGTATACCACATACAACAATTATATTGATTTGAACCGAACTTGGTATATGGCAGCTA
The DNA here is from genome assembly GCA_002778355.1 of Clitarchus hookeri. NCBI lineage: Eukaryota > Metazoa > Arthropoda > Insecta > Phasmatodea > Phasmatidae > Clitarchus > Clitarchus hookeri. The sequence goes on from NQII01001049.1 coordinate 174,083, forward strand.
CTAATGAGAGAATTTAATTCTCTGGCCTCCTGCATTAGGCAGTTTCACCTTGTTCATTTGTAAAATGTTTTCCACACATTTGTACACACACATTTATTTTCAGTGTTGCATGTACAGAAAGAGGACATATTTCTTCTTTATTATTTGCTGCCAAATAAATAGGCATGTAGGTCTAAATGTTATGTTACCATGGTTGTGCACTACCATCGCTTTTATTCACATACCAAATGTCCCTATTTAACGAACATGCAGACATTTTTTGGTAGTTCCAGGAAAATTAAAGTGTTTTGTTTCTGCAAACACATTCAAAAGTATACAATTGCAGGACATTAATGAGAGCATGAGACAGCAACACGGTGGACACGATTAATACCAACATGGCATCGCATCATGGCTGTACTGGAGCATGAACTAACAGCGCTAGTAGTATCGCAAACTGATTCAAGAGTTTACAGTGAAACGTTTGCATTTTGGAAAAACTTTTATCTATTATAATTTAACTTACGCTAAACAAATTCTGTTACTGAATCATGACCATGGTAGCAATAAATTGCAAACATGTGCAAACAGTTAGCTTTACCTTAGCAAATAGCACTGCATCTGCATGCACCACTCTTCAGCGTTTGCAGAATCTACTACCAATTTAACCAAGAAGATATGCCTATTTAAACTTATCGCAAACAATGATAATTACTGAAAATAAAACAGTAGGATCACTGAAAATAAAACTGCAACAGCAATGAAATAAATTCCGTTCCTGATAAAGCATTTATTTGTATCGCAAAGAACTTAGAGATATTTTCTGACAGCCAAAGTGTATCTCTTCTTCCATACTGCGATAATGCATTGGTGTTTTCACAGTGTGTCTCTCATATCTTCATACTTCACACAAAAATGGTTCATATATAGTTAGTGCATAATTTGTTAATGGTTACATTTTGCAGCATACTTTATAGCATGATATAATCTAGTAAAAATGATGTACTGCACTTGAAGATGCAAGTATTATTTGTGGGGAACAGTTTGTTTTTTGATCAGTGAACTTATAATTTATTTCTGACATATATAACAGAAGTGAAATGTTTACTGGTAGCCATTCTACTTAGAAACTATTTGCACACTTCTATCGAGTCAATAGTTTTTTTTATTGGATCACAGTCTTTCAGCCTACTTCAAAGACTATTTGTGGGCATTCCCACTTCAGGTGAAAATTTTCATTGAAACTTGCGGCGCGATTGCTTTGAGGCAGTTTTTTTTACGTTACTTTGTTGCCTGTGCGTGAAGAATAGGGCCTGTTTGTTTTCCCTGGTCTGGGTACGTCTTGTGGGTGTATTCCTTCTGTGTTCTCCAGGTCTTTTCCACGCGTTTTATCTTAGCACACCTGATTTCTTCCATGGCAGGGGCTTCGGCTGGCTCTGACTCCACTGCCAAGAACCAGGGCAGCGTAAGGTGTGCCCAAACAGTAGCTCACTGGGTTAGGCTTAGAGGATCTCGTTCTGTCTTTACCGAAGCATATACAAACGTGATGTCTGGGATGTATTGATCCCATTTCCAGTGATTTTGTCTTAAAAATAACTGAATATTTCTTTGGACCTTAAGTATTTTTTTCAAGAGATATAACAATTGATAAAGAACACTGCTTTTCAATAGGAATAACACTGGCAATTTCAGGTTTTACGAATAGTGATATTTCTCAAATTTTGTATGTGTTTATAAAGAGCACATGAAAAATTGGAGCAATCTCATGCAAAAAGCTGCATTTTTGTAGCGAGAAAATAAGTGCCATTTTTGACAAAAATAACACGTATATTTTCAGGTCTCTACGTATACCGTAGTACACACTCCAGGACGTGATCGCTAAAGAAATTTTGTTTTCTATTTTCTACTGACCAGTAACAACACTGGGTCTTAATAACACTCGCGAGCAATCGGTCGGCACCATATTTCTGACAAAGTCCCGTGCATCGTAGATAATCATTATGTCTGGCATCTCATTTTCCTATGCTGGGAATTCCGACATTCGAATTAAACACTATTGCAGTCTTTTTTCCTTCTTGTTATATTGTATTAAAGTGAAGGAAAAGTAACGTGGTACTTTTTTTTTTTTAATTTGTAAATAAGTGTTGTNCTCATTTTCCTATGCTGGGAATTCCGACATTCGAATTAAACACTATTGCAGTCTTTTTTCTTCTTGTTATATTGTATTAAAGTGAAGGAAAAGTAACGTGGTACTTTTTTTTTTTTAATTTGTAAATAAGTGTTGTAGAGATGAACCTGTGCAAAAAATGCAGCAAACTCAAATTAGTTCAGGATGTGGAAACTTGTTGGTCCACTGAAGCTGTTGAGTTGAGCTCATCAGATGTTGACTCACTTTCACCATCATAATGGAAACTTGCTTCTTGCTTAGTAGAAGTAATGAAACCATTGGCAGAGGTAATGAAAAAATGCTGTGGCAATAACTACCTAACAACATCAATGGTTATTCCTACAATTCACTGCCTTGAAGTCGCAACAACTAATCACATAAGAAAAAATGAGTTTGGAACAGGTGTTTTATTTGCACGTAATCGAGGCTTTCTAATCCTTATGAGTGGTTGAAAGAAAATCAAGAGAGCTTCCCACTTTTTGCACAAGTAGCGAAGATGCCAACTTGTTATGCCATTATATTTTCCAACATATTTTCAAGTTTCTTCAGTGCTGAAAATTTTTGTGTTAAATTTACTGTTTCTTTAATAACTCTGAATCTTTAACATACAGTATACTTAAATAAGATGCAGTACTTGTTCAAGACTTGTCACACAAGATTAAAATTTCATTAAATTTTTTGTCCTAATATTATTTATAGGGAATAACAAATTACTGTTGCATGCAGGTAATATTTTACTCTACTTTGTTATTGTGATACCAGTAGTCTTATACCTACCACCTCTGGAAAAAAAATGGGTGAGTATACTTACGTATGTGCGTTAGAAGTTATACTTCTTCGGCATGACTGACTAAAATAAAATACATCTATTGTTATGGCCTAACACAGTACAACATCTTCGCCAAATTTTGTAAAAATGGGTTGATTGTTTCCCGAGGTACGAGAAAAACTTTCCTACCACGTTCACTGTCGAATTTCGTTACACTGTGCGCGCACAACTTCCGTTCCACACTAAACTTTTACCCTCAAAGTGCCAAAAGAAGTATAACATCAAAAAGTCATTCAGATTTAATTTTATTTGTATAACTCTTGCAAAAAACGGGAGGAGTAAAATTTTTGAAAATTATATACTGAAATGCTATACTAATAGTACATGATTATGTGATAATGAAGGTTAGTATCACTGTAATAGTAATACTGTTCACCTACTATGTGGTGTGGTTTAAAAAAATTAGGGATGGGTCGAATAACCAAAAATGTTGATTCCGGTTCCGGTGCCGATTCTACAATTTAAATATCAGTTCCAGTATTCGGTTCTATGTATTTTGAATACTTGCGTTTTGCTTGCAACTTTATTAAGCCAATGCAGGTAAAATTTATTAAATGTTTTATTTAACCTATGGAAGAATTGATCAACAAAGTGTGAAGATAAGTTTTAATGTATACAGGTAAACTTGTTGTATTAAATTTATTTAAGGTTAGTAAATATGTAAAAAATTATTCTTTTTTTACATTAATATGTGGTGATTGTGATATGTTTGGAAAATACTTTAATTAAATAACTCGTAGCCCTCAAACCAAAACATTGTGGCCTGCTGTATGATGGTAACCTACAAAAGTTCGTTAAAGGAAGTCAACAGCTGGGTGGGCTGCTGGATTTCTTATCTTTTTTTGCTTCTTTTATGGTGTCTGGGCGGCCCTTTTTTTTTTTGCGTCTCTTACACAGTAACTCCCTGGTTTTTTTTTTTCCGTGCTGGAATGTGACACCTCGAAAAAAAAAAGTCTCTTCTTCCTCTCTTACTCCCGGCCCGCGGCCATCCTACCAAACAAAGAAGGCTTGGAGGAATGTATCGATCGGCTAGCAGTGTTGTTTACGGCGGAGGGCTGAGTGATAAAGAGAGAGAAGGGATAGGAGTGTAGATGTAAGGGCGAGAGATGAGATAACCGGCTGTTCCCATACACTACCCTCCAAACATCATCCAACAGTTTACGACTACCACTCCTTAATTGTTTTTCCATGTAAATCACGCACCCCAGAATTTTTTTCCTTTATGTTGGGGAAAAAGGGCGCGCTATACATGAGTAAATACCATAGTTATTTTTGTAACAACAGAGTTTTGCCATTGCTGTGTAGAACCAAGAACCGAGTAATTGTTGTTAACCTAAAACCGGTTCCGAGTCAAACCTCAAGAACTGGTATAAATTGGAACCGAAGAACCGAACCAACCCATCCCTAAAAAAAATTCAATTCAATAAAAATTTGAAATTTGTGAATAATTTTAATTTCAATTCGAAATTTGATTAGAGCTGTAGATCACTGATTCACAGATGCCTACTAGCTTCGATTTGGTAGCGCTAGCTGTATGTAGCCAGGCGAGGGCTCAGTTGTCAGTGCACAGAATAAAGGGGGCTCCTTCCAGTTAGAAGCAAACTTTCTTTACTGCCCAAATGACTGTGAGGCATTCCAGCTCATTGGAATGGTACCTCTTCTCAGTGTCTGATAGCAGCATGCTCGCATATATGATTACTTGGTGCTTATTTGTAGACTATCCATCATTATTCATGGGGTTTTTTCAGCATCTCGTTTAGCAGGTCCATGTACTCAACTATGTTAGGGATGTAGTCTCTTAGTTACATAGTCCTAAAAAGCATCGGAGCTGCTTGCGATTTTTCGGGGTCTGTTCTTTCACAGTGGTGCATATGCTTTCAGGCCGCGGTATTTTCTTCTATGAGGTTACGCTGTGACCCAGAAATTCAACATTTAATTTTTCTGAAAGGAATCTTCCAGGTGAACATCTTAGTTCACAGATGGCGAATCACTCCATCACTAATTGCAGGTGGCACTTGAGATCTTCCCAATCATCAGAGTAAACTATCGTGTTATCGAGATAGGCGTGACAAAATTGCAAATGTAATTGGTAAGTATCGCTGCAGATATCAGTCTTTGGAAGGTGGCCGGGGCATTTTTCAGCCCAAATGGAATAACTTTGAACTGATCTATTTCACCTTTTGGTGCCGTACATTCGGTGTATTTGCATGAGGCCAGATGGACTGGAATCTGCCAGTATCCACCACACATTTCTAAAGTGCTAAACACTTTTACTTTGCTTAAGACTTTCATTGTTTGGCTTGAGTTGATGGCAGACAGGGCTATGGACTGCGGGATTTGATTGAGGGGGTAATAATTCACACAGAACCGCAATGTTCCTTCTATTTTCGGTACAAGTTCCATGCGGCTATTTCATGCTTAATATGAAGTGTCAGTAATAATCTGCTGTTTCATTTAGGCTAAATGTTGCTCGATAATTGTACACCTGGGTTATAAGTGTTGTCCAGGCATGTTCTGTATTGCCCATTACTCAGTCAGGTGAATCTCATGCATGATGGAAAAGGTGGTCTGTAAGTGGCTACTCTGTTTGAACACTCTTCTGTGTTGCTCAAGGATTTCAACCAGCTTACTGTCCTCAATATCGGCCAATTGGTTGTTTAAATCTTTGGATTTGACTGCGTAGGTTTGTCCGCATTTGTCTGCTTCCATGTAACAGCATGGCGTTGGTTCTGGCCAACATAAACCGCCCTTGGCTACTGTCAATAATTCCGTGCTACCTGGTCAGAGTAACGTGATGCGGTCGGAAGCTAGATCGGTTACTGCTGCTACAATAGCAGGTTATCAAGATTTAAGTGAGTTTGAACGTGGTATTATAGTCGGCGCACGAGAGATGGGACATAGCATCTCCGAGGTAGCGATAACATTTGGATGTTCGCGTACGACCATTTCACGAGTGTACCGTGAGTATCGGGAATCCGGTAAAACATAAAATATTCTACATCGCTGTGGCCGGAAAAAGATTGTGAAAGAACAGGACAAACGACGACTGACGAGAATCATTAAACGTGGCAGACGTGCAACCCTTTCCAAATTGGTGCAGATTAGATTTGTGGACTGCCCTGCAGGATTCATGGTGTGAAATGCCTCCTGCATACCTTCAGACATTAGTCGAGTCCATGCCACATCGTCTTGCGGCACTTCTGCATGNGTACCAGTTTTTTGGCTCTTCAGTGTACATCTGTGCTAGGCTTTTATCACATGTGGAGTTATCACCATAATGCAGTTTAAGTTAATGCTAGTGGTCATGTGTAATGTTACTAGGAGTTCCCGGCCTTCAATGTGCACTTTGACTTGCAGAAGCTCTTCTGCGACTGACTGACTCGCTAGTATTTTAGCTTCTAGGACCCTATGTATACTTTGCCGGGTTAAGTTCTCCTTCTTTCTCCCAGCATTGTTTTTCCTGCTATTAGCGTTTTCCTGAACTGGGGTATCCAGCTGCGCAGATTTGTTACTTGGCACGAGCGGCACGGTTTTCCCCTTGTTTGCATTATTTGTGGTGGCCTGTTACTGCTCATGTACCAAGCAGTCTCAATGAAAGTGTCTTTTACGGCAATGACAGCAGTTGGGAAGCTGGAAACCTTTAGGTAGAGGCCTGGTAGCATCGCACATTTTGTTCATTGTCCTTACTTGCCCTTTTGCCTTCAAGGCTTTGTCTTGCTCACACGTTTCTGCACGTTGAACAAGTTGTTCAGTTGTGGATGGCTGTGGTTCCTGCAGATGGAACTGGATTTCTGGAAGCAGAAGTCTCATTATCAGTTCCGTGCCCTCACCTTTGGCCCCAGGATGAACACACTGAAACATTAGGCCTTCTCTGCAGCCAGTTTAGCAACTGGTTTGCATTAACAGCGCTGCCTATCTTGCTGAAGTTGCATGGACTGGTGGAATGTGTTCTGCCTTTCTTACATTTTCCGAAGACCTGGCCCTCTCACTCTTGTACATAAGGACATTCCCTGGTGCAATAAGAATTTCCCACCCATTAGGTGACAACCACATTGCTAGATCCACAATTCTTGCTGGTAGGCATGTGGGAATAGTGGATTTTCATGTTCCCATATTTTCAAATCAAACAGTACAAATGTGCATTTGCCAATTTTCTTATTTTGGCAACGCAAATGTAATATGTTTACATTTCTTTGCTCCAAAATTAATTTATTTTCACAAATAGAAAATATGTAACAGACATTGCGTTGCAGACAGACAATGGTAATGACCATTGAGGAACACGAACATCACAATTTGTATTCTCCAATTGAAAATGTAGTATTTTTTAATTTATGAGATAGTTTTTTTGTACATAGGCATGTTTTTAAGCATTCAAGTAGCACTGCAATGGCTGTTTTCAAAGCTGTGCAGATTTAAAAAAAATATGTTGGTCTAATAAATCTTTAAAGTGAACTCCGAAAACAGTAAGCATGCATAAGGATATTTACATGTTGTGTTGCTGTTGAAACATAAATGGTGGATGGTTGTTATATACGCATTGGTTCTGCAATAAGTAAGATTGTTACTTGCAAAATATGTACTCATAAACCTAGTTCTTTTAAAAAAACAAAATGTAAGCTAATTGATATGTGGTTGGGTGCTTTGCTACAGATTTTGGTTGGTTTAAAAATATTTGTTTATAAACAGCAACATTCGGGAAAATGTCACAGAATTAATTTTTGACATGAAAATGTTACAAATGAACTCATAGATACAATAGAACCTTTTTTATTAAGGAAATACTGTCTGTGTTTACTATATAGAGAAAACTTCACCTGTACACTTGTCTTGAAATAATATACAAAACTGTTATACCAAATTTACATATGCAGAGTACTTGATAATCTTAAACACCGGGAAAGCATTTTATAACTGAAAAACATAAAAAAAAAAACTATATCTCAAACTATAATACATAATTGTAACCTATATGGATAGTTTTTCAATGGACCAAAATAAAAAACTGATGCATGTTGACAAGCAATGAATGCAGACTTGATCTCCATCCAGACTTCAACATCTAGTTTGCTGGTATGGGTGGGTGCAAAATTTCGCAGAAAATAATAGCAGTGTTAAAATTAGGAAAGCAACGTAACAAGAATTTTTTGAGACAGAAAATCCACACTGTGTTTGTGTTATCTTCTTATGGTCGGTCACCTTCTTCTTAAGTGGCCTTTCCACTTGTGTGTGTTTGTGCGAGCAAGATGAAGTCACGTGTGATGCGCAGGCAGCTGTTTCCACTGTCCATCCCTTCAGACACTGATCATGGGTTGCTGGGTTTTTGATTTGCAGAACATTGGCTAGGAGGATTGGCTTGACACACACCGCAACCCAATGGTTTTCACAGCGAACTATTTAACAGGCACCCCAACTATGACATCAGGTATGACATCTCCCACACTGAACAGGAGAAAGAGAGAGAAAGAAGGGAAGGGGAAGAGATGGACATTGAGGAGGGGGAGGAGAGAATGGAAAGGCCACTTTACCTCCTAGTCTTGATGCTGCAGGGCTGTGAAAACAGTTACTCCCACCCCTTGCTACTTCCTTCCCCCTCTGTGACTCACACCCGACTCTGACCGTAGTCAATGTCAAGCTGGTAGAGTTTTTTCTCAGCAGAGTGGAGCTTGGAACAAAACTACAAACTCTGTTTGAAAAACAGTAGAAGTTGAGCACCTTTCTCACTTAGGGTTTTGTTTCCAGATGCTTGTTTCTTTAGAAAACTTTCAATGTTCACAAAGGCAAGACTTATCAATTATTTATACTAAAGAATAAGCCCTCTGTTTATGTTTGTCAAATCTGTTGAAAATTATGTGTTAATCTTACGTGTGGTAAGCATTCAACATCGGAAAATTCTCCAAAAAAAAACTAATCTTTGCACGAATCTTGTATTAAATCGACCGAATCTTCGAATCCCTAAGATTTGGTCGCCCCATCCCTAGTTGCAGTTTTATTTTCTGCTATCATCATTGTTTACAACGTGTGTGAAGCAGTAAAGTTTAATAGGTGTATTTTCATTGTTAAATTGGTAACACATTCTGCAAACTCTGTGGTTTGGTGCTTACGGTTGCAGTGCTATTTGCTAATTTACTGCAAACTTTTTGTAGGTGTTTGCAATTTCTTGCTACCGTGGTCCAAAATCGGTAACGGAATTTGCTTACCATAAGTTATGTTGAAGTAGATGAAACACTTTGTAATAAATGCACATGTTTCTCTCTAAAAGCTTGCAACTTGCTTGCGGACAATTCTTCTTGTACAGCTATACAGTCCATTACTACTAGTGCTGTTCGTTTACATTCCACCACCACTATGATGCGACGCCATGTTGGTATTGTTCATGTCTGTGTCCATCGTGTTGCTGTATCACGCCTTCAACAATGTACTGAAATCATATATTTTTTAATGTGTTCCAGATATAAAGTTTCCAAAAAGATATTTGTGTGTTCCGTCACATGGGCCTGTGTGGTATGTGAATAAAAGTGAATCTAGACGTTTTTGTTTTGTTAGTGTACAACTGCAGTAACATTTTTCATGTGTATTTCTTCAGCTGCAAACATTAAGAAAGAAGAAATATATCCTACTTCCATAAACGCAGCAATGAAAATAATATGTGTGTAATGGTTTTTCTTAATAAGTCTCGTTTTTATCATGTTTCTAAATGAGTTACTCAATAGCATACCAGTGTAAGCAACCTCGCACTTATTTAATGATCAGTAATGTTCCAGCTCTAATTGCTATGGAATAAATGTTTTGATTATAGATTTCATGTCAGTAAGTGTATAATGTCAAGCAAATAACTTCTTGAAATGTTAATTATTTACAATTTTCGCATGAGAAATTGAATTTAGAATGGGAATAATATGTAAATTACTATTTGCAACTACAGTATTCAAATTTTCAATTATTCGCACACACTTCTCAATGTTCAGGGTTGTTAGTGCTGTTCACAGTCAAGAAGCCAGCACTCAGCTAGCGTATATGTGCTCTACAGAATTTCTGATAAGCAAGGCAGGTAAGACTCATTTCACAGTGACACGGACATGGATATATGCATGAAGGACACGGAAGTGTAAGACACTCAGCAGTGGCGCATACAGGGGAATT